>OZ010592.1:52468387-52470887 GCA_963932145.1 Acanthosepion lycidas | reverse complement strand
CCTGCTCACGATATGAATATCCTGCCAGTGTTAAACGGAACACTTCTCAGTTAATTCACTACCACACACATTAAGACAGACTAGCCAGAAATGTACACGAATTAAAAATGTAACCTAGTCAACATGGCAACAGCACTATCTACCGTAAACTTTCTTTAAACTTAACTCAAAAATGAAGGATTTGCGGTCGTATGTTTATATGGACTTGTTTTGGTGTGAGGAACTCACATCATATTTGTTGTTGGCCAACAGGAGAAGAAATATATGGTTCAACCCACCGTACAGCAAGAACGTAAAAACAAACGTAGGAAAAATATTATTCAAACTCTTAAACAAACACTTCCCAGAATCAAGCACCTTACACAAGATATTCAACAAAAACACAGTAAAAATCAGCTACAGCTGCACCGAGAGCATGGCACAAATAATAAAAAAGCACAATAGGAAAATTATCAACAAACCACACGAACATATTAAACCCACGTGCAACTGCAGAATAAAGAACGAATGGCCCTTAAACGGAAATTGTTTACAAAACAACGTAATATACCAAGCCACGATAAAATCACCAGATAATGAAGAAAAAGTATACATAGGAGTAACTGAAGGACCCTGGAAACAAAGAAATTATACACACAAAACATCTTTCACAAATAGTAAATATGCGAAGAGTACAGTGCTTTCTAAGTATATCTGGGAAATTAAAAACAAAACGCACATCACACCAAAAATATCTTGGAAGATAAGGAAAAAATCATCAGCCTACAACAACCAATCAAAAACTTGGAAACTTTGCTTGGAGGAAAAAATAGCTATCATTACTTTCCCCGACCAAAATAAATTATTAAACAAGAGATCCGAGCTCATCTCAAAATGCAGACATGAAAATAAATTTTTACTACGTAACCTAAAAAATGAAAAACGGAAAAAATAAAATAAAAACAAATAAATATACTAATAAACAAAAAAACAATAAAAAATATAGAAATAAAACATAAATAAATATTATGTTACTTAAAAATCGAAAACCGAAAAGAGAAAATATACAAGTAAAATAAATTGACCTAAATTCATCCAAGTAAATAAATAAACAAACCAATCCCAAATAAAGATAATCAATTAAAAACTGTTCCCGCCAAAATAATACTTAGAATGAACTACAACAATCAACTCCAAAATTGAACAAATAGCTTTAATTAAATTCTCAAACCTAAACAAAACTGTTAAATAAGTGATATAAACAAATTTTTACTGCGTTAATAAATAAATAAATAAGAAAATAAGAAACAAAAAAATAAAAAATGAAAAATGAAAACAAGCAATATAATTTGACCGAAATATATAAACAAACGACTTCCGGTAAAATAACCGCCATGATAGAATACCCACAATGCACCACTAACCCGTATATATATAAATAGCCGAGAAAAATAACAGCATATGTGGCCTGACGATTGCATATAGCATGAAACAGACTGTCGCCTCTAAGTGTTGACTTCTATGTTCACTTTTATATATATATATATATATATATATACTTAAGAAAAATTTGGTAATTCGTATGGGTAGTCCGAAAGAGGATGAAATCCTGATAGCTCAATGTAAATCCAGAGTTAATATTTTAAAGAGAAACAGACCACTTTAAGGTTCCATTATAATAATTTATTTCACCAGAGCCCTTTCATTTCGTTTCGTTTCATCTTTTGGAAGTGCAATCTGATGATCCAGAGTCCTTTAAAAGGGCTCTGGTGAAATAAATTATTATAATGAAACCTTAGAGTGGTCTGTTTTTGTTTAATATATATATATATATATATATATATATATATATATATATATATATATGAATATGAATAATGACCAAAGGATAATTGTCGATTAGGGTAACACCCCCATTTTTATACATGTTTCACTGAAAACAACTGAGAAGGTATTGTGATGAAGCTTTTTTTTTAAGTCTTTCTTGCATTCGTACAAGTGATTTTTGGGAGTTCTAAAAAAAGCAGCTCTTAGTCTTCAAGACCCCAAAACAAATCACAAATTTGTGATTTATTTGTAGTTCTTGAAGATTAAGAGCTGCTTTTTTGAGCTTTCATGAAATAAAAATCATTACCTACAGGATTTTAAGTGTTTGATATTCTTTAATTAATAATAAATTTGTCTGTCTTTCGACATAATGCTCTCCCTGGATCTATATCCTCCTGGAAATTCCATACGGATTACCATATTGTATCATTACTATATATATATATATATATATATATATATATATATATATATATATATATATATATATATATATGTTGTTGAGCTTATTATGGTTGTATTTTCCATAACATCCTTGACTATAGCTAATAGAAGTTTTATTGATCAAACGAAATTCATGAATAATTATATTGGACATACCACTACATGCCTATCAAGAAGACTCACGTTACATCTTTCTGACCATAGTTCAATTAGGATCCTTTTAAACGCACACGCAAACCTAGCAAATCCG
>OZ010592.1:52410887-52463387 GCA_963932145.1 Acanthosepion lycidas | reverse complement strand
GCTGGTGGTGTAATGGAAAACGACTGGGAATTGTTAATCGGAGAGCCGAGTTCCAGCTCTAGTTGGGTTCGTTATATTCACTTACGTGCAAATACCTTTGAGAAGGTATGAATCCACCAAATCTCCCCTAGCTATGGGTTAAATAGTAAGACTTTATTACTAAATCTTTATTATCTAAAAAAAATTCTTTTAATCTAAAAATATTTTCTGGCTTTAAATAACTTGAAATCGGTTGACAAGCCGTAAAAACTAATCAAACAATAAAACCTAGAGGCCCGCTATGTGACGCTATCATCAACTACACTGTGGATCTTGACGATAAAATGCTAATTTTACAGATAGGAAGCAAAAAGTTGGGATCAGAATCTGTGTTGTTATTTTTTTTTCATTTTTTTTTCTAGATGACTGAAATCAGACTTCCGGGATTTTGGAGAATGAAGAAAACCAGTTACCAACATGGCACTTAGAGTCGTAAAAGAAGAGAAACCAATAGTATTCGTTAACATGTTCGGAGTCAAAGAACATTAATTACATAAAGTCCCCTTTTTGGAAACTCGCTCTTTGTCTTCATTTTGTCCTCCGCACATTGTTAATACTTGTTTTCATGCGGTTCTGCTTAGCTACTGGGGAACTTCTATTCGGTTGGTGCAAAAATAATGACGTAATAATGTCGTTTTTTGACGTATTTTTAACGTCAAAAAACGACTATTACGTCATTATTTTTGCACCAACCTAATATTACCTTATATATTCGAGTATAGTGCGAGTTGTTATGATCATTTTTTTATACAAAAAATAGGGGCAATTTTAGGAAGAGGTTAAGGATCATACATTTTCAGTGACTTGTACTGTATCTAGATAATTTTTCTTCTGGGGCGGTTAAAATTTATCCATTTTCTTAAGAAAAGAAATATTTATCGATATTGTTTCTTGCTTAGTCGCCGATGACCCAATAGAGCTGGGTTGGATGGTATCAGCAGGATTCGCAGAATGGCAGAGCAATGGACTAAACTCCGTTAATATGGCGGTTTTCTAATCCTATCTTAGATGTAGCACATGATCGAAAGTATGGGGCACCCAATGAAGATCGAACTGAGTCATAAGTGATCTAGCGAGACAGGCTTGCTAACCATTACACCACGACGAAGTGCCCAGAGCGCTGTTAATATGAATAACATCTCGAACGACAGTATCTCTCTTGTCATTGAGTGACTTTGGAGTTCGATAAAGAAACGTTTATTTTCAAATCATATTCTACCAGTAACTTCTGCTCTTGTACAATTTATGCTATCAACATCCTATCGCTGTCTTTGAAATGATTTATTGATTTTGTTCGGTCTCTTTATCCATCTTCAAATGGTGTTAAATGAAGCAATTTGTGATTATGCCTTTGATCTCTGTACGTCATGGGCGTTAAATCGTACGGTAGTTTTTTTTTTTCAGATCTGGAAAAGTTGGGTATATATATATAATCGGTTGGTAGCTTTGTATATATTGGATATCCCAGACTAAGACTGCACTTGAGAAAGAAACAAAACAAAAAAATAAAAAAACAAAACAAATGAAACAGTTAGAATTTGAATGTCTTTCGAAGAGAGGGGGTGATTGTTTGTATCGCTAAGATTTAGGCTAGGATACACAATGTCCAGCAGCAACCTTTTTTCCTTTTTCTTTTCTTTTTCTTTTGCTTGCTTTCTTTCTTTCTTTCTTTCTTTCTTTCTTTCTTTCTTTCTTCACTTTGTTCACTTTTGTTTTACTTTCTTCTTTCTGTTTACTTTCTTCTTTCTTTCTTTCTTTCTTTCTTTTTCATTTTTTTCTTTCTTCCCTTTGTTCACTTCTGTTTTACTTTCTTCTTTCTGTTTACTTTCTTCTTTCTTTCTTTCTTTTTTCTTTCTTTTTCATTTTTTTCTTTCTTCCCTTTGTTCACTTCTGTTTTACTTTCTTCTTTCTGTTTACTTTATTCTTTCTTTCTTTTTTCTTTCTTTCTTTTTTCTTTCTTTCTTTCTTTCTTTCTTTCTTTCTTTCTCATTTCTTTCTTTCTTCCCTTTGTTCACTTCTGTTTTACTTTCTTCTTTCTGTTTACTTTCTTCTTTCTTTCTTTCTTTTTTCTTTCTTTTTCATTTTTTTCTTTCTTCCCTTTGTTCACTTCTGTTTTACTTTCTTCTTTCTGTTCACTTCTTTCTTTCTTTCTTTCTTTCTTTCTTTCTTTCTTTCTTTCTTTCTTTCTTTCTTTCTTTCTGTTCACTTCTTTCTTTCTTTCTTTCTTTTTGCTTCCTTTCAAAAACGAATTTGAAATTTAAAAAAAAAAAATGAAGTTCTTATTGAATTTCAGTGCATCGTTTTAGAAATGTCAAAATATGTTTATAAGATTTTCTTACATTTATTGTTCCCCCACCCACTTCATACAAAACTATTTTTTGTTTCATTTTTCGGTTGATATTTAATTAAAAAGTGAACAGACAGTCTTTTGTTAGTAAGTCGCATGAAAATCTTAGATTTTTATTTTCACTACTGAAATGTTTTTCAAATAAATACATATTACATCCAAAATAAAATATACTTGGTAGATGAAATAGGCGTCTATTTACGAGACTTGTATAGTGGCAGAACTAATTACAAATTCCCCACAAAAAGCTTGGATTTTGAGTTCAGATTAAAGTTAGGCTTTCCAGAGTTCATTATTCTGAGTAGGCGTTCTTCCATCATCTAAATTGTTTTTAATACTATTTTACACCCAATACAATGCTCAAGAACCACTCAAGGTAGAAAGTTACTGAATGAGGTTTTTGAGAGGCTTTAAAGTGTGTAGGGTGGTAGTCAGAAGTACATATTATAAAGACTATGTAGGATAAATAACGGCCGACTCTAGATTTGAAAGGTACTAATCTAATTTGAAAGGTACTAATCTAATTTGAAAGGTAACATCGTACTAATCGTGGAAGCTGACAGAGTGGAATTTCTTCGTTAACAACGGCGTACAAAGGGAATAAGGATAAGTTGGCCCTGTGTACGTGGCATGACGGGTCCTAGCTTTGATGGTCTGAACTGGTAGAACTAAAAAAAATATAGCTCGTCTGAACGTTTGGAAATAGCGAGAGACCAACAATATTTTATCTATGGGAAAGTGGTTGCAGAATGGAAAATAATTCGTCACTCACAAGGCAGTGTAATCGGTTCTGAACTCTGTCAAGAATGGTCAGTGAGGACTGAGCATCTCCAATCCAGCAATACTCCATTTTTGTTCTGATTTGACTCTTGTAAAGATCGTGCGTGGTAGTAGGGGCCAGGTTGGTTAGTTATATTTATTCTAGAGGCATTGGATTATTTAATGCCATAAATCTAAATATTTTGTACGCAATTTTATTATTTTCTTGGGAGAAAATAATGGTTTACCGATACAAGTCTTGCTAATTAACCCATAGCTGTCGGGGAGAAGATCTGTATTCATACCTTCCCCATGAATATTTGCGCGTAAGTGAATATAACGAACTGGAATCGGAACTCGGAATTTCTTTTCATTTTTCATTCAAAATACTCAAATTTTAGGAATACGTTTTCACAGCGTCGCCCACGCGACGACACCGTGACCATGTTTAAACGGAACGCTGATCATATAAAACTTTCAGTTATCTCTTTTGGATAAGTCTTGTTCTTATGCCCATCGTCTTTGTCATGTTGAATTGATAATGTTAATTATATTTTATGAATATGTCCTGAAGATGGTTTATTAGACCGAAACGTCCGACGTTGACATTATATTAACATTAAAACAGCATAATTGCATATAAGGATTTTTGTTTGTTTTTTCCGTATATTTTTCTTCATATATATATATATATATATATATATATATATAGACTGTCATATGATAATAATATGAAACAGCCACACTACTATAAAAGAATTACGAGTTAAAAAGTGCGTAATATAATTTAAAAGCAATTAAATTACAGAGAAAGTAAAAGACTGAAAAAGAATGCAGTTTCGTTGTTATCGGTTCTTCAAGTTAACAGCCGATAACGGCGAAAACTGATTTTTTTCCTTTTATTTAATATATATATATATATATATATATATATATATATATATATATATATACAAGTGATGTATTTTTTATTTATTAATCTGACAGATTTTTATCGCTTAATCATTATTTTTAGCGGATAACCATATTTCAGTCTCTCTGTCATATTTCTCTTCCCTCATTCTCAGTTTAACTTTCTTTTCTTCACACATTTTTTTTTCTCTCTGGTTCTCCTTCTCACTCTTACTTTCTTTCTCTGTCTCCATCACATATTTTTTTTATTGGTATATTTAGTTCTTAGCATTTCATTGTATTCTTTCTTTTTTAATTTTCTTTTTCAGTATCTCTCTCTCTCTGTGTCTGTCTATCTATCTATCTATCTATCTATCTATGTATAAAGATACAACGTCTAAAACCACACTATCCAGCCGGGCTAAACCATAAATTTAACAATATAGATAGTACTAATATATAACTTTACAAATCAAAACCTACCCACATTTCTCACCCACACAAGACAGTCATGCTTACGGAGATGTTGAGGCCTCACACTTATACACACACTCACACGAATATACACACTTACACACATCATACTCACTCACTCCCTAATAAGCCAAATGATAACACACACCCACAGCAATACACACGCTTACACATATCATACTCCCTCCCTCCCTAAGAACCAAATAACACACACACACACACACACACACACACACACACACACACACACACACACACACACACACACACACACTTAACAGAGACACAACCTCTCTCCAGTACCAATAAAACTGTCAAACTGACCAGGGGAATTCAGAGAAGCATAGATCCATCCAGCTCTTATGTCAAATAACAACTTAAAAGAGACTGTTTGATCAACACAAGGAATGTTAAAAGATTCATGTTAAAAAGATAAAAAAATAAAAAAAAACAAATGAAAACTACAGACAAAAGTTCATTTTCTCCATGAAGACATTCATTTCTGTAGTTCACTGCTACCAGCAAGCAGAAATATTTCTTCTCCTGGCCATTTTAGCGAAACTAGCCGAGGAATCTAAATGAAATAATAATAATAAAAACGAAAGAATATTAATCTACAACCCAGTGTGTCTGAAGATTTTAATTTTTTTAATATTTTTTATTGTTCAATATATATATATATATATATGTGTGTGTGTATGTGTGTGTGTGTGTGTGTGTGTGTGTGTGTGTGTGTAAAATGTTTTCCAATAACTTGGACCGATTTTAAATGTGAAATGAGTTTAAGCGTTTAATGATTTTTTTCTTTTTCTTTCAGATTTGGCGGACATTTTGGGCGATATCTTTTTTCACACATAATTGGCATTACTTAAATAACATAATTCAATAGAGAAATTTTCACCAATAACACTGATTTATTTACTGCTGACTTTGATCCGTTTTAATGAAACACCCTTATATGTAATCCGTATTAATGAAACACCCTATATATATATATATATATATATATATATATATATATATATATATAGGTAACATATTTTCATTCAAGCATGTTTGGTTAAATAATTTAGACTATTATGTCGATTTTAGTTTCAATCCTTTCATGTCCACAAATTAATTTCTTGGTAGCTGTAGATAACTGATTAAGAAAAATTCCGAAATTTACTTTCAAATAATTTTTATTTTCCGAAGTATTTTTAATCTCAACTGAGACTGTCTTCACGAGTTGCATATCTATGGATGTGTTATGCGTTAGCACCGTAAATTTAAAATATTTTTACCTCTATGCAAGGGAGGTAACTTATGTGATTTAAAAAAAAATTCTAAAAGATTTTTAATTGTAGTATTTAATTTAGCATTTTTAATACAATACTTTGCTGCTACAAACATTTAACAACTTTGTTGCTATACTCGTAATTAACTTTATTTATTTTGACGGCAATTCTATTGTATAAAAGGCATCCATAATTTTAATTTTTGTTTATTATCATCTTGATGGAACACCAATGTATTATTGACTAATATCCATGAATGTGGACATGAGTGTTCCTTTAAATGTTCTGAGATTGAACTATGATCATTCAATGAAACGGAAGCCTTCTCATCATCGTCGTTGTTGTAAAGCTAACATACATATTAACATTTTTATCAACGATGCAATCTCCCAAAAGACATTTAAAATGCAAAAGATGTTGGCCTTTTGTAAGTTATGGATAACTAGGTTGGTTGTATTAAATTTAGTACAATATACAATTAATTTTGAGTGGTGGATATATTAGTGTTTATGAGTCTTTTTTCTCTTGCTTATAGTTAGAATGCATTTGATTACTGTATAGTAGTTTGATATATCTAGAGTTATTTGAGGACGTATTATGTTCATTCTTATTTATGTTAATATTCCGGTAGCTCGTCTAATTTGTTCATCAACGATGCAATTAGGAAAGTCATTATTAATGAGGGTTTGTTTAAGATTTTTTAATTTATTATAGCATTTTTTCTTGCTGAAGAGTTTACTTTTGCACGGTTTATTAAGTTTCGTATTATATCTATTTTGTAATAGTAAGGACATTCACTTTTATAGTTGAGAGTACGTGTGTCTATGCTAGTTGTTTTTTTTATATGGGGAGGTAGTAAATATATTATTATTAGTGTCTATCAATACACCAAGAAACGGCATTTCATTGTCGTTGTTTAAGTTCATATATTTCGTCTATGTTTTTGACTAAAATAAGAATGTCATCTACATATCTTAGGTAAATGGAGATTTTTTGTAGTATGAAATACGTTATTTTCTAGGTTAGTTATATATATATACAGAATTCATGGATATTTTATTTATTAATCTGACAGATTTTTATCACTTAAGCGTTATTTTTTAGTGAATACCCATATTTTAGTAGACGGAGGGCGGATAGTTTTGTTTAAAAATGATTTCTCGAATATTCAGTCGTGTAGACGATAATAAATATTTTGTTTAAACATATTAAAAAAAACAGAGCGTCTAGTCAAATATGGGCATCCACTAAAAGTTATGTTTAAGTGATATATATATATATATATATATATATATATATATATATATATATATTAGGTTGGTGCAAAAATAATGATGGTTTTTGACGTATTTTTAACGTCAAAAACCGTCATTATTTTTGCACCAACCTAATATATACAGTGGGGTCTCGGTTTACGGATTTAATTCGTTCCTGAAGGCCGTTCGTAACCCGAAATGTTCGTAAAGCGAAACTATTTTTCCAATAGGAATCAATGTAGAGAAAAAGTCACAGTACAATAAAATTGGAAAAGAAAAGCACAACACAACACACGAATGTATACAACACGACGGTCGACTCAGAAATGATTCCGTTCCAGTTTACTCGGTTCGGCAGTGTTCTTCTATAACAGGCATTTTCATCTCGAATTTTCTGTTCGAAAGCCGATTTGTTCGCCATGTGAGACGTTCGAGAACCGAGTTTGCACTATATATATATATATATATATATATATATATATATATATATATATATATATATATATTTAAGCGTTTCACCCCAAGCAAGGCGGGAAGCCACTAGGACGCAAGGGGTTACACAATATTTAGAGTAAGATCAGATAGGAGTGATAGAGGAAAGGATGAGGAGAAGGATAGTGGATAGATCAAGGCAACTAGAGATGTCGATTGACATTACATTTGAATAGTTGGAGATTATAGCTCTCAGGGAAACTGGAATAGGGAAGGGAGTTCCACAGGCGAGAGGTGCGAGACATGAAGCTATTCATCTGAGCAGCAAATAGTGACTTAGCATCGTTGAGGACACGCTTACACTCGTTACGGGCGGAGGCAAAGAGACGTCTATTGCAGTCAGACATGTCGCTACGGAATAGGTGGAAGTAGTGGTTCCTATGGGCAATGGCGGCTGAGCAATCAGCGGAGAACCAGAGGGAGGAGCGCGACTTGACCCAATATTTCCTTGAGGGGATGAAAGCGTCGATTCCAGCTTTAACCTAGGACGAGTCCTCAGAAGCACATTCTTGGACGGGGAGCGTAAAGACAACATCCCAGGGGACATCGCGGAGGAAATCACGGAACGAGTCCGAGTCAGCTCGTAATTATTCCATATATATAGACATTCCATTAAAAAAAGGATATGATTACACAGAATCGCGTGAAAACAAGAAGGTGCGTGTTTGAAAATTGTCATTTATGGTGATTACAAATTACAATCTTTTTTTCTTTTTCTGTCCAACTGCCTTTATTTCTTTAAAAAAATAAATATGTTTGTTTTCATAGAATTAATCATATTTTTTAATTAGTATTTTTTGGCACACAGTAAAAGAAATTAACATTTTAATTAAAAACATCAACAAAAAATGTTCTTTTGCAGGATCTATCTATCTATCTATCTATCTATCTATCTATCTATCTATCTAGTAGTAGTATGCCAGTGAGTGTTGGACGATCTCCTCAAAGATGAAGAGGAGGACTTGAAGCAATAGAAATATGATTCTACAGAAGGCTGCTGAGGATACCGTGAACCAAAGATATGCGCAACGACGAAGTTTTGGAGAAAATAGAGACAAAATGGAAACTAATACTTAATACCAGAAGGAAACAGTGGAGGTTTCTGGGGCATATAATAAGATGGATGGAGCGAGTAAGCGACAAGGAAGTCTTAAAGAAAATAGTAACAAAAAGGACAGTTATACTCAAAATCAGAAAAAAAAAAGACAGCTGAAATTCCTTGAACACATAATGATGTAGGGGTGGGTGGGTTGTAAAACGTAACCCTCACGGGGCATATTGAGGGCAAAAGAGATAGAGGAAGCCAGTGAACCATTTACCTGCTCATGTTAACATGTTAAATAATAAAATGATTTATTCAAAATTGAGTTAATCGAAAGGTTTTTCCAGTTGAAAGTTGAAGAGGGTGAAAATTTCACCTTGTAAAAATATTCAACTCATTCACAAAGAAAAAGGAAAGGAAAAGAAGATAAAATGTAAATTCAGAATTTTTATAATTCAGAATGTTTATAATCCAGAAATATAATTTGTTTTGCGGACGTAATATTAAACACCACAATACGCACGTGTATTTAATGGTAAAGGCCTCGGCTCTATTTTAATGTGTGTGACTTGAAGAAAACTGCTAGATTTCTATGTGATATCCATTCTCTTATATGATTACTATGTGATATCCATTCTCTTATATGATTGCTATGTGATATAAATCCGCTTATATGATTGCTATGTAATATCCATCCTCTTATATGATTGCTATGCAATATCCATCCTCTTATATTATTGCTATGTGATATCGATCCTCTTATATGATTGCAATGTGATATCGATCCTCATATGATTGCTATGTGATATCCATCCTCTTATATGATTGCTATGTAATATCGATCCTCATATGATTGCTATGTAATATCCATCCTCTTATATGATTGCTATGTGATATCCATCCTCTTATATGATTGCTATGCAATATCGATCCTCTTATATGATTGCTATGTGATATCCATCCTCTTATATGATTGCTATGTAATATCCATCCTCTTATATGATTGCTATGTAATATCGATCCTGTTATACGGAGTAGATAGATCTCCTTCTACTGTCCTCGTCTATGCACAGTAAAAGTTAATATAACATGTTAATATGAGATCGGGTAATTAGTTCGCTGCTTTCTTCTCTTTCTTTCTTCTCTTGCTCTCAATATGACCCTTGAGGGTTAAGTTTTCCAAGCTCTCCTTCATTATTAAGTGTCCAAGGAATCTTTTTTCTGATTCTGAGTATAACTGTCCTTTCTGTTACCATTTTAAGACTTCCCTCATTGCTTACTCGCTCCACCCATGGAATTCTTGGTACCCTTCTGTATAACCACATTTTTGCTGCTCTTCAGTTTCTTCTTCATTCGTGAGGTGATTGTCCAGCATTCACCATCATATATATCGATATCACGTAGCAATCCAGCAACTGTTTGTGAATTACGTCTACTGCTCTGTGCATTCGAGAGACTTAATAAAGAAACATGTGCTCTCCGGCAGGGTTTGAACTTGGGCTGACTTTGTAAGGAAAACCGCCGACTGATCTGGCATGATTGACACCGGTCAGGCACAGAGAGCGTCACGACCCAGTAAAGCTCAGCTAGATGTGCATTCTTTAAAAGGGTACTTGTGAAAGAGGAGTGAGAAAGAAAAAGGAATAGGCGAAGAAAGAGTAGGAAAGAGACAGGAGTAGGAGAGAAAAGAGTAGTGAAGACAGGAGTAAAAGAGAAAAAGGAGTAGACGAAAAAGGTATTGAATAGAGAGACTAAGTATAAGAGTGAGGAGTTGGATGGAAGTAGGAGATAGATAGATAGCCAGATAGGGAGAGAGAGAGAGAGAGAGAGAGAGAGAGAGAGAGAGAGAGAGAGAAGTAAGACGGAGAAAGGTGTAGGAAGGAAAGGATAAGAAAAAAAGAGAAGGAAAGTGAACTAAGAGAGAGAGAGAAAGAAAGTAGCAAAGATGGAGGGAGAATGAAATCAGAAAGATTGGGATAAAATCGATTAATGCTAATTATTATACATTCATTTCATCAAATTAATGTCCTCATCATGGTAGATACAGGCGTTGTAACAACCAAGATGAGGATTTCTAAACGCTGTTCCTTCAAGTTGTGGACATTAATGGCTTTTTTAAATAGTTTGTTGTTCTCAGCAATACGTTTCCAGTCCGAAAAGATAAATAAGGAGTGTTATTCCAAAATTAGGAGAATACAAGCACCATGCTTGAACCGCATTTTATTTCATTATCTACCGTGTTTCTCCAACTCTGGCTGTCCACAACTTCCTACCCTTTGTAGCTCTTCTGTCATTCATTTATAAAAGCTTCTTACAAGATGTTTCTCTTAGCTTCTCTTGGGGCTTACGGCTATACCACGATGAAACATCGGTTCTCGTCCGATAACAGAAGTTAAGCAACATCAAGTGTTGTCAGTACTGAGAAAGGTAAACGCTTGGAAATACCAGGTGCTGTAAGTTTGTATGTGCAGATTGTGTAATGGATAACGAGTCGAAATGAAAAATCGGAGAGACGAGTTCTAATTCCAGTCGGGTTCGTTATATTCACTTATGCACAATGTATGAATCCATTCAGTCCCCCCCCCCAGCTACTAAGGACTTGTATCAGGAAATCAATATATATATATATATATATATATATATATATATATATATATATATATAATAAAAAGGCTTAAACACTAATATTCCATGGTCATAATTTATTCCATTGGAATCGTAAATACGATCCAATTCATCAAACCTACAAATTCAAAAAGAAAACAGAAAAAAACCTACTCCGGAAATAAAAATAGAATTTAGAGAGAGTGTAAGTATGAGAGTGTGGGACGAATGTTAGTTCATAAGAGAGGGGTAATATAGGATTGAATTTAACAGAGAGGGTTTTTTTATATAAAACTAGGTGTGGGTGGAAGGGGGAAAATGATTGTTGTCGGATGTCTAATACAATAAAGATACATTTCCTGGTGACCCTTGATTATATCCTTACTCTGTCCCGGACATTGAGTTCTACCTGGATTCTACCCTCTCGGAATTTTTTATTCAAAAAATATACGTGTGTGTATATGCACCTGTGGATTTTGCATATATATGTATATTTAACACTAATATTATCTATCTATCTATATATATATTATTATAATCCCAAGATATAATACCAGGCTTTAAATAACCTGCAAAAATATTAACTGATAAGCCGTAAAAACAAATCAATATATCAATCAATCAATCAATCAGCCCTTCTTGCCGTCAGTATATCTTTGAGTGTAAAATTCTCCAAGCCGTCTTTCCTCACCATCCCCCCAGCAATTTCCTCTTTCTCTTTCCATTCGAATCCATTACATTCACTTTCGTGCTAATACTCTTGGGAAAGGTATGAATCCTTTTCTTCTCCCCCCAGCTATGGGTAAATAAAGGGACAGACCAGGTTCTCTAGCCTTGGATGGCAACTGGTCTAACGCAGAAAGAAATGGCAATGTACTGCGGAAAAAAAAAACATCTGCAGCCACGTATCAAAAGATACATGATCGCCTAAGCGCGTATCACGCATGGCACATAATTGACTGATCCCTTTTGCTTCTATTTTCCAAACCGAATACAGTACGGATTTATGCCGTTACTGTTTATGAGCAGCACATTAACTCTTTTGTATTAAAGTGAAAGCTAAGGTTAGATTAATAGTTTATGGTTACATTAATTGGATTTTTGAGTAGCAACATTTATTAGGCGTGTGCAAATGTTCTTAAATTAAAAAAAAATAAAAACGTTTTTCTACTATGTATTCAAAAAGTGTATGGAAATAGCGGAATTTTTTTTTCACAAATTGAGGACTGATCGAAAGAATCGAAAACGACATTCGAAACGAAGAGGGCTATGCACTAATTTCTTGTATGAAGGCTGAATAATTTTATCAGAAATGAAGAAAACATTTCAAGCGCCAGAAATGTGATTTTTCCTAAAGGATATCATAAATAATCATGTGATAAATAAGGAAGTTAGGAAGAGAATCGGAATATATGATTTGGAGGGGGATATATCGTGAGGAATGAATGTTTGGAGAATTCGATACTAAAATATGTAGCATCGAAAGTGAGAGGAAAATAGAAAATAAAAGTGTAAACAACTTAGTATGTTTAAGCAAATCGATAAGGGAACAAGTGCCACAAAATCAAAGAGAGGTTGTAAAGGGCATGTATTCCTGAAAGAGAGGAAGTCGTGGAAAAACATGAACAAGATATAGGGAAGAGAGCGGTAGAGAGAGAAAGAGAGAAGCAAAAACAAAGAGGAGTTGTTTTTGTTTTCCTTTTATGGCTTATCAACTTTTTGTAAGTTATTTAAAGACGAAACATTTTGGGATTGTAAGAATATTTTTGTGAGTGAATATTTGTGGATAATAATGATTTTCATATACAAGTTGTACTATTTGAAAAACCCATAGCTGGAATAGAGAAACATTGGATTCATACCTTTCCAAAGGCTATTTGCGTGTGAGAGAATATAACAAACCCGACTATAACTAGAACTGAACTCGGCTCTCTGATTTCCCATTAAACCAAGCGCACATTTAAGTATTAGGTTGGTGCAAAAATAATGACGTAATAATGTCGTTTTTTGACGTATTTTTTAACGTCAAAAAACGACATTATTACGTCATTATTTTTGCACCAACCTAATATATAGCATCTGGTATTCCGAAGCCGTCACCTTTCTAGGTACTACCAGACTCGACGTTGCTTAACTGGACGGAAACCGGTGTAGAGGAGTTGTAAAGGAGCAAGCAATGCTGACACAACATAAGAGAGGAAGTTGTGGAGAAACTTGAACGTCTTGATAAGATATAAGATAGAGAGAGACAGAGAGACAGAGAGAGAAAGAATAAAAAAGAGGTTGCAAAAGAGTAAATATTGTTGAAAGCAACAAAAGAGAAGTTGTGAAGAAACGTGAATCACGTCCTGATCAGATACAGAACAAAGAGAGAGAGAGAGAGAGAGAGAGAGGTAGAGTGAGCGAGAGAGAAAGATAGAGAGTGAGTCAGTGTGTGTGTGAGAGAGAGAGAGAGAGAGAGGTAGAGTGAGCGAGAGAGAGAGAGAGAGAGAAAGAAAAGAAACAGAAACGCAAACAAAAAAAAAGAGGAGGCACCGGGAACTTTTGCACATACCTAATATGGTGATTTACTTAAGCGTAGTTTAGATGTGACACAAGGTCGAACGTGTGGGGCACCCAGTGAGGATTAGATATTTTTCTGTCGTAATTGGTCTAGCGAGACAAGCCCGAAAGTGCGGGACGCCCAGTGAGGATTGAACTCACTCTTCAGTCGTAATTGATCTAGCGCAACATGCTTGTTAACCATTACACCACGTTGAAATGTCCCTGCACATATGAGAGCAATTTATAAATTGAGATATCGACTATTGATAATCATCTATATGTTGATTGTAACAGTCTGAAGGAAACAACAGAACAAATGGAAGTCCAATTGGACTAACTTTAAGAGTTAATTAGTATCGAAGAGGCGCCAGATGTACTGCACTTATAGACGATGTATCTCGATAGCCTGAGGGAGCCCATCCCATTTCAGGCTGATTTTGAATTCAGTTTTCCTTCTCCTAGACTGGTTGTCAATGGGACTAAGTTCATGTTAAAAGCAAAATTATAACCTGAAGTACTTGTACTATATAAAACACTTGTGGGTTATCCGACATGAGTTTGCCAAAATACTATCACTTGGAGGCGCTACTTAAGCCAATAAAAAGGCGTGTATTTTTCTTCCTAGTCTCTTTCCTCTTTTTCAGCTTTGGCTATATGATGTAGTTCGTACGTGAGTAGAGTGTCCCCGACTGGGGTATGTTCATTTTCATGGTTTTTTGCTCTTGACTTTTGTCCTCTCTCACACACGTTTGTTAGGGATACACACACACACACACACACACACAAAGAAGCACATTGTTATTATAACTACTTTCATGTTTTTCCTTTCATCATATGTAATTCCTTGTACAGATACATCCATTATCGTTTGCTTTATATTCATTGTTTTGTGTTACTCATTTTGACTTTGACTCACACTGAGTTCACCAATACACGGTGCGATGGGTAAAATGTCGCCATTTTATATTTTTAATTTCGCGCATGCGCGTTGCTTGCTTTTGATTTTGTCGACTGCACAGTATAATAGGGTCAGTTGAGCACCGTCCATTAGAAAAAGAGCACCATGACGCATTTCACTCCGCCAGAAATTAGGAAACAGCATGCTATACTGCTGGCATTCGCGTTGGAATCTCCAATACGAACATTTCAGAATGTTTAGGTGTCAATCTGAGGACAGTGCAGAGGATTCGGAAGAAGTTACACGAGTCTAATGGTGATTACAAAGGTACAGCAGCTCGGAAAACTCACCCTGATCGTTCAGATTAGAACTCCTGAATTTGATGGTGAGGGCTTCAGGCTCAATACGGAGACCTAGATCAAGTGCCTTGAGCAGACCTGAATCAAAAGAGTGGTTGCTGGAAGACCCTATGCCTGCCAACAGGACTTTGCACCATGCCACATAAGCAGGAGAATCCAGTCATGGCTTTCAGACAATTTCTGCAGCCACATCACCCCTTACATCTGGTCACCTAACTCCCCAGATTGCAACCCCACTTCTTTGGGGCGCAGTTGTGAGAGACTAACAAAACTCCTTCTGACACCAAAGATGAACTAAAAGCAAAGATTATGGCAACATTCACTAATTTAAACAAGAAGACCGCCCAGAAGAGTTGCAAGAGATTCCGAAAACGTCTGGAGTCCGTGGTTGAAGCCAATGGCGATTTTATTGAATAAATTTACTCTTTGCTATTTCAATATATTTTGGTGTAATTTTGGTAAATATATCTGTTAGAATGAGATGTCAGTGTTATTTTCATTTTTGCGTCATTTAGACGACAATTTATCCATCGCACCCTGTATTGTTTGTGGGATAATTTTTCCAGGAGCACGTAAATAGTGTTGATTCCCACAACATAATGTTGACTAAATATTTGCCCAATCATACCAGCACCCCGAAAAACACTGCTTACGCCAAGTGAATTTCCCTATTGGAGACGAATGGGAGTTATGCATTTGCCTGTTCAGCCATTTAACTTAACTTTAACTTACCACCCACAGGAAATATGCGATCAGAAAGCAAAAGAAATCAATCCTCCCGAAAGAGATTTAGGAATTAAGAAAAATATCTAATAGAAACATTTCGTCATCCTTAAAGTTGATAATCGTATTTGCGATACCCGAAGAATCTAGCCAATTTTCAAACCTGTATGGAAATCATGAGACGTTCTAAAAGTGTAGGCTTACAGAACGGGGCTTTACAAGCTTGTAAAATACATTTTGATTGGATAAACATCCTGACGTCACTGGATCAGGTTTCATCTGCATAACCTTCCATGTGTTATTTGATCGTCATGCAGTTGAGGGAAATAAGATTTCAACACCCTGAGTATGTGTTTCAATTTCCTGCAAATTAAATGTATAAGTAATAGAGCCAGATAACAACATCTACAGATCAATAAAATTACCACATCTTGAATATGCGTTTCAATTTACTTGCTATTAAATATAGATTTAATAGAGATATATTACATTAAAGCATCGGATATGTTGTTCGATATATGCACACGTTACAAAATAGCGGTTTGTGTGAAATGGGGTTAACACTGAGTTCCTTTTTTTTATCATTTTTCAGTCCACTTGGTCACAACGGGGTGGTTTCCTGTTGTCTCTCCCTCTGGTTAAGCTAGACAATCTTGGTTTTCCTAGTTAATGGGAATAAGTGTTGCTCTCGGCCTGTTCCCGGCATTCTCTTTTGTTATGGCCTATGTCGAGATTCCCAACCTCGCCATTTTGTTTTTGGTTCCCGTTTTATATCTCGTCTGGATCAGATTTTGATTTTTCCCATTCCGTCATTTATTTTTACCCTCACCATTTCCTTAGTGAGTGTGCTACTTGATTCTGTCTATTGGCAGAATACAGAAGCCACTCTGATTGTTTTAAGGGGTGGACGGGTCTTACCAATATCTGTTTTGGTTTAATTTGTTTTTGTTCCAATTTTAGTTCGTTTCCGCCTTTCCTTCCCTTCCCCTCATTACATGCTTCAAGAAATTTTTATATATTTTTCTAGTTTGACATTTTGAAATTGTAGGTTTCCCCGGTAAGTATGTGGTATTGTGGTATATGTAGGATTGACTGGTGATTGATGAGTTCTTGTGGTAAATAGATCAATTTTATTGGATGAATGGGTCATGATCTTGATTAACTTGGAATAGGATAGTTAGCGAAGACTAGCCTCTCCCCACTTCCTTTTCGGCCATGTGCCACAATTATTGTATGTTGTATGTAATAATAAGTAACCGTTACAAAATAGCGGATGTGTTAATAGAACTCAAACTCTATATTAATGATAGTATTAGTTATTTCCTTATAGGGAAATATTTGGCATTCATTAACCGAGCCGCCAGTACTGTTGTCGGTGGAAATTTATAAAATCTTTCCCTTGAAACAATTTTTCACGAAAATATGTTTCTCAATTCCAGTAGAGCTGCTATTGCCATTTCCAGTACTGACGGGGGCTTTTTCCTTCCTAACTTTTTGTTTAAAGCAGTGTGGAGCGTCAACATCTTGATTCTGTCATTATTTTCTCTTCGAGTTACATGTGCTATCCATTTTAGTTATTGTTATAGTTGATAGTCCTCAAGTGACGCGGTTTCTGATATTTGATATAATTCTTTGTGATTGTGTAGCGCCAGTCCACAATGTTCGAAGAAGGATAGTTTTCGCCAAGACCCACATGTTCAACTCGCTCAAAGTCATTTTTAACAATTGATCTTAGAAAGTGATTATATACAGTTGACAGTTTAAATATTTCTGAATTGGTTTGGCGCCATGCATGGTGTCCATAGGAAAGTCTTGATCTGACAAGTTTTCAGGTTGATGTTTTGGTTTTGTAGCAATTCGCGGTGTTGGGCGAAACTATCTCTAGTGCAGCCTATTCTATATTCAATTTGTTTTACTCCTATACTAAATCTGTTACAACTGATCCATACACAGAGGTATTTGAAGTGTTTAGTATTTACTAATTCCATATCCTGAATTTTTGTGAGGGATTCAGGATGCATGTGATAAGTGCTTTCATCTCAGCTCCAGATCACAGTTTCTGTTTTGTAAAGGTTTATCTTGAATTCTAGTTCTTGGAACACTTGATAGAGGATGTTGGTTTTTTGTTCAAGATCATTCTTATCCCAGCTATGAATATCTATGTCATCGGGATATCCCCACCCCATCTTAGTACATTGGCATTGGGAGGGAAAGCAGGATCGTTGTTTTCTATTGGTTGATTCGTATGGGATGTGGTAGGGAATGGTCAAATGATCAGTGTCCATTTTCCAAATTTGTGTTTGTAAATGCACAGGACATAGTATAGGAAAAGATTAAATAAACTGTCCCTCCCACTTTCCTGTTCATCATAATCATAGTGAGGTTTGAAATGTTTCTGTATTGAGGTCCTCACCAGGGATGTAAGATTTTGTGGTCTGATAAGTTCCTCTATTAGAGCGATACATTCAGTGGATTCGTAACTTGGGATACGGTTTCTAATGGATTTGCAGATGAAGTCTCTATTGATGTTGTCATATGCTGCTATGAGGCCGACAGAGCAGGTATACGATTTCCTATTAGAGAGGTAAGCAATTTCCTGGAATTGTTTGATGATATATATGCCATCATTAAGTCGCTTACTAAAAGAAAACCAAACTGAGTTGTGAGGATATGTCTTTTATAAAACGATGAGAGCCTAGTTAATATAATGTTCATTAATACTTTGAGCATGATGGAACCAATTTAGTTACGTCTGTATGTGTGAAGGTCTTGAGGGTTACCTTTTTGTTCCCAGCGGGAATACCCATTCGATTTGTATTTCTGAGAAACTTTTCACAAGTTCAGGCTCAATGTCCAATTATGCATTACTATTCCTTACTTTTTAACAGCATTCTTAATTTCCTTATCTAGGGTTCATTCTTGTTTATATTTAAAGACGGACTTTTTAATGATTGGATGTTATTGTCACGTGGGTATTTATACAGACCTGTATTCTCGCAGCCATACGATTGTACAGATCTTGTGATTGTCATCTTGTGAAACATTAGATCTGCATTATTTTATGCGTCGTGTATCTGTTAACGTTATTGTTATGGGACCTTACCCATAATAACATAATGGACTATTCCATACGTAATAAATACTGCGCCTCAAGAGGGAGTTCAGCCCGAAGTCGGGCGACCGGCTGATCGGTTGAACTCTCTGCCTTCGGGCGAGGAGGAACCCGAAGGAGGCTACGCCGAAGGGCGGAGTCTCTTTCGGGTTAGTAGACCGACCCTGAACCCGTTTGTACGGGTTCAAAGGGCATATTTTTGCCCGAGCCCACGGGCTCGGATTCCCACGGGCTCGGATTCCCACGTTAAACCGGCCTTGTGCCCCATGATGCCCTCATGGGGGCTGACTAAATACCGTTCAGTCCGAAGTCGGGCAACCGGCTGACCTATCTGCCTTCGGGCAGGGAGGAACCTGAAGGAGGCTACGCCGAAGAGCAGAGTCTCTTTCGGGAAGGTAAACCAACCCTTGAACCCGTTTATACGGGTACAAAGGGCATATTTTTGGCCGAGCCCACGGGCTCGGAGATCCCACGTTAAACCGGCCTTGTGCCACATGATGCCCTCATGGGGGCTGACTAAATACCGTTCAGTCCGAAGTCGGGCGACCGGCTGATCGGTTGAACTCTCTGCCTACGGGCGGGGAGGAACCCGAAGGAGGCTACGCCGAAGGGCGGAGTCTCTTTCGGGTTGATAGACCGACCCTGAACACGTTTATACGGGTACAAAGGGTATATTTTTGGTCGAGCCCACAGGCTCGGAGATCCCACGTTAAACCGGCCTTGTGCCACATGATGCCCTCGTGGGGGGGGGGTGACTAAATACCGTTAAGTCTGAAGTCTGGAGTGAGGTCTGTCAGAAGTCCGTCAGTCAGTCAGAGCGAGGGAGTCAGTTAGTCGAGTCAGAGGCAGTCCGAAACAGAGTCGCGTTCAGACAATTACTACTAAACCCGATTGTTCGTACTAACACTTTTTACTTCTCTGTATATATTCCTGTTTGTAATATATCTGTCTTATTCCATATCCGTATTCGAGTTCTTCTTTATTGGTTCTACCTTGGACTATCACCGTGGTACAAGGAACCGGACCATAACGGTTATATAAAAAGATCTTTAAGTGGGCTAAAGGATATCTGGGAAGTGTTTTAACAGAAGATAAAATGTCTGACACTGAAATCTGAAGGCGCATTGAGATAGCCAAATATGCATTCCAAAAAGCTAAGCAGAATATTCGGAGACAGAAAAATTTCGTTAGAAACAAAGAAAAGAGTACTGAATTATTAAATGATATCTGTCCTCCTGTATGGCAGTGAATGCTGAACAACCTCCTCACAGATGAAGAATAGACTTGAATCAGCAGAAATGTGGTTCTACAGAAGGATGCTGTGAATACCATAGACCGAACACGTGAGTAAGGTTGCGTTTTAGAGAAAATAAAAACAAAAAGGATATTTATACTTAACATCAGGAAGAGACATTCAAATTTCTAGGGCATATAATGAGGAAAGAGGGCTTGGAGAATTTGACACTGATAGTACATATTGAAGGCAAGAAGGACAAAGGAAATAACCTACCTAGCGTAATCCAGTTAATGGTTGGTAGAACAGGGTTTAGGTGTGATAACAAAAAGACAAAATTTAATAAAAGCCTCAAAGGACAGAAAATTGTGGAGAGCCATGATCTGAAACTAGGTAAGCAGATAAAACAGGAAATGAATAATTCAGCCTTTGTCCCATATATGTTCAATGGGAGACAGGTCTAGCAATCGTGCCGACCAGGGAAATTATCGAACATCTTCCCGTGAATTTGCAGCAGCCCCAATTTCATTTTTACAGAAATTCCAAAGAATGAAGATAAAATAATGATATAAGTAAGATGTTGAGGTTCCACACTACTTCAAACAAAAGGTTAGGAAGGAAACCTCCATCAATACTAGAAAGAGCAACAACAAGTATTTTCCTGAAAAAATGTTTTAAAAGAGAAATATTTTACAAATTTCAATGGAAATGAATGTTGAATGTTTCCTTATAAGGAAACGGCTAATATCCCCATTACATTTGTCATTAATACAGAGTTTGAGTTCTATTTATACACAATTATATTCATAATCACAAACAAAAAACGGGGCAGCCAACAGCAGCAATACTAAAATGGATAACACATATAACTGGAAGATAAGATACTGACATAATCAAGAAATTGACATTCCACACTACTTCAAACAAAATGTTAGGAAGGAAATCCCCGTCAAAACTGGAAAGGGTCATAACAGCCACTAGACATGAGAAACCTATTTTCCTGAAAATATATTTTAAAAGAGAAAGATTTTATGAATTTTAACTGAATTGGAACTGGCTGCTCGGTCAATGTTTCTTTTTAAGGGAACGATTAATACTACTATTACCATTGCCATATACTTTATATTTAGTGGACACACGTGTTTGAGTAGATATCTCTGTTTATATATATATATATATATATATAGAAAACCAATATTATATATGAATTTAGATGCTCCTTAAGGAATTACGTTACTCATCAAACCAAATTTATGAATGATTATATTGAACATACAATAACATGCCTATCAAGAAGACTCGCGTTATATCTTTCTGACCATAGCTCAATTAGGATGCATTTAAATACGCACAGAAACCTTACAAACCACGTGTACAACATTCTCGTAGAAAATACGACTATAATAGCCTCATCCACATATAAAAAAAGGTTAAAAGTCGTGGATGCATTAATATTAAAAAAGAAAAAGTCAATATTTAATAATATCAATTATAAACACGGCTACAGCGTACTGACCGTGTTTGGAAAAAAACAAAAAAACATTTTCACCACTATAGATACGCATATATAAAAATATAGATATTCAGTTAAAATAAACATTGATAATGGCTAAAGACTTATACGAAGGCAAGAAAAATGTTATAATTTAATCGCAGTACCTTGCCTGGCGTCTTTAAAGAAAGTTTTCTAAGATCATTTTCAGGGGTAAATTACAAAGACAAATATGCTATTGTAACTGCGATAAACTGAAAGACAGACATGTGTTTGTGTAGTTATGTTAAAATTTCTGTCAACTGGTATTTTGAAAAAATATATATGTATATCAGTTTAAATGTCCATTTGGAGATTGTATCTCTGACAAAAATGTAAGTACATATGTTGGCTTTACTAACAAAACATTATCAAGATACCTTTCACTTCATTTCTGGGATACATGTTCTATTGCACAACATCTAAAAACTTATTCCTGTCCATCTTCATAATACTGAAAAATACTTGTCGACAACAGTGATATTCTGCACCACGGAAATGAAAAAAAAAACCCCTCCAAATTCTTGTATAGAAACGCTTGTTTTGTAAAAATTCCATGAATGGTTATTTATTTGTACTAATGTACAAAATGTGGCACAAGGCCAAAAAGGGGGTTGGGGAAGGACGGTCTTCTTCTGTCATAATTCTAAACTTAGCTAGTCACAGACACGGACCCAAACATACCAACAATATTCCTATCACCAAAATAACACATTCACTCCTACCTTTCTTACTGCGTCCACCATAATACCTCAAATTCTCTATGAAATCCTAACTAGTCCCCATATGTACATTTAAAAGTCTGGGGGTGGGGAACAACAATTAAAAAAAAAAGCAATGATTATTTACAATATGAATTAATACTATTTACATAAAACAAAACAAAATAGGGTTAGTAAAAAAAAAAACCCACAATCCCTAAATGTGGCAGAAACCTCAGTTAACTGGACGAAATAATTGCGGGGTTATGACATAAAAAACAAACACGCCCACAAGTACGCACTCATTTACACACACACACGAAACGAAAGGCATCCCGCAACAACAAGAGAACTGACATCACTGACCAATGAATACATGAATGAATGAATATTACATTTAAAAATTCTAAAATAACTATACTAGGGCGCGTCTATACGTGTTTAAACATCACTATGAAAAAAGATTAAAAAAAAAAAATTTAGCATAATTACACAAAAATAAATTTTTGCATCATGTGTTTTTAGTAGATTCTCCTGAGAGTATGTAGGATTGGGGGAAGAGGACGCGAATCACATTAGCTAGGTTTAGGATAGTCAGTGACGACCAGTCTCACCCGCTTCATCCTCGGCCTTGTACCACAATTGTATGTAAAAGTACAATAAATATATACGGTTAATTTTCTAACAAGATTTATCGAATATTCCGGCTGGTAAATGAAAATAAATAAATATACTGTTTAATAAATGAATAAAAACAGTTCATTGTCTTAAATCGCCATTTGATTCATTGTTAAGATAAAATATAGTACAAAGAGACAAGACAAGTTCAGTTGACCAGTGATGACAATTCCAGAACAACGTAACTATAAACAATTTTTTTTCTATCTTCTGCCAGCCGCAATTATGGAGAAAGCATTACCTCGAACCATCGCCAGTGAGACACGCTGCAAGAGCCACTCCGTTTCGCGAGGCTCGTCCCTTAATAGAGACGCAATCGCGCCAATCCTCCGAAGGAACGCCATCGAACGAGGCCCAATAACCCCTAAAAGATATTTCCGGTAATATATACATGATGCGATAGATAAATTGTCGTATAAATTACGCGTAAATGAAAATAACATGGACATCTCATTTTAACAAATATATTTACTAAAATTACACAAAAATATCTTGAAATACAAAAGAGTAAATTTATTTAATAAAATCGCCATTAGCTTCAACTCCAGCCTCCAGATGACTTCGGAGTCTCCTGCATCTTTTCTGTACAGTCTCCTTGTTTAAATTGCTGAATGTTGCCATAATCCTTGCTTTCAGTTCATCTTTGGTGTTACAAGGAGTTTTGTTGGTCTCTCGCTCAACTGCGACCCACCCATAATAATCAAATGGGGTGCAGTCTGGAGAGTTAGGTGATCAGATGTAAGGCTGATGTTGTTGTAGAAATTGCCTGACAGCCATTAATGAGTTCTCATTCTTGTTTGGGATAGCGCAGAGTCTTGTTGGCAGACACAGCGTTTTCCAGCAGCCACCCACTTAACCCAGGGAAGCACTACATCCTCAAGGCACTCGAGGATGTATTGTTGAGTCTGGGGTCCTCACCAACAAATTCGGGAGTTCTTTTCATATCATAACGATCAAAGTGAGTTTTTCGAGCTGCTGTACCTTCGTAATCACCATTCAACTCTTCAACTCTTTCCGAATCCGCTGTACTGTCCTCAAATTGACACCCAAACACTCTTAAAAGTTCGTATTGGAGATTCCGACGCGAATGCCAAGCAGTGCACCATGTCGTTTCCAAATTTTTAGAAGAATGAAATGCGTCATGGTGATCTTTTTCTGACAGACGGCACCCAACTGACTGTACTATACTGTACAGTCGACAAAATCAAAAAACAAACAATGCGCATGCTCGAAATTGAAAATATAAAATTGCGACAATTTACTCATCGCACCCTGTGTATAATCAGCCGCTCGAGGTCAGCCATTGCTTTCATCACTATCTGCAAATTGTCTTGAATTATACACCATGTTATTTTTTTTTTTATAGGTACTTCAGTTTTTAAAGGTCAGGATGTTGTTTACTCGGCGCTGTCGAAATCACATTTTCAAACAGAAAGCAGAAATATTCCCGCCTTGTGAAAATATGCAGAACTTGATTTCGTTACGAAGGCAGGAAAATTGCAGTGCACTATATTCGTTAGAGCAGAAATCATTGTTGGCCCTCTTAATGTACGAGGTCATATCGCTGAGATATCTCGTCTGTTGCTCAGTCGTTAATTTTTTTTTATTCTGTTTAACAGAATTTCTTAAATACACGAAATAATCGTGATTTTTTTGTCTTCTTGCTTCTGTGGATTTAATTAACAACAAAAACAATGATATTTGACCCGGTTTAAAGCAAAGTCGGTCAATGTATGTAAAATATTGGTTGGTTACGACCTTGATATATGGAAGAGGCAGTTGTAAAACCATTGTAAATAGACGAATTCAATGTACGTATCTGTCAGTTCCAATCTGTTCCTATCTATCTATCTAAGCATCTATCTATCTAGATAGATATATTTAAAAACAAAGACGCTCTCTCGAATTACAGACGCGGTTAAATACTAGTTTTCAAAACAACAAAACATGAAGAGAAAAGCAGCCTTAATTTTCAAAATGAGTAAAGTGGTCGAAAGCACTTACGATAATAGACAAAACGGACAAGATCGCAGGAAAACTAAATAAAAAATTAATTAAATTTTCCTTGTCTGTCATATTTAACGTAAGAAGTTTAAAAGAAAGGTTGCTGCCCATATATATATATATATAGAGAGAGAGAGAGATAGATAGATATATATATACGTACCTCCAAAGAAAAGCGACACCTAAGTTTTAAAAATGAAAAATCTTTCTTGAAGACTTTATTTTAATTTCAAGCTGATAGATTAAATTTAATATTTTCAATAAGCAAAATGCTTCACTATATTTTAAACCGAATTTAAATTGATTAGAAGAATTTCGTCATATCGTTAAAATTGTTAAAATCAGCCGTATTAGCGAATCTGTCAGCTCAACATGATTATCTTTCAAAGATAAAATATACTTTTCTGAAACTTTATTTTAAAATGTTTAACTAATTTAAAGTTTAATTAATCCGATTTGAAACAAATATTACTTTTAGTTTAAAATATCGCAGAAAATCATTTTTAACACGGAAGTGGGTGCTTTAATGACAATTTCTCGACAGACTTATGTTTCTTAATTTTTGCTACGAAGGCATAGCTGTAAAAATTAATTGATGAATATAACGTGATTTCCTCTTTTATATAATTTTAAAATTAACCAGTAATCTTAAAATTTTAGGAAAATATTCTAAATAATCTAATAGCTTATTGAATTTAGGTACGTTGGCTTTCTAGCTTTGCTTGCAAAAACGCTTGTTGAGGAAATGCTAGAAAATTACCAATACATTTTAAATTTACTATATTTACCGCTCTTATTTTCTGATAATGTCGTGTATGGACGTCCGTATTTACAAATTTCAGTACGTTTATACATACACACAAATATTCAGAATTCTTTTTACAATGTTTGTCGTTGAATTCTAATAAACTTTTCCATTTATGGTTAGTATGATTAGGAAATATAATATAATTTTTATTTAATAACAATATCACCTAACCGCTACAAATTAAGCCCTGTTTTACAAAAAAAAAAAAAAAAAAAAAAAATTGATTATTTAAATTCTCCAATGTCTTCTGCTTATAACTAATATAAACATTAATCTCTGCAAAAATGAATTTCTCGTAATTTCATACAATTGAATGTGTGTGTGTGTGTGTGCGCGGGGGGGGGGTAACTGATGTAAAAACATATTTTCACTAAAATTTTATAAAAAAGGAACATTTCAAAAGTAATTTAATTCATTTGTGAATAAGTTCTGAAAGTTTCATCAAATCCGAACAATATTTGATTTTTGCAAGAATTTAAAAATCAATGTACTTTTTACCATAAAAAGACGCTAAAATGTTCCATACCAATTTATGGTAGCCTTCTGAAGTAAGAGAAATAAAAATTTTAACTTAAATTTGATACATATTTTTTAATCCTATCTAAGCTTTCGGCTTATATAAGCCATTATCAAAGATGGCAATTACATATTTTAATTTACCTTTTCACACAGTTACATTTATAATTTCCTAGAAAGGAAGAAGATTTCAAGACGTCTAGGAAATCCAAGAGAATGCGATGAAGCAGCTACTTGCTATTCCCAAAACGGAACTCCAGAAATGCTTCCGACAATGGAAACGACTTTGGATAAAGTGTGCGGCTTCAGAAGGGAACTATTTCAAAGAATATTAAATGTCTAATTGATGTGAATTGTAGTTTTATAACACGAGTCCCTTTTTGATCAGATCTCGAACATTCTTGTCCATTTAAAATCAGTTTTCCCCATTTCATATAACAAAAAAAACAAAACAAAACAAAATACTGGGTTTCGGCAAAAAGATAGAAAACCAGAAACGTTGAACCAAGATACTTAGCAGAAGATACCATTTTTAAGGCGAACAGGCTTTGTAATTTAAGTCCCCAATATCAAGATATAGATCTTTAAAAGGAATGACTAAAATTAAATGTTCAACTTTAAAGTCGATTGCTTTATTTGTTGTTGGAATGGTCGAATGGTTAACGGCTCAGAACGAGCAAATCAGCGAGCAGATTTCAAATTCCGACAACGCCGTAATGTAGTTTCCCTGTCTTTTACTTACATGGTAAATGTTCAGATAAACTTTCCGCTATGGTGGAACCATCCCAAAGTGCGAATTGCAAATCGGAGATAACAAAATCAAACAAGTGCGGAGATTTAAATTCCTGGGAAATGTTTTAACAGAGGACGGAAAATAGGAGACTGAAATCCAAAGGCGCATTTGGATAGCCAAAGATTCATTCCAAAAGCTAAGCAGAGTACTAAGAAATAGAAAAAAAAAACATCGCTAGAAACAAGGAAGAGAGTACTAAAGTGTTCTGTGATATATGTCGGTGAGTGCTGGACAATCTCCTCAAAGACCAAGAAGAGACTTCAAGCAACAGAAATCTGGTTCTACAGAAGGATGCTGAGTACACCATGGACCGAACATGTGAGCAACGACGAAGCTTTAGAGAAAATAGAAACAAAAAGGAAACTTATACTTGGCATCCAGAAGAGACAATTTCTGGCGCGTATAATGAGGAAAAAAGTTTTGGGAAATCTGATACTCACAGTAAAGATTGAAGTCAAGAGGGAACAGAAGAAAAAAAGCGCATAGCCTACTTATTGAGCTCGAGTAAAAAGATGGCGGAACAGTGTTTCGGAGAAATAACAGAAAAATAAAATTTATTAATAGCTACAAGGGACAGGATGTTGTGGAGAGCCACTACGTGTTGAGGAAACCCGGCACATAAAGAAGACCAAGATTAGATTGATGGCAAGGTCTCATCATTTTATAGTTGAAATAGCTAGATTTAAGAGCTAAGTTCTATGTTAATAGTTTCTTCTCTCGCACTTCTCGCTTGTGGGACTCTCTTCTGGCTTCTTGTTTTCCAGTCAACTTTGATCTTCAAAATTTAAATTCATTATCAATCGTTATCTCCTGTCTTCTTGATTCATTTTCTTTTATTATTCTCGCTCTTCAATAATGTTTCTCTTTTTCTTATTCTTCCACATTCAGTAATCCGTTGTGGCTTTATTGCCTTACTTGGGGTAGAATGATTAAAAAAAAACTATAGGCGCCCAGAATTCGCCAAAATGAAAAATGGCAGCGAGAAAAAACTTGTCGATAGATAACAAATATATTATTATGTTGAGTCATAAATAATTTTCGTTTTTGCTTATCAACTTCATTCTTCAAAAAATAAAGTATAATTACATTTTATTCAGTTTTTTATATTCACAATTATTTGCAATGACCTGTTGCCACTTATCAGGAAGCTCCTTCGTACCGTCGTCCTGGGTATGACGGTAAACTACATCCGCGTCCTGGGTAAGACCATAAACTACTTCCGCGTCCTGGTAAGACGATAAACTACATCCGCGTCCTGGGTATGACGATAAACTATATCCAAGAGCAAGGCCTCTGATCAGGTTTTGAGGAGCGTGGAACCACCGCTTAATTGATGGTGTTTCCAGGTCCACTCTGACCTGGATTGGTAGCACCTGTCAGGGTCTCAGCTATGGGCAAATAGTAAACCCCCCAAAAGGGGTCAAAACACTATAAAAGTATAAAAATACATTTTAATACCAAGAATACATGTTTTTGAAAAATTATTACCAGTAATACATTTTTGAAAAAAAAAAAAAAAAAAAAATTACCAGAAGTAAAAACCTTCTCGGCATTAAATAACCCATTGAGGTTGACACGCCGTAAAATAAACCAAGGCAAACCAAATCTTCCATACCGTTTGAGTAAAATTCCGCAGGCTTTGATGTGAAAAAGTTTACGACGGATACTTTAATCTAATTTTCATTAAAGAAAGTTTTCTCCCATTACAGCTTTTCACAGATATCGAAAATGGTAACAAACGGATGCGGATGATGCAAGTTCAGATGAATATGGCGGCTAGGGTAGAACAAGTCAACTCTATTCCACAACTTTTGTTCTGCGTTATTCTTGCTTTATATATGGCGTTGCTTTGTTATAGAGAATAACTTTTGCTATAGTTGGAACGTGTGCAACAGGCGCTGAAGCAGAAGGAGCTAGCATTGTTTAATTGCAAGAATGTACTGTTCCTGCATCACAGTACCAGATTTCCTACGGTGCTACTGACCAGGGATACCAAACAGCGACTTGGCTGGGAGACACTGTGTCATCCACCTTACTCAGCGGAACTTGCACCAACTGATTACCAACTCTTCCATTCTTTGGGCAACCACCTTTGTGTGAAATCCTTTGCAAATAAGACAGACTTATAGCAAGCACTCACAGACTTCGTTGTGTCCAGGACACTTGATTTTTACCGCCAGGGCATTGCGTAACTGGAAGCGCGTTAGCAAAAGGTTCTGAATGTCGATGGGGATTACCTCGATGACTAACAGTATGTCAAATTTGTTTCTAATAAATCAAAAATAGGAAGGTCTTTTTTGGTTATTTTGTAGTAGGATTTACAAGCATTATTCATAGAAAATATAGGTTTTAATCTTAAGACATTTTGTAATGAAACGTTACCGGAGTTTTATTTTGAAGAATCAATATAGTTTCGAAATGCAATGAACGACACTGTTATGGTCTTTAGTAAGTTTGTTGTATATTATTACTCATGACACGTTTTCCTTCATTCCTTTACTTCCTCTTTTTCAGGAGAACGGTATTTCCCCAGATGGATTATACAGCTGAAGCAATTATTATATGATCTCTCTATGTTGGCATTTGTCCAATAAAGGGTCGGTATTTCATTGTAAGTTAGTTACACACACACGCAAGCACTCGCATATACATACATACATACAGAGAGAGAGAGAGAGAGAGAGAGAGGGGGGAAGGGAGAGAGGGAAAGAGAGAGAGAGAGAGGGAGAGAAAGAGGAAGAGAGAGAAAGAGGAAGAGAGAGAAAGGGGGTAATTCTTACCAAATATATTGCTAGAATTAATTATGGAGTATTTTTTGGTTCTTTTTTATGTTTAGTGCAATTCTTCGCGGTTAAACAAACCGTACACCATTATTGTGTAATTACATTATGTAACAGCTAAGAGTGCCTTATTTGGTCGGATATTGTTTGCTGAATAAAAGTAAGAGAGACGTATATTCGATGCTGGACAAACAAGACGAAAAAGAAGTAGAGTACGCTTTTTTATGAACTGGCGAGGTATAGCTTTCAAGACAGGGTCGGGTGATGAAAGACAGAAATAATTTTATGTTTATTTCGAATAAAATAAGAAAAGAAAGATTGGTTGATTTTGTTTAGCAACATATCAACCTCTATGGGTTTTTGTTACCAAAATCTAAATATTTTGAACACAATTTTATGGCAATTTCATCTGCAGAAAAGGTACTGTTCATAATTTTGCTATAAAATATATTGCTGGTAATTCTACAATAGAATGGTCATTTTGCTATAAAATATATTGCTGGTAAGTCTACTATAGAATGTAGTGTTCGTCATTTTGCTATATAATGTATTGCTGGTAATTCTACTATAATATCTATTGTTGGTAATGTATTTCATATAAAAAAATATATTGCTGGTATTTTTACTATAAAATTTATTTTTATACTTTCATATTTTTTTGTTTTTGTTTTAGTTGGGGGGGTGTGCACTATTTGCAGATAGCTCGGACCCCAACAGATTCTACCGAGATAAAGAAAAACAATTTCTTTTTAAACGCAGAACAATCGTCACACAAATAAAAACAGTGAAGGCTGCCATTTTCCATCACTCCAAGATTTCGAATGCTGCTTTTCTGAGCAACTAAGCAGGACCATTTGCCATAAAAGATTGGCATTACACAGTCTTCCTATCCTTATTATGCCTGATGTTGTAATAAACACAAGATGTCAATATTTGGTGATCCCAGGTTAAAAAAAACACATGATTACGAATGCTGCTTTTCTGAGCAGTTAAGCAGGACTATTTGCCATGAAAAATTGGCGTTGCACAGTCTTCCTACCCTTATTAAGCCTGGTGTCGTAATAAACACAATGATTTCAGATTAAAAAAAAAAAACTCAACATGATTACGAATGCTGATTTTCTCAGTAACTAAGTAAGACCATTTTGCCATGAAAGATTGCGTTTATTTTGTGTGGTGTCGAATGTTGAATTTCTCAGCAGGTAAACAGGTCCTTTTTCCCTGAAAAATTGGCGCATCATCGTCTTTCTATCCTCATTTTGCTTGATGTCATTATAAGTCGAAGAGCCCAGGTATAAGAAAAGAACAAACAAAAAAAAACCCCCAAAAAACAAAAAAACAGGATTTCGAATGCTGACTTTTAAGCCAAGACAATTTCATATAAAAGATTGGCGTAACACAGTCTTCTTCCTCCTATTTTTTGCTGTCGCAATAAAGCCAAGAGGTCGGTAATCAACGATCCCAGACAAAAAGAAAGGATTTATGATGCCGATTTTCTCAGAAGGTAAGCGGGACATTTTCACATGAAAAATTGGCGCAACACAGTCTTCTTTCCTTCCATTTACCTTTGTGCCATACTAAACCAAACTTATTAAAGGTCGACAAGAAGCATTTTCAAAAGGCAATTGTAGAAAGGTCGAGCTCATGTAAAAATCGCGACTTGGGATGCTGATTTTAAAGTCATTTAAGTCTGCCTTCACCACTATGATAAGGTTTTAACCCTTAAACGGTGGACAGCATCAATCGATGTTTTACTGGTGATCAACGGATATCATCAATTGATGATTGAAACTTTTTCCAAAAATACAGGCATTGTTCATTCATCATTAGAGTCAAAATGGCAAATTGTCAGCTCTAGGTTTCATGGGGTTGCACCATTTCTGGAAGAACAAACTAAAGACTGTGTTATATGCTTACATCTCGAAGAATATTTTGGTTTTAGGCTGTTTAATGGCATATCAATTCCTTATGGGTCATTTAAGGTCGAAATTTAATTTTCTTGTATAGTTTTGACATATTTTTTCGTTTTTTGATTTTTTTACGATAAAAAGCTATTGCTAGAATTTTTCTTTTGCTAGATATTTTTATTATTAAAATCTATTGCTATAATTTTTTCTTTTACAGGATTTTTTTACTATTAAAATCTATTGCTAGAATTTTTCTATTGATGGATGTTTTACGATCAAAAGTTATTGCCAAATTTTTTTCCATTGCTGGATTTTTTTAACTATTAAAATATATTGCTAGAATTTTTACTATTGCTGGAATTTTTACTATTAATATCTATTGCTAGAATGTTTACTAATGCTGGATTTTTTACTATTAAAATCAATTGCTACAATTTTTAGTTTTGCTGGATTTCTTTACTATTAAAGTCTATTGCGAGAATTTTTATTATTGCTGGACTTTTTTCTATTTAAATCTACTGCTGGAAGTTTTTACTATGAAAATGTATTTTTATACTTTCATAGTGTTTTGACCCTAGTTTGGGGTTCACTATTTTCCCATAACTAGGACCTAAACAGGTATTACCACCCCAGGTAAGGGTGGACCTTGGAACAACAAAAACTAAGAGGTGGTTTCACGCCCCTCAAAATATTCCGACCAGAGGCCTTGCTACCGGATGTATTTTATCGTCCTACCCAGCACCTTCGAAGAATGGTGACAACTTGTGCACAAGTTGTGCAAAGAATGCACAAGTTGTGCAAAGAATGCACATGTCCACTGTGCGCTGTTAAAAATTGAGGAACATAATATTTGTTTTATTTGAGATTTTTCGTTATTTTTATATAATTTAAAGGCGTAAAAATATTTTTTTTATAGTTTTTATATAAGATTAAAGTAAAATAATTTTTAAAATAATTTTTGATTTTTTACCCGTGTGGCCTGCATGTTCGTGCAAGCTTTTTCCATCGTTTAAGTATCATTGGAAATAAGAAAAAGGATGAAAATTATGCGTACAATTTGAAAAATACATTGCTGGGACACATAAAGAGGAAAGCAGTCTTGGAGAATTTGACACTCACAGGGCATAATGAATACAATAGAAGCTAGGAAAAAAAGCGAGTAACTTGCTTAACGAATTCATCCTTTTTCTTATGTCCGATGGCAAAACATGATCATGCGGGATTGTAAAGAGTCAAAATTTACATTACATAGAGCAGTATAAGATAGAAAGTTGTGGAGAGGTATGATCGTCACACATTGAAAGGAAAAGCATATAAAAAAGAAATGTACTTCACAATAAGGTCCGGTTCATCTCATAAAAAGTGTATTTTTTTTTCTCACTTTATCTTAAGCATTGGTCAGTCTAACAGGTAAAAACCTGTAAAGCACAGAGCGCTCCTTAGCAGTCACCCATCAAAGCACTGATCAGTTCCATCGTTGCTTAACTTTGGCTATTAGACAACAACCAATGCTTTTTTTAGCATTACTTGATAAGCCAAATATGTTTTCAAGTCTTTTTTTACGAAGGACTGTTACATAGTTGCATTACGTATTTAATGTTCCTGTGGGGTCACTCATCTAAACACTGATCAGATTCAATGCTGCTTAACTTCGTAATTCTCCCTGATGTTTTCTTATTGTCCATAATATCATAAACGGGATAATGTCTATCATTATCCTTGTTGAAGCCATAACAAATATCCGTTTCAGTACAGTGAAAATGGAGTGCTGTTTGTATATATTAGAAGGAGCTGCCTATTTTTCACTTTCCACCCTCGATAGAATCTTCGCGTCCTTGTGGGTGATGAATTATATTCCACCCTACAACCCCTTTCCTACCGACAAAACGTGGCAAGCCTGTCGCTACTTTATCGCTGCTCGATTGCCCTATTTCAATGGAAAGTGTTGCCACGTCATGCTACGCACATTGTAGCTAAGCACCTTCATTCCTTTCGCACTCTGTTGGCGAGATGTAAGTTCCACTCGAGCAGCTTTTTCCAATTGGAGTGTAGAACCGACTTCCAAGAGGATGCTTCCTCGAACACTACAATCTTAACCTGTTCAAGTCCAGGGTTAACAATTACCTTCTACATATATTCCCATAAACTGTGCCTCTTCCCCAGTAACCCTCTACCTCGAGTGGCTCATCAGATTTGTACAGAGCGATCATTCTAAAAAAACAAATAAAAACAGATGGAATATTATCCAGTGAAAAATGTATATCCAAATTCAGCTAACAATATGTCAGTCCACATTATTGACCCCATCTCATATAGTTGTACGTACATCAATAAGCCTGTTGCCTAATATTTTTCTTGCAGGCACAACTTTTTTTCAGTATAATCTCTTCTTTATCAGCGTACTCATCTCCGAAACAAATATTAATCATATACAGTGAAAGCTTCAAATCAAATTTTAGCCAATCACCATTTGTCAGGTTACAGACAATGGTTCATTCATTTGCTTATTAAATATAAACATGCCTGTTTAATTTTCAAAACTAAGTTCAAGTCCAGCTTATATACATCATCTTCCCCACATATCCTCATAAACTGTGCCTCTTACTCTGTAATAATTTTCTAAGCCCAGCTTAGATGTGGCACAAGGCCGAAAGTATGGGGGAACCCAGTGAGGATCGAACTCACTACTCATTCGTAAGTGATCTAGCAAGAAACCCTCTTACTCTGTAACCCTCTACCTCGAGTGACGCTTGAGGCTTGTATTGGATAAACATTATTGTAAAAAAAAAACAACAAAAAAACAGCCTTCAGTTACCTGACACTTATCATTAGAACTAATTATGGCATCATTTCTTTCCTTCGTTTTCATCATTGGCATTCCACAGTAACATTATTTTCAACATTATACTAATTAGTTTTTTAGTGATGTTGTCATCTGTTGTCGTCAGTATTTTTCTTGCAAACATAACACAACCCAGCAACCAGCAGTCGCTGCAATTATTATTAACTTTTAACTCGTACTAGTTCGGTCCCCATCGCATCGCAGACGGTAAGATAATGAAATTTTTAAATCTAAATTGTTTGCCTATTTAATCAATAAATCTAATTAGAAAATATATTTACCTTGAATACGAAAGAAATCATAAATTGGCGCCAAATGGCCGCACATTTCGCCTTATACGCTTTTCCTGTTACCCAGGGGTTGTTGTTAGACAGAAAGGGAAATTAACGCTCGCCACGCAGATGGCCATTTTCATTTCATTCCAGAGTGTGTACATGTACATCTGCGTGTGTGAATGTACGTTTGCGTGTGTGCATTTATATTCTAATTCAATAACAGACCTAAAAATGTTCTTACAAAAATTAAAAAACAAAAAACTTAAATTTTTTTTTATTTATTACCGAATAATTAAAAAAAATAAAAATAAAAACTTATAATTATCTAATTATTTAGTTTTTCTTTTTAATCATTTCATCCTAAGGAAGGCACTAAAGCCACTAAGATACAAGGGGTTACTGGGTGTAGAAGAATAAAAAAAAAGAGAAACATTAGCGAGAACAATAAATTATGAATAATCAAGAAGACAGTAGATAACGGTTGACATTGCATTTAAAACTTTTGATAATCAAATTTGTCTGGAAAACACTGAGTCGGAAGAGATTTCCAGACGCAAGAAGTGCGAGAGTAGGAACTGTTAGCATAAAATTTACGGTTACATCAAGCCAGATTAACTGTAAATTGATGAGATCTCGACATCAGTCTAGGTACCTTTGCGAAGAGCTCATTCGGACAATTAATATTAATGTATTTATAGAAAAGACACAGAGAGACAAACTTACAGTGGTGGGAATGTGACTGAAGCTGAGCTGTCAGAACAGGACCAATAATATTGGTGATTCTTATTTGGATCTTATCAAGGACCTTGAGGTAAACAGCAGGGGCAGTGGGCCATATATGGCCGCAATATTCTAAGCATGAATGAATGGTAGACTTATAGATATGTAAGATATGTTTCGGAAAGAAAAATTGTCTCGCTCGACATACTGAACCGACTTTCTTAGCAGCTGACCTAGCAATGAATTCAACATAGTCTTTCCATTTAATATCAGTGTTGTGGATTCCGGGATGAAATCCGGTCTCAAATGAATGACAAACGCAGGAATGAAATATAGCAAATAAATGTATTGACGTAATAATACAATTGGTAATACGGTTAGTAGATCCAGAAATGCGGTTAGTAGCAATAATAATAATATATATATAGTCTGGGAAATTCAGTATCGAAGTAGGACTTCCTTCTGAGTCTACGTGCTCGCAACTGTGACTCCTACAAAGCGGTTACCTCACTCTCTCACCTCCGGGTTTTCACGGGCAGCAGTATAAGTACACACTGGGCGAGTCCACTTGTATGAAAAAGGGGTGGACCCCTTAATCAGTAGAGAACGTGAACCAGAGAAGGCGCAGCGAGTCACTTTCCCGGCGGATAGTATCAGCCATGTTGATAGAAGGTAGTAAGTTGTCTCTCAGCGTTAAAATTAACAAGCCATCTTTTGCCTCAGTTGACTACGGTCTTGGGGTTATTTTGGACATCGGCTGAACTTATGGATGCATCTAGCCAATTAAACTGTAAACTGATTAGACCTTCGTGTCAATCTTATTCAATTTTTTTTTTATTGCTAGGGAAAGAGAGACAAGGGAAAGCAGCGCGTGACATACCTGATGAGCTTGAGCAGGTGGATGACAGAACGTGGTCTGGGGGAGGGAACAGAAGGGAAGGAGCTTGTGGAGAGCTGCAAGGGATAGAGGGAGATGGAGAGCCATGATCACCTACGTCCTGAAAGGACATGGCACATAAAAAGAAAAGCTCGGCTCAGGTCTAAAGATTCCAGTGTCTTATTTCAAATTCAGCCAAATTTTCGTGTGGGTCACCGTGTGTGAGTGTGTGCTTCTCCATTACACGACACAAGCACATATAAGTTACGTACAACGCATATGCATATCAGACGCACGAAGTCACGCAGAGAGTGTGTGATGGACAGGGAATCGACTCTTCTTTTACAATATAGATTTAACAAAGGCAGGCTTCCAATGAAAAGAGGTGTTAGTCCGTATGTCCTTCTTTATTTCTCATCCAAGCTGCTTGCTTACTACGCGCCGCTAAAATATTAGGTTGGTGCAAAAATAATGACGTAATAATGTCGTTTTTTGACGTATTTTTTAACGTCAAAAAAAGACATTATTACGTCATTATTTTTGCACCAACCTAATAAGTCTGCTGACTTAGTAGTCTTGTAAAGAGATAGGGAGCTTGCTAGGCAAGAAAGGAACAACTCATCTAGTATTAACAACTGCTTTATTCTTAAGACCATATATATTCTTGTAAGACCATATAGGCACGCACAGGAACAAACATATTTTTACAATGATGTTCCCACTGTACAAGGACCGAGAGCCAATCGAGGTAGAGCGTTACAGAGTAAGAGGCACAGTTTATGCGGATATACTGGGATGATAATGGTTAACCCTAGACAGGTTAAAATTGCAGTGATCGGTTCCACAAAATAGCGGTTCATGGGAAGAAGCTGCTCGAGTGGAACTTACATCTCACCAATAGAATACAAAGGGAATAAAGGCGTTTCGCTACAATGTGCGTGAAATGGTGTGTTTTAGCCGTGAAGGTTAGAAGTGGTAGAACTAAGTTATGTAGTTCGTCTGAACGCTTTCCATGGAAATAGCAATAGTTCAGAGAGAGGCTTACGACATTTCCTTTGTAGAAAAGGTGCTGTAAGTAGGAAAATAATTCGTCACCCACAAGGACACGGAGACGCTTTTGGAAACTTTTTTTTTAACCTGATTTGGCTCTTGTAAAGCTAGAGGATATCAGGAGTCGTGAACTTACTTAAGGGGTACAGGGAACTGACCATTTTTCAAGCAAGTTTAACGATAGATCGTATGTACGAGTTCTACTTGGGGGTTGGGTTGAATTTAAGTCCCAATGTTTGGTCAAGGCACGGGGCCTCCCTGCGGGAACATCCGTTCATCGTGATTGGTGAAAGTTCTGGGATAGATCGGCGATGCTGGAATTTAACTAGTTTGGTTTTTGTGGTATTGAATGTAACCAGCCAGTTTTTCCCCACTGAACTGCTAGATCTCGATCAGAGGAGAGATCAGCAATTGATTTTAATATTAAAAAATCCAGCAAAAAAATTCTAGCAATAGATATTAATAATAAAAAATCCAGCAATAGCCAAAATTCTAGCAATATATTTTAATAGTAAAAAAAATGCAGCAATGGAAAAAATTCTAGCAATAACTTTTAATCGTAAAACATCTAGCAATAGAAAAATTCTAGAGTTTTGGAGGTGCAACAGAAAAATTCTAGAGTTTTGGAGGTGCACCGATATACCGTTGTATCATCGATATAGATATGATCGGCGTACACCCTTAGGCAGATAATATGTATTCGTATATGGATGTATATAAATGTATTCAATTACATACTTACACATATATAGAAATTGTCAATAGTCAAATGAAAGTTCTAAGGTGAGATTTAAATTTTTCTAGGTTGTTTTACTGCACACTAGACAAGGGTAGGGCTCAATGCAAATCGTAATCAATTACAATCGCCATGGGAGGTTTGAATGCCAAAGCAGAGAGATGGTGAAATAGTTGACAAATTTGGGTTAGGAACTCGTAATGAACGCAGAGAAAAATGGGTTCAGTGATGCGCAACGAAAGCGACAGATTCCTGAATGACCTGAATGTGAATGAGGACTATATGGAAAATTTTACAGATAAAAAAAATGAGAATAGGAATTCGAAGTGAGAAGCTTTAGAAACATCAGCAGTCGGGATCACCCCAAAGAAAACTAGAGAAAGAAAAAAAATGGAATGGATGACAGATGAAATTCTCGACGATGAAAGACAAAAAAATAATGATAATGTATAGCACAGAAGATAGGACATTACATAAAGAAATTAGAAATAAATGCAAGCAGGCTAAAGAGGAATGACTCAACGAAAAATGTGCAAAAATAGAGAGAATGAGTATCACAGATAAAGCAGATATGCATAAAAAAAAATAAGCGAACATAAAAGACATGCTCAGCAACAGGGTGCAAAAAATCCAAGGTTGGAATACTGATATTAGAAAAAGATAAAATATTTCAGTGGTGGAATGAATACATCGGAAAAGTTTTCCAAGACGAAAGAGGACAACCCGCAAAAAGAAAAATATGGAAGGACCAAAATATTAAAATCTGAAATGAAATCAGCACTGGCCAAATTAAACAGAAATAAAACTGCAAAACCAGACTGAAATGTAAGCTGGCAGGCTTAGATGATTTCGGCATTGACATGATTACAGGCATAATAAATGAGATATACAACATTGGTGATATACCGGAAGAACTGGTTAGATCCATATTTATAGCACTGCCTAAGAAACCAGGTGAAAACGAATGTGAATTCCACTGCACAATCAGCCTAATTAGCCATACAACAAAACTTATTAACTCACTTTTGGCAGTTGATTACTTCTACGCACGGCTGGCGAATCTTATATGTGTAGTTCCTGTCCTAAATATTATCGTTGATTACCAACCTTCGTTTGGTTATTCTATTCAGTAACATTCCCTGGGTTACAACAGTTACACGAACTGCTATGTAACCATGACATATCTAGGAAGGATATTAGAATAATCTAGAATCTATGTTGGCAGCAAACCTCTCGCATACGGATAGAAAATGAATATACAAAGTTAGAAAGGGGTATAAGACAAGGGTGTGTCGTTTCGCCAGACTTTTAAAGCTATAGTGCGAGGCGATTCTGAGAGAATTAGAAGTCCTACCAGGATTCATTATTAGTGACCACGATAAGATATACAGATGACATAGTGTTGATAGCAGAGAGAGAAAAAAGAAACTACACACTCATACAGAAGTAGTGAAAGAAACCGAGAGGAAAGAACTAAACATCAATTGCAAGAAAACTGAAGGTGTGGTTGTTAGCAAAAGCGACAGCCTAACATGCAAATTACAAATTGGAGATGTCAATATCAAACAAGTACAAAAATTTTAATATCTGGGAAGTATTTTAACAGAGGGCGGAAAATGCGACACTGAAATACAATGACACACTGAGATAGCGAAAGATGCTTTTCAAAAGCTAAGCAAATTATTAAGAAACATAAAATGTTCATTAGAAACAAAGAAAAGAGCACTGAACTGTTACGTAATATTTATCAAGCTGGGCTCGGTCTGATACAAGGCTTATAAGTATAGAGTACACAATGAGAATCAAACTCATTACATGAAAAACCTATCTGTAAGGAGCAACGTAACATGCAAATTACAAATTGGAGACACCATAATCAAACATGTACAAAAATTGAATTTAGAAAATATTTTCTGTTTTTGATGGTCCTTTATGTTTCATTCTATAATCTTAACGACATATGATATGCAAACACAGTGTTGATAGCAGACACAGAAAGGAAACTACAATAACTCCTACAGAAGGCAGTGAAGGAAAGCGAGAAGAAAGGACTAAACATCAACTGAAAGAAGACAGAATGTATGGTTGTCAGTCAAAGGAACAGTTCAACCTGCAAATTAGAAATTGGGGATACCAAAATCAAGCAAGTACAAAAATTTAAATATCTGGGAAGTGTTTTAACAAAGGACGGAAAGTGTGACACTGAAATCCGAAGACAGGTGATGAAAGAGGGCTTGGAGAATTAACACTCAGAGGACATACGGAAGACAAGAGGAACAGAAGAAAGCAGAGCAGAACATACCTATCGAGCTTGTGAAAATGTATGGCAGAACAGGGTTTAAAAGGGATAACAAAAAGACATTTATTAAGAGCTACAATGTACAGGAAATTGTGGAGAGCCATGATCGCGACAGGGCACAAAGAAGAAGAAGTAGAAGAAACGGGAATACCAGATGATGTAAGCTTGATTGTGCGGGTGGTGTAATGGATAATGGCTCCAAATTGCTAATCGGAGAGCCGAGTTCCAATTCCAGTTGCCTTCGTTATATTCATTTAAACGCGCAAGTACCTAGGGGAAGGTATGAATCCACCTCTTATCCTCCCATCTATGGGTTAATTAGTAATACCTGTATTACTAAATCATTTTTATCGCAAAGAACGAATTTCTTACAATTTAAAAATATTTTCTGGCTTTAAATAACCTTCAACTCGTTGGTAAACTGGCGAGAACTATCAATCAAATACGGATTAGCTGCACAAGCATGTATTTTAGATTTATTTACATTCTCTGGAATATAAATATATCGAAACTACCATGGTCACGAGGTGAGTGATTAGTTTATATTTTTGATTTTATTAAAGAATTGATCACCCACTTTATATCCACATCATAATTTCTTGTTTGTTTATCAAATTCTGATTAGGTAGGAATACACATCTTCTCCCCTAACTATAGGTTAATTAGTAAAACTCGTAACACTAAATTCTTATTATCTCAAAAAGAAAAAAAAGAAAACACATCTTACAATCTAAAAATATTTTCTGGCTTTAAATAACCTGCAAAGGGTTGATAAGCCGTAAAAAAGAATCAATCAATGAATAAGATTTATCCCGTTCAACGGCATACCTGTGGATTAAATTAACTCTTAGTATTAATTCTCTCCTGGGTGGGTTTATTTAACTATTGCTTTAGCGTGAGTTTCTCATGAAATAAGCTTCTCTTTCGAACTGGCATTAAGCTTTGAAGATATTTTTGGTGCCATGCCTTTTTGTGAAAGGATTTCGGCTCATTCCTTGATGCCAGAGCTTATTACGGTTGAAATTCCTGGTATTTTTATTTTTGGTAATCTTTCGACCTTGTACTTAGCTATGCCAAGTCTTTGAAAATACTAACACATGCCAATGATAGTTTATATTGATATAAATGCATGACGGGAGAACAATGAGAACACTATTCTGTTCGAACAAATGTCAACTCGTTGCTACAATTATGTGCAATTAATTCTGAGGCAAATCGACATACGTGCACATACACATGTGTAAAGCGATGGGCGGTGAAAACAAGAAAAGTGTGTAATGTCAATGTATACGTGGGTAAATCACTATGTCCATAGGCAAACGATAAAAAACGCATTTATTTTATACAAATATATTTTTTTATATATATAAAATCATGTTTGTCCTTTCATTAGTTCCTTAGTTAATACGTATGTTACGTCCTGTCACTTTCTAATAGATAATGGATTATTCAGTTTTGATTACGTGGAAAGACGGAAAAGACATATCAGAGACGCTACTTGGTTTCAGTGAGAAAAAGAATGAAAGAAGGGAAGATAGAAAAAAAGAAAGAGGAGGCGATAGCACTCTCATGTGTTTAACGTCTGTTTCAGTGAAATAAAAAAAATGTCAATTTGAAATGTTTTAAATTTATTTAGCTTTTTAAATAACAACCAGTATTCGTATTTTTGTCGATTTTCTAAGCGTAGCTTAGATGTGTGTTGTAATTGAATGTCCCACACTCCTTATCGCCTATGTAGACTGACTATATCAGTAGCTATATATAGTGAGAACAGGGTATACTTGGGGGCTTGTTTCGGCAATTAGTTGGAGATTCGTCTCCAGCAAAACTAATCGAACTCTGCCTTCGGGCGGAGAAGAACCTAGACGAGGCAATGTCTCGTCTGGGGTGGTACGGGGTCTACGGGGAATTTTTGCCGAGCCTACGGGCTTGGTTTTTCTCCGCATTAAAAAAAGGGCTTTGTGCCGCATCCTACCTCGCGGATAGGTAAGGTAAATAACCTTGCTTCGGCAATTGGAGATTCGTCTCCAGCTGAGCTGATCGAACCCAGAGAGGAACCCAGAGTAGGCTATGCCGAACGGCAGAGTCTCGTCTGGGGTCGTAGACAGCTTCCCGACCACGTGTAGCTACATTTTATACGAGTAATTCTGGGCCGAGCCTACGGGCTCGGATACTTCACATTAAATTCGTTCTTGTGCCACATCTGACCGCGTGGGGCGGTTGCTAGATATCTTTGCTTCGGGAATTACTAGCCTGCCACCCGATTCCCTGTCTTTCAGTAGTGTATTCTCTTTTACAATAAACCTCTCTTCTTTCATCTACACCCGTGTTCCTGTTCTTTCACTCGAGCACCACCTTTGTTTGTAACCTCTTTAAGGATACAACAATGCGTCACAAGGCCGAAATCATGTGACACTCTGTGAGGATTGAACTCACTACTCAGTAGTAATTGATATGACGAGACAAGCTTGCTAATTATTACACGATATCAAAGTACCCTCAGTATTCATATTTATGATTGTTATAGCAATATTTTGTTAAAGTTGTTAAGCTCAAATATTTTACGATGCGATAGGGGATTTTCTACGGATATTTTATTGACGTAGAACTCGCCATGAGCTCATTTAATCATTAACTTAAAGATTAAGATTCATAAGAAAATGAAAATAGAACAACTGTGAAACTTTCTCACACGCACACACACTTGTTTTACTATTTCACGCACAGACTTTCTTTCTCTCGCTCTCTCTCTCTCTCTCGCACGCACACACACACAGACACTTTATAATTCCCATTTTTCACACACTCAAACATCCTTCTTTTCTATCTCTCTCACGTAAAAAAACATGCTCTTCTCTCTCTTCCACGCCTTCCCTTTTTTTCTGGCTCTTACACACTCAATTAGACCGTTTCTACCTCTAACACGCCCAACTGGGCCGTTTTTGCATCTTACTCACCCAATTAAACCCTTTCTGCCTCACTCACACAATTAGACATTTTCTGCCGCTTACTCGCCCAACTGGACCATTTCTGCCTCTTACTCACCCAACTGGATCGTTTCCGTCTCTTACTCACCCAATTAAACCCTTTCTGCTTCACTCACACAATTAGACATTTTCTGCCGCTTACTCGCCCAACTGGACCATTTCTGCCTCTTACTCACCCAACTGGATCATTTCCGCCTCTTACTCACCCAATTAAACCCTTTCAGCTTCTTACTCTCCCAACTGAACTTTTTCTGCTTCTTATCCAAATCTATCGTTTTTGTCTCTTACTTACTCAATTGGATCGTTTTTGCCTCTTACTCACCCACTTTGACCCTTCTATCTCTTACTCACACAATTAGACCATTTCTGCCTCTTACTCACCCAACTGGGCCGTTTCTGCCTCTTACTCACCCAATTGGACTGTTTCTGCTTTTTACCCAGTTAGACCCTTTCTGCCTCCTACTGTTTCATTTAGACACTTTATGCCTCTTACTCACCCAATTAGACTCTTTTTTTCATCTTAATCCCGCAAGTGGACCGTTTCTGCCTCTTACTCACCCAACTGGACCGTTTCAGTCTCTTACTCATCCCTTTCTGCTTCTTACCTCCCAAGTGAACTTTTTCTGCTTCTTAAAAACCAAATCTATCGTTTCTGTCGCTTACTCACCCAATTTGACCCTTCTATTTCTTACTCGCCCAATTAGACCCTTTCTGCCTCTTACACAGCCAATTGGACCGTTTCTGCCTTTTACTCACCCAATTGGACTGTTTCTGATTCTTACCCAATTAGATCCTTTCTGCTTCTTACTCTTCCAATTGGACTGTTTCTGCTTCTTACTAACCCAGTTGACCCTTCTATCTCTTATTCACTCAATTAGACCGTTTCTACCTCTAACTCACTCACTCACTCACTCACTCACTCAGACCTTCTTTATTTCTTACTCACTCAATTAGACCCTTTCTGTCTTTTACTCACTCAGTTAGGCACTTTCTGTCTTTCTTTCCCGCGTACATGGAAACATATTTTCTTTCTTCCTTTCGCACAACACTTCATCATACGCTTTTATTTCTCTTCCATTTCTCTCTTCCTTATACACACACACACACACACACACACACACACACATCCTGCTATCTAATTTATAAACACACCCTTTTTCTCTACTTCACACGCAGACAGCTTTTCTTCGCTCTCACTCTCAAGCAGAGCTACTCTATCTTTTTCAATCTCTCTCCATTCTCTCTAATGTTTGTATGTAAACGAACATTTGTCTCTTTGTCTCTTTGTCTCTTTGATTCACGTACACACACTTTCTCTTTACTATCTCTTAGATATTGCCACGGACTTCTTTAAAAAAAAATCGAAAGGTACTTTTTAAATAATTTAAATGTCTTCTTTGAAGTTAAATACTGGTTTTATTTGAAAGATAATAGCCTGAAGCCAATCCATATGAAAAGAAAAATTAATTTCCGTATGTACATAAAGTTTTTAGGCATTTAAAAATATTGGCAGGTTCGCTCGTCACTCAATGACTTCGAACTGACATTATAAACGAAAAATGTAAACAGCAAATTTAAAAAAAAAAATCTCTTTAAAATCTAATATTTGTCCCAGAGATGTCTTTCAAAGTAAATTAGTAAATTACAGAATCATTAACAGGGTATAGTAAACGTAATGCTTACTTTAAGCTTAGAACATAATGAAAATAGCGTTTATTTGCGCACGATAGCCTGTGATGTCAAAGGTTAACATTAACAACTATAGTTTTCTATTGTAATCGTTACTCTTAAAAAGCGCACGAAAAATAAAAAAATATTAAAGAAATACGTAACCCCAACAGTGTAAAAATCAAGAAATTGGTATTGATGTTTAAAAATAAATTATCTGTAAGCTTATATAACGGATAGTTAAAGAATATTTTTTTATTCTATACGCTTTTCTGAATTAATAATTTTATAATTGATTAGAAGTATAAAAAAGTTAGTTAATTAAAAACTAGTGAAATGATACTTTTAAGTTTAATTCATTGCATTTATCTTTTAAATTATTTTCTTATCTATTTGATTTCATAAAAACTTATTTCGTGCCAATGAGTTTTTAAATCTGAATTTAAGAATTACTGAATTATCATGTATCATATTACTCTTCTGATAGGGAAGAGTATTCAGTCAAAGGTGGTAATTCAGATTTAGTTCCTTTTAGAATTTCCGTACAAAAATAATCTAACAGTTGCAAAACTTGAACCCCCCCCCAAAAAAAACCCGGAAAATTCCTTTAAAAATCGTCGACACTCGAAAATGTCATTAAGTTTTACATTTTTCGATTCTTCAAACAGATCTTTATTTAATTAAAAAACACTTGTTACAAATACCAACTGGATGTATTTTAAAATCGCACTGAAAAATTACAAGTAAATTTAAACAAAAATAAATATTCAGTATAAATTTTCTGCCATTAAATCTGAAAGAAAATTTTCTGCCCTTAAATCTGAAAGATAATTTTCTGCCATTAAATCTGAAAGAAAATTTTCTGCCCTTAAATCTGAAAGAAAATTTTCTGTCATTTAATCTGAAAGAAAATGTGTTTCATTAAATTATGCAAAAATTTAGTTTTTGGATTTTATTGGATTATTTTTGGTAGGGTTCGGGACGAATTTTCCGTATATCGACACTTGATATTGCATAAATTTTTTTTTTAGTGGAATAACATCTCCAGGGATTTTTCTTTATATAACTGTAAAAAATAATTCGCGAATACCCTTTAGATTAATAAGGTACACACGAGATATTGAAAATGAAGTGAAACTGAGCCCCACTTAAAATATATCCACAACATTTTTATTAATAGAATTTAATAAAACAATAGTAATAATAATAATAATAATAATAATAATAATAATAATAATAATAATAATAATAATGATAACAATAAAATAATAAAAAATAATAAAATAAATATATCAACAAAATAATAATAATAATAATAAAATAATAATAATGTTAACAAAATAATAATAATAATAATAATAATAATAATAACAATAAAATTATAAAAAACAATAAAATAATATCAACAAAATAATAATAATAATAATAATAATAATAATAATAATAATAATAATAAAATAATAATAATAATAATAATAATAATAATAATAATTCAGTATACAATGTATTCACTAATGAGTAAGTACTGAAAATTTCGTTTAAATCGGATAATTCCCTGACTGATTTACAATTTTTTAAAAACGGCGTGGGGGATCGATTTTTTGTTTTCAATTTAGAAAAAGCGCATCCATTTTTAAGTATGGGGCACCCAGTGTGGATAGAACTCACTATTTAGTCGTAAGCATCCATTTTGATGTTACCTACATTTGTCTTACGTGAACGGGCTCACACGCACGCGCGTACTGTTTAGCTTCTCTCTTACATCCCCCACCCACTCACATGCACTAAACGCTTATCTGCTCTCTCACGCACATTACATAAGCAAGCACACATATCTGTACATTTTTATACGCATACCCCAACATGCAGACACTCACACATACACCCACCCACAAATATACTTCTCTTTCACAGACATTTACACACAATGAGTCACACAGACGTACCAACAGACATCTACCCACTTATAAATTATCCATGTTTCGGCTTATTCACAAGAAAAGTAGGTTTCCCAAACAGCTTGTCATTTTAGTATAAACAGCGTTGGTTTGTGTTTGTAACTAAAATGTGCAATTTTCATAGCTTATTTTTTTGCAGTTAACTGCCTTTTAAAAATATTCTTATACAATCTTAAAATTGCTATATTCTCTTAATAATATCGATAACTTTTTTCACAGAAGGCCTGAAAAAATTATCGATCAAAAATTTGATGCGTATTCTGTTCTTTTATTGTCCTTTTTCACAAAAGTTTTCTTATTCTCTTTTATTATCAGTGATCTCTGGCGTCTTAGTAGCATTATCACCTTGCTTGAGATGAAATGATTATATATATATATATATATATATATATATATATATGTGTGTGTGTGTGTGATTGATATATTCATTTTCTTATGTATATAAGAGTGCTTTATTTTAAATACTTTTAAAAGTGCTTTTTAATACACAGCATTTTTTTATCATTTACTCATCGTTCAAAATAGTCGTTTTTTATACTTATATATACTTATATATAATTTTATTTCATTAAATCTAGAATAATTTTTAGCCTTGCAAAATCTGGAACAATATGAATATTTTTTAAAAATTGAAGTATTTTGTATTCTTCCAGAAATCTGAAATATTTTACATCTGTGTAAATTTTGCAAAAAACTGTAATAATTTGCAATGTTCATAAAATCTATGACGTTTTGCATTCTCGGAAAAAAGGTAGTCTTTTGTTTTCTTATAAAATCCGACGCATATACGCATGCTTACAGAATCCGAAATATTTTGCATTCTTCTAAAATCTGAATCAATGGCATAAAACATTTTACGTGCAGTTAGAATACTAGCGTTTAGCGAAGAGGATAAAAATAACCGAATGAAGTAGAAACCGTAAAAAGAGTCTACCTAACTGGGCTTTCTTTTTTTGTAAAGATCAGCCCGAACACGCACGTGCACACACACACACACACACACACACACACACACACACACACACACACACACACACACACACACACACACTCTCTCTCTCTCTCTCTCTCTCTGTAGCATCACATCTCAAGCATGCACATATATACATACGCGTTTACAGACATGTTAATACACACACTGACATTCCATAATGTACCGTCCCGCATAGGCAGGCCCAGTTTCCAGAGGCCCTCCACTGCTACCAAATACCTCCTCCCTCGTGCTTTTTTTTATTTACTATCTTTCTCTTTCGTCGGCGTTCTTTTTTTTTTCTTCTACATTCTTTTAACACATACAAACACATAACGTCTCCTTGCATCTCAGCAGCAGCGACGCCCGTTGTCCACCAAACTCCTCGAAAAAACAAAATAACACCATTTAAACAATCAAAATCTTCTCCGTCCAATCAGGGTCTCAGCAAAGTGACCAGTATAAAAAAAATATTAAAAAAAAAAAAAATACCAGAATCTTTCTAAACAAAGAGTTCTTCAGGATGGTCTATGATGGAACAGATTCGCTATTCTTTAATGGGTACGTATAGATTTTCATGTTTGTTAGAGTTGCCATTCCTTCAGCTTATTCACTGCTGGCTTCCTTTGGGCTTTATACTTCGCTTTCTCCTACTAGGATTCCAGTCATACACTACGTGACCGAGAAAGAAAGGGATCGCCCCTTCCCATGACCCATTTCGGACACAGGAAGCCATATTGGTCGAATTTGTCTTCCTAATTTTTTTTGTTTAAGCTTATTACTCAACACATACGGAATATTTATGTTGGTGCTGGTGAGTTCACATAGTCATATGACGCAGTAAGATACTGCAACAGATTTAATAGGAATTTTTTCTTTAATCTGTGCCACAACCTCCATTCCTTTAATGCAGAATATATTTAGCAATTTATCATAAACTTCGGATGAGATATTGTTTTCAATTCTAAGGATTCGTTGATTGAGAATATAACATTAATAATTTTAATTTTTTTAACGGAAAAATTTAACTTTTATATATAAGATTTAGTATTTTAACTGAAATGAATATTTAAATACTATATACAGGGTGTCCCAAAAATGTATATACATTTTAAAGCTTTCTCAAGAAAGAATTCAAGCAACTAGAGTCAACTATATCTAATTTAAATAATGTCTATGCAGATAGTATTTATTATAAATGTATGCTCTTGAGGTTTTGTCATTGCATGTTTTCAAATTGATGTTCGTTATGGTCCAAACACTGCTGACAATGCAATAGAATCGCAAGCATCAGGCAACATTCCGATAGGTATTTGACTGAATTCTTGCTCTGTGGAAACTGTCCTTTCAGTGATCGGGTGGGGGGGGGGGCTTTGTAGTGCAGACTTTTATCTTTTAAGTATCCCTAGCAGAAAAAGTCTAAAGGTGCAAAGTCCGGTAAAAGTGTGCATACATTTTCTGAGACACCATTTAACCCTTTATATTTATATATTTATATATATATATATGTATATATATATATATATATATATAATTACATGAATCATTCATACAAAAAACAAATATAGAGGTTAATGATTTAAATGGCGCCATTTAAATTATTAACCTCTATATTTGTTTTTTGTATGAATGATTCATGAATTTATAAATTATAATTGCACCTTTTGATATATATATATATATATATATATATATATATATATATATATATATATATATATATATATATATATATATATATATATATCATAAATAGATATAGGATTAGGTAAATCAAAATGTAGGTATTTGAATACGTACCTTTATGGTGGAGTAATGGATAGCGCCACGGATTAAGAAATCGGAGAGCCGAGTTCGAAATCCAGTCAAATCCATTACATTGACTAATCTGCTGATACCCTTGGGGACGGTTATGAATTGTCTTTTTCTTCTCCCAGCTATGGGTAAATAGTACGACAGACCGGGTTCTGTAGCCTTTGATGGCAACTGGTCTACCGCAGAAAGAAATGGCAACCTACTGCGGGAAAACATCTGCCTCGTCAGTCGTATCGAAAGATACATGATCACCTAAGCCTGTAACACGCATGGCGCATATTAATATATATGTATATATATATATATATATATATATATATATTGAAACTTGTTTTTTTTTGTTTTTAAGTAAATTTAGAGCTGAATTTTCCATCGTTAATTTATTGAAATGATTAAAAAATCAAATAAGTAATCAAAACCAAATGAGCAAAAAACGAATTTAGGAATCTTATTCAATAAAACAATAACGAAAGTAAGGATCCTAAAACATTGTTCTTTCGCATAGTACTCTTTTTCTTCGCAACGTCTGAATGAAGAACTATGCCAAGAATTCGAAAAATCATCCTGATATAAAATGCATCCGCCCGGAAATTGATGGCATAGACGTTCTTCGTTTTATGTAGGTACTGATTTTTAGAAAACAGAGATGGGTTCTTCTTTCCAAATTAATGTTATTGATGGATTTCTTCCAAAGATTTCCCATGGAAAAGAAAATGTAGATTTGTCGATAAGTTTATAGACCAAGCCTATGTGAAAATATACCGAATATATATATATATATATATATATATATATATATATATATATATATATATATATATATATATATGCAGAAATATACTTTTAAAGAGTGGTATATTTATGGGATAAAGTATTCAGTATCAAGATAGTGAGTATGAAAATATAAATATAAAAATGAACATTGACATCAACACTCAGATGTTATATATATATATATATATATATATATATATATACTTCATTTGAAGAAACTAGTACAACTGCTTCTTTAAACTGAATATGATTGCTCTGTACTTGTGTACATTGAGCACTTTTACACATTTATTTCTTGCATATTTTATGGCGTTATTGGTGATTATAAACATACATACATACATGCATACATACATACATACATACATACATATATATATATATATATATACATATATATACATATATATATATATATATATTTATGTATATATATATATATATATATATATATATATATATATATATATATATATGTATATCCCTAGGCTGTTTCGCTGTATCACAGCACATCAGTGGTCTTTCGCTGTATCACAGCTCATCAGTGTGGCTAGACATGCGATTGCTTCAAGCCGAGAACTCACACTTCATGCTTTAATTGTTTCACCCACAAGCTAGGTGATAATCCCACTAAGACGCAAGCGGCTATTGGAAGTGAAAGAGAATGAAAACCCTGTAGAAGTAACCGGAAACCCAATCCTAAACAGGAAACAAAGGATAAAGCTCTACTCTTCGAAAAGAAGAGTATGAACCGGACGATATGTGAAACTGTATGCTCCAAAAAGTAATCACTTCTACGAATGCAAGTAAAATATAATAAATAGCTTAAACGCTGTTCCTTTTCAGTCGTCTTCAATGAAAACTGTATAAAAGAGCTATTTCTGTCAATATATATATATATATATATATATATATATATATATATATATATATATATATATATATATATATATATATTACCATCAGCATTCACTGTGTGCTATTTTGTATATTGAATCCATTGCTAGTTTCCCTGCGCCTGGCGAGACAATTTTTATCTCCAGAATCTTTTCTACATATCTATGTCTACCATGCGTCCAGACTTAGAATATTTCTGCTACATTTGGTCTGATGCACCTGCTATTTTTCTAGAGCTCCATCATATAATCCAATAAAGAATCAGCAATATTATTGGCCCTGATCTGACGTCTTGGCTTCAGTCATTTTGCCATTGCTGTAAGGTTGTCTCATTTTGCCCTTTTAAGATCATTAATTTATCGTTGAATTGGCTCGATGTAATCTTAAGTTCTGGTTCTTTCTTCGCGCTTCACGCTTGTGGAACCCCTTCCGCCTCCTTGCTTTCCCGCCAACTTTAATCTTCAAAAAATAAGTTAAATTCAATGTCAGTCGCTATCTACTGCCTTCCTGATTACTCTTTTTGTTCTTGGTCATTAGTAAGGTTTATGTTTCTAATTCTTCCACACCCAGTAACCCCTTGTGTCTTAGTGGATTTACTGCTTTGTTTGGTAGAATAGAATAGATCATTTTTTTTTATCCAGAAATATAATCGAATAATATTGATCTTAAATGTTCAGCGTTCTTTTGTACATAAGCAAGAAAAGTTATCTCGAAATGAAAATTAAAATCCTCCTTGCCTCCGGCCTTTAATCACTCACACACACACACACACACACACACACACACATACACACACACACACACACACACACACACACACAGATGACCTACAACCATATCATGTGGACACATTAGTTCTCGTA
>OZ010592.1:52388387-52405887 GCA_963932145.1 Acanthosepion lycidas | reverse complement strand
CATTTTAGAACCACTGGTCTATGGGTTATTTAATGCCGAAATCTAAGTATTACGGAACAATTTAAATATATTTTGAACGCAATTGCATGCCTTCAACTAGAGATAAAATGTATTATTGGTCACTTGTTTATATATAAAAAGTACTGATGGGATTTTACGATAAGAATGTATTTTTATATTTTCATAGTGTTTTCTTTTTGTTTGGGGGTTCACTGCTTGCCCATAGCTGGGACCCTAACAGGTGCTACCACCTCGAGTCTGGGTGGACCTTGGATCAACAGCAATTAAGAGGTGGTTCTATACTCCCCCAAACTTTCAATCTTTCGATCAGAGGCCTTTCTGCCGGATGTGAACAAGGAAGCAGTGATTCTGTTGTTATCAAAACCTATCACTATATCATGCACATTTAGCTGCAATGCTTGTACCCCAGTATTGCTTTGTTGGGAGTAGGCATGGTGGAGTAATGGATAGCGGCTCGGATTGAATAATCGGAGAGCCGAGTTCGAATTCTAGTGCTAATACCCGTGCTAATACCCGTGGGAAAGGTATGAATCCTCTTCTTCTTATGGGTAAATAGCAGGACAGGCAGGGTTCTATAGCCTTGGATGGCAACTGGTCTACCGCAGAAAGAAATGGCAACCTACTGCGGGAAAAAATCCTCCTCTTCAGTCATGTATCGAAAAATACATGATCGTGTGTATGACGCATGGCACATAACTGACTGATTACTTTGTTGGGTGTTGTTCGATTCAACGATGTGTGTATAAACTATTTAATATGTGTGTATAATAATAATAATAATAATAATAATAATAATAATAATAATAATAATAATAATAATGGAATCCTGGAATGAAATAAATAGAAAGAAATGCAAAAAATTGTTCTCACCTTACGAAGGACTTTGTCTATGTAAAATATGTGTGTGTTTTGAATTAGTCAGTGGAAAATGTCATGATGCCATTTCTAACCTAAGGTCTCTGGGCGGGACTCAGAAAGAAATGTGTATACACCAGAAATCAAAGGAAATATAATAATAATAATAATAATAATAATAATAATAATGTGGGATTGGAATTCAATGTGATCACTTCATATGGGCCAGAAAACAATAATAGTCATATTAATGCAAACAGTGTTGTTCATCCCCACCAATGAAGGGTAAATGTGATATAACGTAGAGTTTACTATGAGGCCCCATAAACGTTCGTGTGGGCAGAGACAAAAATTGTCTAGTTTCCTGGGTATTTGCACTTTGCCACGTTACGGTCACCAGGGAATGCCCTAACACCAAAATCTTTTAGTAAGAAGGTGTCGCTGAAGGTGATTTTTTAAAAAAAACAAAAAACAATTCCACCCCAAGCAAGACGATGTTGCCACTAAGACGCAAGGGAGCTACTGAGAGTAAAAGAGAATGCGAAGACTTTAGAAGGAACCAGAAGCCCAATCCTATTATCTTCTATTGAAGAAAAAAATAGTAAATAGAATTTCAGAGTTTAAGCAGAGACGTCAGAAGTATAGAATTGAAGTAGACTCTAGAAGGAACCTGAAACTCAATCCTAATCAGGAAACAAGGGATGAACCTGTACTCCTGTTCAAAGGACTGGGAGGAGTCATTGTTGCATTGGAATTTTTGCAAGTACAAGAAATCCTGGGTTACGCAAGCGATAATATTAGTTATATGTTGTCATTACTACGGCAAGAACACTTGACCTAATCCTTATTAGTAAAGGGACGGTGATAAAAATATAGATATTTTTTTTAAGCTTTCACCCCAAGCGAGGCGGAAGTGCCATTAGCATGCAAGGGGTTACAGAGAGTGGGAGCAAGAGTCAAGAGGCGTAATAGAGGAAAGGGTGAAGAGAAGGACGGGGAATTAGATCAAGGCATCTAGAGATTGAGATTGCATTTGAATAGTTGGAGATTATACCTATCAGGGAAGCAAGTAAGAGGAAGGGAGTTCCACAGAGAGGAAGTGCGAGACATGAAGCTGTTGGAATAGAAGAGACGGCTACATTTAACCGTTTCGACTGTGAAAGGGTGGGACTGAGATGCTAACTTAGTAGCACGTTTAAATTCATGCAGATTGGCAACTAGCGAAAGTAGCTGGTCGGAGCAGTTACCGTGAAAGCATTTGTAGAAAAGATGTGACGGCACGTCAATGAGAGAGTGACTGTAGACGAGATGCCAGAACAGGGTCAATCGCATTGCATATCCGTTTCTGGATTTTGTCATATAGTGAGACCAAATAAAAATAAGTATGCTCGTAGCTGTATAGTAAAATATTAACATCCAAACCTGATGAAATTCCATGTTATTTTTATTATAATAATTTTAGCATATACTATCCAGGTTCAACAAAACGAAGATATTTTTTTTTTTGGGGGGGGGGTTCTAGCTTTTTTTTTTTTTTTACCGTTTCTCATACTGGTTGCCAGAGAGAGCAACCCGTTTATTACCAGCCCTAACAGTATACTTGCCATGAACTAGAGAGGTGCAGCGTTAGCACTAATATCTAGTTTTCTGTTGGAGTGTCCGTCTCTCAAACATAGAAGGTTGTAAATTTATTTATTTTAACTACAGTGTAACCCGGATATAAGAGAGTTGTCGGGACCGGAGAAGAAGTCTCTTATATCCGGGTTTGGTCTATTTTGTTTAGGTAAGTTTGGCTCTAATTTGGGACCAGACAAAACCTCTCTTATATCCGGGTTTCTCCTATATCCGGGTCTCTTATATCCGGGTTACACTGTATAAAGTTTTAACATAGTATAAGATTCTCATCATGTCAGTCGAGAAAAATGTTTATGAGGGAGGGGTTTAACTAATCCTCGAGAATAGGGATTGATATGAATATTAAATGTAAGTTTAAACGCGGGATGAATGAAAAAATAATTAAAAAAATATAAAAGAAAGAATGCGGGCATGAAAGAAAAAAATGAGGGTAAATAAATAACGAAAGAGAGAAAGAAGAAAGAGAGAAAGAAGGTGAAATAAAGAAAGAAAGAAAGAAAGAAAGAAATAGTGAGGATAAAGAAAGAAAGAAAGAAAGAAAGAAAGGAACAATGCAAGAAAAAAGAATAATGAGAGTAAAGAATTAAATAAAGAAAAAGGAAGGAAAGAATGTAAGCAAGAAAAAATGAGGATAAAAAGAAAGAAAGTAAGAAATAATGAAAGCAAAAAAGAAATAGAGAATATAAAGAAAGAAATAATTCAAGAAAGAAAGAGTGAGGCTAAAGATAGAAAGAAAGGAAGAAATAAAGAAAGAAAGAATGTAAGTAAGAAGGGAATAGGGATTATAAAGAAAGAAAGAAAGAAAGAAATAATGTAAACAAGAAAGAAATAATGAGTACAACGAAAGAAAGAAAGAAAGGAAAAAAGAATGTAAGCAAGAAAGAAATAAGAAATATAAAGAAAGGAATAAAGTAAGCAAAAAAGAACGAGTGAGGACAAAGAAAGATAGTAGGAAAGAAAGAAAGAATGCAAAGAAGAAATAAATAATGAGTAGAAAGAAAGAAAGAAAGAAATGATATAGATAGATAGATAGATAGATAGATAGATAGATAGATAGATAGATAGATATGAACGGACTGGAGAAGAAAGAAAGAAAGAAATGAGATAGATAGATAGATAGAAAGAAAGAAAGAAATGAGATAGATAGATAGATAGATAGATAGATAGATAGATAGATATGAACAGACTGGAGAAGAAAAAAAGAAAGAAAGAAAGAAAGAAAGAAAGAAAGAAACGAAGAAAGAAATGAGATAGATAGATAGATAGATAGATAGATAGATAGATAGATATGAACAGACTGGGAAGAAAGAAAGAAAGAAAGAAAGAAAGAAAAAAAAGAAAGAAAGAAAGAAGAGACGAAATAAATAAAGAAAGGATACAAGTAAATAAGAAATAGTGGTCATAAAGAAAGAAAAAAAGAAGGAAATAATGCAAGCAAGAAAGAAATAGTGAGGATAAAGAAAGAAAGAAAGAAAGAAAGAAGGAAGGAACTAATGCAAGCAAGAAAAATAGTGAGGATAAAGAAAGAAAGAACGAAGAGAATAAATAAATAAATAATGCAAGCACGAAAAAATAATGAGTAAAAAGAAAGAAAGAAGGAAACAAAGAAGGAAAGAATGCAAGCAAGAAAGAAATAGTGAGGATAAAGAAAGAAAGAAAGAAAGAAAGAAGGAAGGAACTAATGCAAGCAAGAAAAATAGTGAGGATAAAGAAAGAAAGAACGAAGAGAATAAATAAATAAATAATGCAAGCACGAAAAAATAATGAGTAAAAAGAAAGAAAGAAGGAAACAAAGAAGGAAAGAATGCAAGCAAGAAAGAAATAGTGAGGATAAAGAAAGAAAGAAAGAAAGAAAGAAGGAAGGAACTAATGCAAGCAAGAAAAATAGTGAGGATAAAGAAAGAAAGAACGAAGAGAATAAATAAATAAATAATGCAAGCACGAAAAAATAATGAGTAAAAAGAAAGAAAGAAGGAAACAAAGAAGGAAAGAATGCAAGCAAGAAAGAAATAGTGAGGATAAAGAAAGAAAGAAAGAAAGAAAGAAGGAAGGAACTAATGCAAGCAAGAAAAATAGTGAGGATAAAGAAAGAAAGAACGAAGAGAATAAATAAATAAATAATGCAAGCACGAAAAAATAATGAGTAAAAAGAAAGAAAGAAGGAAACAAAGAAGGAAAGAATGCAAGCAAGAAAGAAATAGTGAGGATAAAGAAAGAAAGAAAGAAAGAAAAAATGCAAGAAGAAAGAAATATTGAGGATAAAGAAAGAAAGAAAGAAAGGAAGAAAAAATAAATGAAGAAAGAAATAAGGAATATGAAGAAAGATATAAGGAATATGAAGAAAGAAATAAGGAATATGAAGAAAGATATTTAATATTAAAGATTATTAAGAAAGAAAGAAAAAATAATGCAAGTAAAAGGGAAATAGTATGAAGAAAGAAAGAAGAAAAAAGAAAGAAAGAAGAAAAAAGAAAGAAGAAAAAAGAAAGAAAGAAAAAAGGAAGAAAGAAAGAAAAACGGAAGAAAGGGTAAATACAAAATGTAGAAGAAAAACAAAGAAACAAAAATGTGTGGGGAATATTAAGACCATTGGGATACTCTGACCACATATTCCTTGATGTCGGCTGAGAGTTTTTGCAAAGCGTAACGTTGATTCATACAACAACAACAACAACAACAATAATAATAATAATAATAATGATAAAAATTCTGTTGACATTAGAATTGTTCACAACAATAAATTTATTCATTTTTATTTACAATTTTTAAAAAAATGAAAAAGTAAGAAAACGTTTTTTTTTAATTGTATAGGTTTCATTTAACTCTAAAATATGAGAGTAAAAACATTTCAGCTCTAAAAAATTCCGTCTTAATTTCTGTGACGAGGATTTATGATTATTTAAATTATTTACAAGCGACTTCTTGGCTTCCTTTTTGTTGTTGTTATCATAAGGTTTCGACCATTATACCCTCCGGCCTTCATCAGGGAATTCCGAACTCAATCCTTTATTTAATCGAACTAGATTAAATAATGGGTTCAGTCGGAAATTCCCTGTAGGTTACCCGGATCGACACACACCTGATGGAGGTCAGAGGGCACAATGGCCGAAACGTTGTGATAACAACAAGAAAGATGAGGAAAATAGTCCGAACGTAAATAATGTAAATAATTTCGGCACGAATATAATATTTGTTCAAGAATACCTTGATGTACGCTAATGGTATGCGAGCAAATCTAGTCTACCCTTGTGTCATAAACTCAACCCTCACCCGCGCGGGTAACACCACACTTGTGACTAAGCTTACTAAAAACTAACATTGGTTAATGAGGTTGCCTAACAGACCTTTTAAAATAAAATACCATCTTTCTTCAGGGCGCAAGCAATCGTGGCTTTCCACATCTCTATCTGTGAATGACCACCCCTTCTTTGTGTAATCCTTTCCGGTTACCTTCTCCACGGTTCGGAATTCAGAGTTTTCCTTCTCTCAGTTTGGTTGCCAACTAAGGCTAGAGAGTCTAGTCTACCTCACTATTTAATCCATAACTTGATCAGGGTAGATAGATTCATGTCTTTTCCAAGTGAGTACAATAAGCTTGGCTGGAATTTGAACTTGTCTTGCTGACTCCACATTCTGTGCCGATACTAATGACACCACAATCTGGGCACCCCGAGGCGGTGTAATGGTTAGCAAGCTTGTCTCGCTAGAACATTTACGAATGAGTAGTGAGTTCGATACTCACAGGGTGCCCCATACTTTCGGCCTTGTGCCACATCTAAGCTACGCTTGGAAAATCGCTAATGATGCCACACTCTAATTATTACCGTGTTCGATCCTCCTTGGCCGCTGCACATTTTACGCCTTGTCGCAGACTAAGTCACGATATTTAAAACATTTTGTTCTTTGTCATCTATATGCAGTGTCGCTTCAAGACGTGGGTGATTATGGCTCTCCACAATTTCTCATCCTTTGTGGTTTTTTGTAAAGTTTGCGGTCTTTTGTGTTAGTACATCCCAAATAATGTAAATTTACTTATCACAAATATTAATTCACTCTAAGAAATTATAAATTTTAAATCAAAGTTTGTTTTTTATCAATTTTTTGGAACTCCTTTGAAATTATAAATTTTAAATCAAAATTTGTTTAGCTTGCCTCGAAACAATCCACAGAATGAAAAATTGCCAAAAATCAAAGAGTTATTAATATTTCGTAAATGCAGATGATATTCAAGGGACTTACAAGGAATTTTTTTACGATTAAAAAAAAAAATGAAAAAAAAATCTGTTTTTGGCTTGTTTATTCGGGTAAGCGCGAACGTAGACCCCACACTTTGAAATAGCACACCTAAGTCACCCACATTTGGGGTGATCGCAAAGGTAAATCCAACAGAAGTGCAATGGAAGGGCCTCGCTCTGGGAGAATTTGCTGTGAATTTTAGTAAAAATACAAATTCTTTTTTATTTTGAGGTGAATTAATATTTTGGTGTGATTTTAGTAAATACATATATTTTTTATTTTGGGGTGAATTATCAGAAAAGATCCAAAGTTATTTTTTGCTATCTCTTATAATTTCTGTTCTGCCAAACATTTACACAAACACATTAGGCAGATTATGCGCTGTTTTCTTCTGTCCCTCTAAAAAATATCAAATATCAAACGTTGAGTCTTGTTTCGAAAGATCGGGAGATCTCGATAGCACACGGTAAATTTCAATGTACCATGGACCGACAAGGAGTTGAAACCATTGATTCATTCACATTTAACACGTCAGATACACATAAACATGATTTCTTCGTGTTCTCGATGTTTGCTTAAAAGGGTGGACTCGAGCCAAGCACATTTATACCAAGTTGACTACTTAATTAAAAATAGCTGCCTTGTTTACTTGATACATACTCTGGTGTATTGAAAGACTGTAAACTTATAGAACGTGTCTTAACATCAATACAACCACATATCCATAAAAAAACACAACGCCATAATAACCAAATGGTGAACCCATCTAACACTGGATATAAAAATCTATAACGACGTTGGCTTAATGGATATTGGAGGTGGTTTAATATCTATCATCTAGTGGTCATAAGTTAATTCTCTGGGTCAAGAACGAATTATAACTGATATCACATTAAGAAAATTTCACAATAATCTACAGATATCTCATAACGAATCAATGACGCCTGATTATGACCAGAGGGTACTTGGTTGAAACATTGTAACTATAATATTTATAGTGTAGGCACCTCCACAGAAACGCGATAACTAAGGTTTTAAATGAATTTTTGAAAATGAAAAATCTTTGTTGAGCCTTTTATTTTAGTTTTAATTTCAAGCTAATAGATTAAATTTAATATTTCCAATAAGCAAAATACCTTTTCTATATTTCAAAAACTAATTTAAATCAACTAGAAGGAGTTTTTGTTTTGAAATTGCTAAACGTCGTTGATTTTAGCGCCATTTTTAGCCATCCATCATCACGATGTAATTCTCTTTATTAAAAATTCTTTCAAGAATAATATATATTTTTCTGAAACTTTGAGGAATATTAGCTGATTTAAAGTTTAATTAATCTGATTTGAAACAAATTATTACTTATTTTAAGTTTAAATATCGCAGAAATGCATTTTTAACACAGCGGTAGTTGTTTTTTAAGGCGTTGAGAGGTTGCCAACTTGACTGACAGACGGAAGTTTATCTAATTATTTTCTGTGGTACATATATCTGTAAAAATTACTTGATAAATATAACGTGAACGCCTTATTATATAATTTTTAACTACTCAGTAATTTTAAAAATTGAGTAAAGTATTCCCCTTAATCTAATGTCATATTAAATTTTATGGAGTTTGGCTTTAAATTTACTACTGTTATCGCGCTTATTCTATGACAATATCGTGTATGGACGACAAAAATCGGTACATTTATACATATACAAAAAAAAAAAAAAAAATTCAAAATTCTTTCTAAAATATTGTGGGTCACGAAACTGTAATAAGCTTTTACATTTAGGATTAGTAAATCTATTTTATTCTGCAGTAATTCTATTTTATTTAACAATGTCACGTAACTGGGATAAATTGAAAAGAAAATGAAAACAATTCGTGTACAAATTCATTATTCATCGAAATTTGTTTTTGTTAAGACAATAATGTCCTTAATATGTCTTATTCATAAAAGTCATTAAAAGCTTTTCTAATTCAGTAATGTCATAATTTTATTGCATTTTTTATTTTATGATTCAGAGCAGATTTTCGGGAAATGGAGGTCTTGTTTTACAAAAAGAAATTAATTGAAATTCTCGAAGGAGTTCTGCTATTAACATTATATATAAACATTATGCAGATCAAAATTTAATTACTCGAAATGTCATAACATTAAATAAGTGTATATGTGTGTGGGGGGCGGTAACGGATATGAAAAATATTTTTAGCCAGATTTTCTAAAAAAATAATTTCTGAAATAATTTCAATCATTTGCGAATAAGTCCTGAAAGTTTCATCAAAATCCGACAATTATTTGATTTTTGCAAGAATTTCCAAATCAATGTGTTTTTCACCGCAAAAAAAAAAAAAAAAAAAAAGACGCCAAAATTTCTTATAAGAACGTTATGTCCTCCCGCTGACACAAAAAAGAAAATAAATTTTTAACCAAAATTTGGAACGTTCTAAAAAGTATCAAAAATTTAGTTTGATAATCAAATAATCTTTGGGTCTTTACTCTTAATAATAACAAAGATTTTGACGACGTTTTTATTACGTTTGGGGCATGTATCCATCATGGTACGCTAATTTTTTATGCAATCACTGGTGGTACCTCCACATTTGTAATAATCAAGATGAGAACAATGATCTGAATAAATTAAAAAGTATAAAACACAATGCGTTCTTATCTCCCCGTCTAAGTAATGAAATAATCTGTTGTCATAGCAACAGAAACTTTAACTTGACGCCAATAAGTAAATATTTCATTAGTAAGCAGGGGAAATCAGGTTGCTTTCTGCTTCTTTTGTTTCGTGTTGGCTTTTTGGCTGATGGGGTAGGGGTATTTTTATTTTAATGATTTCAAAAGCAGATTAATTTCTAAATGTAACAGTAGAGTTAATTTTACAAAAACAAATCCTATTTTTTTTTATCAAGCAGAAAATATAATTATTGCAATTAAAAAGTTATTTAAATGTCGAGGTCCTTATTGACGGTAAAGTTGTGTATATTAAAATTTACTTGCCAGAGACGATATTAATACACGAGGCGTGCCAAATAGGTTCATAGCACAATAAGTAATTATTGGTTGAATTTTCATCTAATGTTCCATATGATACGCATTCATTTTGAATTTCGTGTAGCGACAAAGAAAGTCTAGATATAATTGTTTGTTGTGCACGAAAATAAATGTATTATTCATATTTAGACTTTATAATTATTAATGTACTTACATATATAAAATTCATATAAATCGAATTATGTCTCAATTAAGCGAAATCTCCTATCTATCTATCTATCTATCTATCTATCTATCTATCTATCTATCTATCTATCTATCTATTGTGTTGTAATGTTGTCTTTGTTCAAAATAGCCGAGAATTAGGAAGGCCATGATTAGAGTATCGAAGGAATAAAAGACAAGATAGAGGAAACAAAGAAGAAGAGGTTTCTTGAATACTCATATGTAGAACAGAAATACGTTAGTAAATCAAATACTACTCGAATCCTACTCTAATGTGGCTACTTACCATGTTTATAAATATGAGCAGTCCATCGGCACATTAATAGAGGAGAGCACGAAGTCCGCTGTGTCCTACTCTACAGAATATATATATATATATATATATATATATATATATATATATATATATATTAATGCATTGAAGGCACATTGCAAATCAGTGTAAATTCTCGTCTTTAGCGTAGTTACACGTTTCTGAGCAAGACCATCTGCTCAGAGCCAACCTGTGGTTTATTTATTTATTTTTTAAAGCTATTCACCTGAAGCAAGGCTGGAGTGCCACTAGCACGCAAGGGGTTACAGAGAGTGAGAGTAAGAGTTAAGTGGGGGTATTTGAGGAAAGGATAAAGAGAAGGGCTGGGATCAAGGTCAAGGCATCAGAAGATGTCGATTGACATTACATTCGAATATTTGAAGATTATAGCTATCAGGGAAGCAAGTGATAGGAAGGGAGTTCCCCTGACGGGAAGCGAGATAAGCTGTTGGAGTAAAAAGATGGCTATATTTAGCCGTTTTGACAGTGAAAATGTGGGGCTGAGATGCACGTTTAAATTCATGCAGTTTGGGAAACAGTGAAAGTAGCTCGTCCGAGCAGTTGCCATGAAAATATTTGTAGAAAAGACAGAGGGAAGCCACGGCACATCTGTGAGAAAGTGACTGCAGAGGGGATGCCAGATCAGCAACAATCACGTTGCATATCCGTCTTTGGATTTTGTCGAGGACTTTGAGATGAACAGCAGGAGCACCAGACCATATATGGCAGCAGTATTCCATGCAAGGACGCATGGTTGATTTGCAGATTTGAAGGATGGACTGAGGCGAGAAAAACTGTTGGGGAGGCCTTAATCCCAGTTCATGAACGTCCACACTAAGGCTACATACGTTTTTTTAATTCAGTGTTGACACTTCGGCAACATATAACAACATTTTTACGGAAACGTATTGCTTTTTAGGTGAGCTTGTATTTAAGTGTTTCGGCTTAGCCCAAATAAAACATGGCTGTATCTAAGAGACTGGTATTAGGTTGGTGCAAAAATAATGACGTAATAATTTCGTTTTTTGACGTATTTTTAACGTCAAAAACGACATTATTACGTCATTATTTTTGCACCAACCTAATACTTTTACGAAATCCTTGCTTTGCATGGTTCCAATAGGAAGGTATGAATAATGGTTCAGGAAGAGAGGCAGATGAAGAGTATCTTGAAAAAACTCTTGTGTAACTTTCTTAGGGTGTTTAGATTGAGTTGGGTTACAGAGGGGCTGGTTATTTATAGCAGCACACGCGTCGCCACCTTCTAGTGCTTATTACAGCTGAGACTAGCATCATTCTTGACAATGAAGAAACAAGCGTTTATGTAATTTGATACTTAACCATTAGTTGTGAGGCTCCTTACCAAGTGCAACCTATTTACCAATGCTGATGAGAAGATGAATAATTAGTCTGTAAATAGTAATTCATTATTGTAATGAAGGTAAAAAAATGTAGTAGAAGAAGACACAGAACTAACAGTTTAATCCGTTATTTAGTCGACTGAATTTGTCTCAATCTGAAATGCTATTCTGACTTTCTCACTAGGACTATAATTTATGAAGATATTTTCCACTAGGTATACATTTATTAAAATATATGCATATATTTATTCAAGACATAAATATTTTATTCAAAGTATAAGTACTTTTATTCAAAGTATAAGTACTTTTATTCAAAGTATAAGTACTTTTATTCAAAGTATAAGTACTTTTATTCAAAGTATAAGTACTTTTATTCAACATCTAGGTACTTTAGTCATGATTTGTTTTATGTTTGACTTATGATTGAATTTTTATTTTATGAAGCAAAAGCATCTTCTGATGTAATAAAATGCAATATGTACATATGTATATATATATAAGCTAATATATAAGTTAATATATAAGCTAATATAATAATAATAACAATAATAACATGCTTAAAATTATATAATATATGACCAAATATAATAATAATAAATTATATAATATATAAGCTAATATAATAATAATAACAATAATAACATGCTTAAAATTATATAATATATAAGCTAATATAATAATAATAATAATAATAATAATAATAATAATAATAAATTATATAATATATAAGCTAATATAATAATAATAATAATAATAATAATAATAAATTATATAATATATAAGCTAATATAATAATAATAATAAATTATATAATATATAAGCTAATATAATAACAATAATAACATGCTTAAAATTATATAATATATAAGCTAATATAATAATAATAATGAATTATATAATATATGAGCTAATATAATAATAATAAATTATATAATATATAAGCTAATATAATAATATGTAAGCTAATATAATAATAATAATAATAATAATAATAATAATAATAATAATAACAACAACAACAACAACAATAATAACATGCTTAAAATTATATAATTTAACGATATTGCGAATTTTTATCAATAGATATCTAAAGCAATAATTATTGTATCAAAAATTTTGAATGTTCATTATGCTTATCGAAGATCGACTCAGGGTTTCCTGTTGACATTGGATCCTGACAAGCAAGTCATCACCAGTCTCTGGGTCGATTGTCGATAAGTATCCCGAACATTTACTATTATATATACTTAAACGCAAACTCCTGGCCTTACGTTCAAGCATGAAACAGTCTGCCGCTTGGTATTAACTTCAGTGTCCACTTCTACATTAATATACGCTCTATCTATGATATTGAGTACTTTTACCTTAAAACTATATTTTTATTATATATTCTCTCTCTCTCTCTCGCTCTCTCTCTTTCTCTCTCTCTCTCTCTCTCTCTCTCTCTCTAGATATATATATATATATATATATATATATATATATATAGTGGTGCTGAAAGTAATCATCCTGACCCACTTTAAAAATTTGACAAAATGACACAAAATATAAGATTTGATGGGGAGGACGACTTCTCGATCGAGAACTTTTAGCATCTCGTAGTGTATTCATATATATATATATATATATATATATATATATATATATATATATATATATATATATATAAATATAAAATTAGGCAGCATATATTTTATATCATCAGCAATTTCAATCAGCAATATTAACGCGATTAATGGCGAAATCACTTCGCTAGTAGAAACATAATGTATGTATTAAAATACTGTATATTTTTTTTAAGTTAAGTAATGATTCTTCGAAAGTACTTGCTTAACTTAAAAAATATACACTAGAAACATCTGACAACAGTTTTATAAATGAGGATCACATATATATATATACCACAATTCAAAGCTTGAGGGAAGTCCTTTTAATTTTAAATTGGCTCCAAAAGTAGTTGTTTTGTACTTTAAATAAGAGAAAATTAAAATGCCTGGTTTTAAAAATAAAACGAGACATGATTTTTTATTAGAAATTTTATTATGACATAAAGAAAAAAAAGCATTTTATGATTAAGTTTTGCTCTCGTCAAAATATCTTCCTTTAGTTTTAATTATTGCAGCACAAATGTTTACCATTCGTTGCCAAAGTTTTTCAAAGTATAAGTTTGATAACTGATTCCATTCTTTTTTCAATGTCTCTAAGAGCTCTTTTTCATTCTTTTTTACACTTCAAGTTCATCTCATGCTAATTCTGTGGGTGGCTTCAAACATATTGACCTGTAGTATATATATATATATATATATATATATATATATATATATATATATATATATATATATGAAAATTTCTCCGATTCAACCAGTAGAGAAGACAATACTAGTGACTGCTGACGCGTTTCGTCCAATGGTGACATTATCATTTCGTATTTTGCTTTGATAAAGTCCACATTGGACGAAACGCGGCAGCAATTACTAGTTTTCCTATTGTCATTTTTATTCATATATATATACATACATACATACATACATATATATATATATATATATATATATATATATATATATATATATATATATATATATATATATATATATGGAAAGCGAAAAAGGTCTGTTTACATTGATGTGACTACACATAAGCACGAACAAGAGACGCTGTAAATTTTAAATTTAGAAAAAATTATATATGTTTATGTATATAATCTCGCCAATTTCATTTAGCTTCATTTCTTTTTGTTTTTGTTTCTCTCATTTTTGTTATTATCTCACATTGTGATAAAAAAAGGATCTACCAAGAATGGTGAAATAATCTGGACGCAAATTTACTCTGGTGGTATTAGAGATTAAAGTATTTTCTAAACACTTTCCACTTAGTGAATTGTTTTCGAGTAGTCTCATCAATATAAACAAATCTAGTTCGAAGACGTCCAAAGGAACGAAACGCGTCATACGAACACTTTTTTTCAACTTTGTTATATATCTTTCGTGTAAAATGTTTTGATGCAAAAAAATCATATGTATGTGTCCCATATATATATATATATATATATATATATTAGTGGTAAATATACACATACATATGCAAAATATATAAATATATATACATACATGCATACACATACATATATATTTTTTGAAAAAAAAAATATTCCAAAACGATAGAATCTCGGTAGAAAGGACACTTGAGGACACATGGCACAGTGGCACATTACACATATATATATATATGTAATTAGTTTTTAAAAATATGATTCCATGGCGACACAGAAATTACTGTTTCGAAACTTGACTCAAGTCCTAAAGTTTAATTTCAAATATTAAACTTAAAATTTAGAATACATTTAGAGTACAGTAAATTTCTTTGTCGCGATGTAATCACATTTTTAAAAAAATACAGTGTAACCCGGATATAACAGAGTTGTCGGGACCGGAGAAGAAGTCTCTTATATCCCGGTTTCTCTTATATCCGGGTTTGGTCTATTTTGTTTACATTAACACAGGCTCTAATTTGGGACCAGAGAAGATCTCTCTTATATCCGGATTTCTCTTATATCCGGGTCTCTTATATCCAGGTTACACTGTAATTATAATTTAAACTCTACTTCTGTATCGAGCACTGTTTTTCAGAATAAAAACATAAATAGTAAAGAACTTTGGATTATTAATCTAACTGTTCTTTCCTATTACATCAATACACACACACACACACACATACATATATATATATATATATATAAAAGTGAACATAGAAGTAACACTTAGAGGCGACAGTCTGTTTCATGCTATATGCAATCGTCAGGCCACACGCTCTATCTCTGATATTGAGCACTTTATCCCATAAATATAGCACACCTTAAGACTATATTTCTTCATATATATATATATATATATATATATATATATATATATATATATATATATATATATATATATATATATCACACATGAAATGAGACATTTTTGGTTGGTTGCTGATCCGGTCGTCTACCTCCTTAGTATATAAAAAATCTTGACTTATTTCTGACATGTTTTCTTTCCAGATAGTTGTTCATTCAATATATTTTTACTCATAAGCCAAACGAAAATGATATTACAATGAAACAATGTCGAGTAATCTTACTGTATGAACACAAACTGGGAAAAGCAGTAAGAGAGTAGGCCATTGGTTAGATGCAAGTGAACCACTAAAACAATACCCGAAACCTCAACTACATCCTAAAAAGTTAATGGTTACTGTATGGTGGTCTTTCAAAGGGGTTATTCATTATTCATTCTTACCTCAAGAAGAAACAGTAACAGAAACTACGTATTGTGGAGAAATTGAGTGGATGCACGAAAGTTTGAAAAAGAAACATCCTCGACTTGTGAATAAGGATGGCCCAATTTTGTTGCACGTCGACGCACGGCCGCACGGCCCCACGCTTCTCAATCAAGTGTCCAAAAGCTGCATAGGCTGAATTATGAAATTTTGCCTCGTCCTCTATATTCGCCTGATATCTCTGCTACTGATTATCACTTATTCAAACATTTTGAGCTTTTCATACGTAATAAAACATTCTCCAATAAGGAAGAGATAATCGAAGTATTTGAAAAGTTTATCACATCAAAGAATGATAATTTTTTTAAAGATGGAATCAAAAATGTAGAGGTTCGTTGGAGAAGAGTCATTCATCAACGTCATGCAGATTTCAACTAAATAATTTAGTTATTTAACGTTTCAGAACGGTTTTATTAATTTCCTATAAAGTGCATCATTTCATGTGTGACAACCTCATATATATATATATATATATATATATATATATATATATATATATATATATATATATATATATATATATACTAGCTTAAAAGTCACCGTGTCGTGTGGGATTTAAGTTAGCTCCGGCGAGGGCTCTTGATTGTGCCTTCATCACAGTAGGGAGGAGTAGATGCAATAAGTAACAATATACTACAGAAGAACTCAAAATTGATCTAAGCTTATCTTTTAAAAGTTCAACAATAATTTTCCTGTCGCCACTTAATTTAAAGACAATTTGATGTACGTAGGTCCTTACTTTCCCTACAAAAAATATTTTTATTTCATGGGTGACTTTCGTTGGATTTCGCAATTAATTTCGATTCTTCCTAAATTTATTTCCATGTTAGAAAAATTGTTATCGTACAAAAAAATTCATGTAAAAAAATCGCCGAGAACAATCGCAGTAATGAAAACTTGTGAATCCAAAATTTCAAGATTGCCGGCCCGGATCCAGCTCAGAATGTTTTTAATTTGCTCACGGGGGCGGCCTGATTCCAAAATGGTGTGACAGATTGGGCTACGGCTTCTAGGAGTAAAGTTGAAAAAGTGTGACAAACTGACATTCACATTTATTATATATAGGAGGAGGTGGAGTAATGGATAGCGGCTTGGATTGAGGAATCGAAGAGCCGAGTTCGAATTCCAGTCGAATCCATTGCATTCACTTACGTACTATTACCCTTGGGAAAGGTATTAATCCTCCTCTTCTTTTCCCTCCAGCTATTGTTAAAGGACAGGCTGGGTTCTCTAGCCTTGGATGGCAACTGGTTAAGGAGAAGGACAAGTCTGAATTCAAAACCTGCGGAGGGTCGTTTGGGGACCTTGTGGCACGTAGTGCACCAGGTCTCTGTATTCGGCCCTTCAAAAAGTGTGGATGGTCCTGCACGAAACATTCACCACTATAATCAATTCTCATGTGCTGTTGTCGGGCTGTCGGTTTCCTGGGAACTGATCTGCTTAACCCTAGTACGTCGGATTCGACGGAAGAGTCGAGCGATATATATATATATAAATAAAATGATTTTACCTTTATATAATCAACATCGTGTTGGATTTACTTGGCTTCATGT
>OZ010592.1:52298387-52385887 GCA_963932145.1 Acanthosepion lycidas | reverse complement strand
GATTTGGTCAGGGAACGCATGTATCAAATGCCAATAAGTATGAGGCCAACTATGTACACGTCCTGAGACGATGCGGATTTGGTCAGGGAACGCATCTTTAAAGTGACAATTATTATGAATCCGTCTAAGTAAACTTAATGTAGATGTAGATTTGGTTAGGGAACCTATCTACTATAAAGTGACAATATATGTAACCAAGTAGATACAAATCATGTGCAGATGTTGATTTGGTCAGCAAACGCATTTTTAAAGTGACAAAAATTATGAGACCAATTAAAAACAAGTCATTTGCTGATTTGGATTTGGCCAGGGAACGCGCTTACAAAAATAACCAGCAGAAACTCTAAGTAGAATTTATATTCAGTTCCTTCGTCTCTAACTTCCTGGGCGTAGTGGTGTCGTAAGAAGTTTTCAGACGATTTAAAATAATGAAACATTGTTCCTTGCTCGACATCCCTCTCTTCGTTCAACATTCTACATCACAAGTTTTATTATGTTTTTCAATTTAATGCCATTACGACATAAAACCAATAATTGTTTCACAATCTTCGTCCATTATTACACTGGGGCGTGGCAATGAAAACCATATTTGTTTTGTTGATCAGCGTCCTGATATTGTTAACTGGTGTAGGACGAAAGATTATGAAAATATGAAGGCTTCAAAATTCGGAATGCGAATGAAATAGCGACTAAGGACTTATTATTATTTTTTTTTTTTTGCGAAGATAGATGTGGAGTTTTTTTTTTTTTTTAGTTTCGAACTATCTTAAGAACGTAGAAATAGCGGTAGAAAAAAAATCAAAGAAAACGAAAATATATCAAAATAGAGCAAAACAACTTCTAAATTTAATCTATTCGTAAGAAGAGGAGAAAACTGTTAACCACTGATATCTTTTTATTTCAAAGTTCTTAAGAAGAAGAAGGGTGAAACAGTTAGCCATTGATACGTTTTTATTTAGATTTTCGTAAGAAAAGTGGAAAACAGTCGACTATTGATACTTTTTTTATATAGAGATTTTTAAAACAGTTTAAGTAAAGCAAGGTACCGTAGAAAACTTTGAAATATGAGGCAGAGAACCAAAAGTCTTTATTTAGTGTTGCCTAATGTTTAAAGCGTTGAGTTATCTCCAGGGGATAAAAATGTATCATGTGTTATTTAAATCTGGCACGGTGTCGACTTGCAGACAGAAATCTAGCCTGAAATTTATTCTTGATCACTGATAATGTCTTAGTCCAAAAGTTAGATAGTTAGAAAGTGACCCCGATTTCCACACATATGTAAAAAAAAAAAAAAAAAAAATGGCTGAAAACTTTTGGTCTCAAAAGACATGCACGTTTTGCTAGGCATTTGCTTTCGATAAAGAAAAGAGAACAAAGATGAATATCTGTGGCTTGCCACGTTAAAATTGTTGCATATTTCTTGATAGTACCAGAGGTTTGATCTCGTGCAAAATAGCAAGGATTTTAGATCATGATTTTTACGGCAGGAAGGCGTTCTCTACTTCGAAGATTGGCATTTCATATCGTGACGTTCCAATTATCCAATTTAAAAATTTGCTATCCCAAACTTAACTTTTAGCGCCTCCAAAAGAAAACTTCTTTGATTTAATCAGTGGTATAATGGTGATTGTATTTTGGTTAGTAAAAAATAAATAAATGAGGCTTTGACTAAAGGATTATTATCGGATGATATGTTAGTGAGAGTGATTAGCTAAGGTAAAGAAAGTTGATGGCCAGCTCCTAACTTTCCACACTGTTTGGTCTTGTGCCATGTGTAATGTATTATTATCATTAATAAATATTATAAGATTGAAAGCAGTGTATCACAAACACTCGAGCATTATGTGAACTCGCTCAACCCGCATCTACGCTGTCTTGTTCATAAGCAGGAAAAATAAAAAAACCCCAAAACAAATAGTATCATTTTTGATACCATAGTATCAATGGAAAACTATATATATATATATATATATATATATATATATATATATATATATATATATATATATATGGCGGGTAACTGAATCAAAGAAATATTTCTGTGGTACGTTTCGTCTTTCAAAAGAATATTTTTATGTGAATAATAGTTTTATCGATACAATGCCATATATACAGCGTGGGACAGAAAAAGCACATGAAACAGCTGTTACAATACTACTTCGAGAAACGCTTTAGATTCAGAGAAGCTTAAATTTAAATTTGTTCCTATCTATCTATCTATCTATCTATCTATCTCATTTCTTTCGTTCTTTCTTTCTTTCTCAGTCTGTTCTATCTATCTATCTATCTCATTTCTTTCTTTCTTTCTTTCTTTCTTTCTTTCTTTCTTTCTTTCTTTCTCAGTCTGTTCATATCTATCTATCTATCTATCTATCTATCTATCTATCTCATTTCTTTCTTTCTTTCTTTCTTTCTTTCTTTCTTTCTTTCTTTCTTTCTTTCTTTCTTTCCCAGTCTGTTCATATCTATCTATCTATCTATCTATCTATCTATCTATCTATCTATCTCATTTGTTTGTTTGTTTTTTTTTGTTTGTTTGTTTGTTTGTTAGTTTGTTTGTTTGTTTGTTTCTTTCTTTCCCAGTCTGTTCATATCTATCTATCTATCTATCTATCTATCTATCTATCTATCTATCTATCTATCTCATTCTGATCATTCCTTTCTTTGTTTCTTTTTTTCTTTCTATCTAACACATCGATAGATTTCCTGAAGTTCTCGATATAACCTTCCGTAAAAAATTATCAAGGAATGATAGTAAACACATAGGACAAAATTTACATTTAATAAACTGTTTTTTCATGAAAGAATTAATCCCTGTGAAATTAATACCTGCCGTGTAAATCCGACATTTTCCCTGAATTTTTTTTTTCAAAATGAAAAATAGGTGACCATGTAAATAAATCAAATAAAATCTTTAAAATTGGTACCAGTCAAGTTAAAAAGTTTCGTCAGAGAAAAACATATCCTTAAAGTACATCGATGCAGTGTATCTACTTAGAGGAAGTGTTCATTGACTACTGAGTAGACGATAAGATTGGCGAGGCTTGGAAAATCTTTTCTAATATTGCACTAAAGAAATATGGCCGTGCCTTTGATTCTGACTAGGTTGGAATTATTTTTATTCCCTATAAATAAATAAATAAATAAATAAATAAATAAATAAACACATGTCGAATGGAAACAAGGTCAGATGATTTTAATAGCTTCAGGCAACCTTCTTATCAGTTCACGCGGCTTTTCGCGATGATGATTCCCAAGGAAAAGCACGCCAGATGTAATATTCTCGTTCGCACTCAGAAATATTCATCTTTCTTTTTCTATGTGCTATATACCTTCAAGGCGTTGGCAATCATGGCGTTCCACAATAAGAGTAGATAGGATTATCTAACGTCCGGTTCACTCACCTCCCTGGTCTTTTGAATAGGAGTAGAGGTTTATTCCTTGTTTCCTGTTTAGGATTGGGTTTCCGGTTCCTTTTAAAGTCAGTTTCAACTCTGTAGTCCTAACGCTGATACTTTCCTACGCTAATATAACTCCACAAAGTAACCATCTATGTTGACTGGCTCTTGGGCCTTGTATTGGGTGAATATTAGTAATATATATATATATATATATATATATATATATATATATATATATATATATATATTCCCGTAAACTGTATCTCTTAACCTCGAGTGACTCACAGGACTTGTACAGGAGAACATGATTGTAAAAAGGTTTATTAAAAAAATATATCGCAAATTATGTTACTATATAATTGCATTGTACTTTTTTTTCGTCTACCGTCCGGTTCATACTCCTCTCCAATGTTTTCAACAGTAGAGGTTTATCTTTTTTTCCTGTTTAGAATTGGGTTTCCGGTTCCTCCAACTCTGTAATTCTGACGTCTTCATCTTCATCTTCGTCTAAATTTTATTTTGTTATTAATATTTTTTCCTCTCCCAGTAGGAGTAGATAGGTTTGCTTCTCCCAGTAAGTATCGTCCGGTTCATACTCCTCTCCGGTATTTTGGACGGCAGTAGAGGTTCATCGCTTGTTTCCTGTTTACGATTGGCTTTCCGATTCCTTCTAAAGTCTGCTTCATTTATATACTCCTAACGTCTCCGCTTGAATTCTGAAATTTTATTCGCTAATTAAATCTTGATCCCCTCATGTTTAGAATTAGCAGTCACTCTTTCCTGTTATCTTGCCCTTTCTTACGCTAACACAACTCCAGGCAGTAACCCTCTACCTCGGTTGGCTCTTGGGCCTTGTATCGGGTGAACATTAGTAAAAAAAAAAAAAAAATCCTGTCCTTTGTAGCTCTTAATAAATGCTGTCTTTCTACTCTTTTTCTTTTCTTTCTATGTGCCGTGTCCTTTCAGGACGTAGACGATCATGACTCTCCACCTCCCTCTATCCCTTGCAATTCTCAACAAGTTCCTTTCCCCTGCCACCCCCCAGACGACGTTCTGTCATCCACTTGCTTAAAGCCGCTAGGTATGTCATGCGTTTTTTCCCCTTGTCTCTCTTTGCCTCTATTCAACACGTGCGTATCAGATTCTACAGGCCCTCCTTCCTCATTATGTGTCCCATGAACTTCAGCTGCCTCTTACTGATGATAAGTTCGCATCCTCCTTTAAGACCACAACGTTGCTCACACGCTCGGTCCATGGTATCCTTAGCGTCCTTCTGTAGAACCACATCTCCGTCGCCTCGAGTCTCTTCATCTTTGAGGAAATCGTCCAACATTCGCTGCTGTAAAGAACTCTCCTAAACCCTGGTCCACCATCCATTTGCTCAAGCCCACTGGTAGGTTATGCGTTGTTTTTCCTTTATCTTCTCTACAGTCTGGCCTGTGATTATCAGATTTTCTAAGCCTTCCCTTCTCATTATGTGCCCTAAGTATTTTCAACTGTCTCTTTCTGATGTTAAGAATAGACGTCTTTTTCTTTCCTCTAAAACTTTGTCGTTGCTCACATTTTCGGTCCATGGCATTCTCAGCATCCTTCTGTAGAATCACAAATTTGTTGCTTCAAGTCTCTTCTTTATTTGTGAAGACTATTTACACTACGTCGTTCGGTCTGTTCTACTCATCTTTATTGTCATATCCACGACGTTTCTACCATTGTACGCTCCGGCCTTCTTCAGGTGATATACGTTGGAATTTCGAACTGAACCGTTCATTTAGTCTACGGTGGTAGATTTCCTTTAGTTACTCACCCTTCCAAGTTTTTATTCCTTCTGCTGTGGCGAGGTATTGAACTCACAACTCTTTGGGTCACTTTTTGGATTACAGAACTTTTCTTTTTATCTTTCCTCTTTCTTTCTTTTTTCTTTCCTCTTTCTTTCTTTTGTTCTTTCTTTCTTTCTTTCTTTCTATTTACCCTACATCTATTTCTTTTTTCTTTCCTCTTTCTTTCTTTTGTTCTTTCTTTCTTTCTTTCTTTCTTTCTTTCTTTCTATTTACCCTACATCTATTTATGATGTTGTTCACTCCGTAATTTTAATATAATTTTCCTACCTTTGTATACCACATTCGTTGTGTCATTCTAAACGTCATCTTTCTATAAACGTGATAAATCCTCTCCAACTTCATCCTCTCTCATAACAGCTTCTCCCACAAGATTTCTTCGTAAATATTCAATTATTATTATTATTATTATTATTATTATTATTACGCTGGGATCCGATGCTTCGCAAAGGCAGATCATTTCGATTAACTGGTTCTGGCCTAAATGTCCGGCCATGGCGAGATCCCGTTTCGAATTACAGAGTCAACTGAGATTTAGCGTGAGACTTGCGTCAGCCAAGATTAATTAATCCTGTTGCCTTATTAACAATAACGGAATCGGAGGCAAATATTTATACAATCTAATTGCGTTCGAACAGACTTTGAAAGGTTTTAAGATCTCCGGTTATATCTTAAATTGATAATCTCCTCGAAGGAGTATGAAAAGACATTTCCATCGCTTACATGAGTCTCTTCAATATTTGATAACATTTTTCATATGCTTTGACTGAGATCGCTCTGTAAATTTTATAGGAATGCATTGAATTGGATTTTGCTATAAAATTGCCAGCCCAATCACGAGAGCCTAGATAATGCCTAAAGGCACGGTGGAGTAATGGATAGAGGCTCGGATTGAGGAATCAGTGAGCCGAGTTCGAATTCCTGTCGAATCCATTACATTCACTTACGTGCAAATACTCTTGGGAAATGTATGAATCCCCTTCTTCTCCCCCCAGCTATGGGTAAATAGCAGGACAGACCTGGTTCTATAGCCATGGATAGCAACTGGTCTACCATAAAAAGAAATGACAACCTACTGCGGGGAAAAAAAATCATCCTCGTCAGTCATGAATCGAAAGATACATGATCGCCTAAGCGTGTATCACGCATGGCATATAACGGACTGACAGTGGATTAAAAAAATAAAACGTACCTCCTACAAAGTAAATACTTATTGACCCAAATATAAACAGCCGATAGTTACAGATCCCCCATTCAAACAAATGCACACAGACAGTGTAAATGATAAATATTTATCTAACCTTAAACTAAGTAAATGCTTACAGGCCCAAATATTAGGTTGGTGCAAAAATAATGACGTAATAATGTCGTTTTTTGACGTATTTTTTAACGTCAAAAAACGACATTATGACGTCATTATTTTTGCACCAACCTAATATTAACCTATTCCCGAATCAAGTACATGTTTATAGATTCAAATATAAAAAAAAAAAAAAGAAACTGATTTCGACAGTAGATAATTCATCAAGGGTTTATATGTTGTAAGTCAACCTACATATTTACAGTGAATATTGCTGGTCTGGTGCACTGGCTATATATCTCGAAATTTCCGATAAAAAAAAAAAATCTAAAGAAGAATCTGCAATGTTAGCGATCCCGATCTGGCATGTCGACTTCATTCACTTTTTCACCGCCGTAACGTGAGCTCTCTTCCTTTGTACGTCGACCGCGTGAAGCGTACTACTAGATTGGCAATTAGGTGTCATCGTTTTCCTGTTTAAATAGCTAGGTTCTATTTTAATAGTTTCTTCCCCAGCACCCCCCCCCCAGAACTCTCCTCCGGTTTCTTGCTTCCTTACAATCTTCAAAAAACTAACTGCCAAGCCAACTTGTGCCTTCCTGAAACCTGTTCTTTTATCGCCCTTTCAAGTCACTAATGTTTTCTCATTCTCTTTCACCCCCAGTAACACCAGTGCCTCTTAGTGGCGGTAGCGCTTTGCTTGGAGTGAAATATGATTAAAAAAAATATAGAAATAAACAAAAACAAAAAACAAAATAAAAAAAATAAAAACAAAAACAAAAGGAAAATATCAAAAAATGTTCAGTTTAGGAATATCTCTAGCTATAAAAGGCAGGATGTGTGTGTGTGTGTGTAACGAATGCACGGCCGCAATTTTCGACGGATTTGCACCAAAATTTACATGCACATTCTCCAAGTTAGTGAGAAGGCCAACACTGACTTTGCATTTCCAAACTCCCATCGATAGTGGAAATAATCGATTTTTTCATGCTTCTACAGCAGTTTTCCTGTAGTTTACGGACATTTTCTACTGGCCAGACTGAGAGCCTATATGTGGCTGCCACGAATAGGCAGGAAGATTCTTTTGGCCAGCGTGAGAGCCAACAGCTGACTGACACGAATGTTAACTATCATGCTAACATGCAAAAAAAAAAAAAATCGATAGCTGCATTCGTCACAAGTGGGAAAAATTTAAATCTGCATGGCACTTTACTCCAATTGGTTCATTCGCTTGCTTAAACTCAACGTTGATTCTGATTCTGCAGAACTGTGTTTGAGTGTGAAAAAGTATTTGTTGTTAACATTCTTTTTTCATTTGGTTTTTTCATTTATGAGTTCTTTTTTAAAACTGATCGTTTTGTGTTCATTTTATTTAGTTCTTTTTTTGTAACAGATTTAATGTTTAGTATATTTAATTCAGTGTGAGATAGGCAAGAAGTAAGGCATGTAGCAACATCATCACGGCAAAGGGCACTCCTTTAAAGGGAAGGAAGGGCAAAAATATTTTAAGTCAAGTGATAGCGATTGCTGTATGAGTCGTACGATTTTTGAATCAAGCACGGGCAACGCTGGGTCATGCTGCTAGTCGTCTTATATAGTGCAGAAAAGTGTTTGAAATTTGCATTTTACTTGACCTTCAACAAGTTGGCATCTATTTGTAAAACTTTCCTTAACTATAACAAGCCAATTCATGAATGAAATGTTCATTTAAAATTAGTGTTTCAAAGATTTCAAGTAGTGAATATATTTTATTTTGTGAAGCGATAGCGAGCGGGCGAAGCCTGCTCGTTTACTATAAATTAATTACAAATTATTATAGGAATTAATTATCAATTATTTCATTATTCCTTTATTTACTTCAGAATGCATTGTACAATATTTTACTATACGATTTTTTATTATGTCTGGTGTTGATATTCCACCAAAGTCTTTTAGTGTTATGAGGAAGATATTGACATTGAGTGAAAATACCAGAGACAAAAAACATCAACTTGAAAACACGGGTCATGTTCTCAAAATCCTCGACACCTCGGGACCTTCATACGGTTGCCATGTATGGTACCAAACACGTTCAGAAATATCTAAACTATTATCTGTATAGAACCGCTTCCTAAAATCAATAATGAAGACGGCTTTGCCCGAGGCTCTTGGCAAAGATTATCCTTCTTTGAACATTGTGGATTGCACTACAGAATCACAGAGATCTGTACCAATTAACAAAAAACATATCATTTGAAGTCTTCCGGCAGCAGCAACAACTAAAATGGATAGCACATGTAACTTGTAGAGAAAATAATGACATAACCAAGATGTTAATGTTCCACACCACTTCAAATAAAAGGTTAGGAAGGAAACCTCCCGTCAATACTGGAAAGAGCGATAAAATTTACTGGACTTGAGAATCTTATTTTCCTTAAAAATTGTTTTAATAGAAAGATTTGATAAATTTCAACCGAAAACAGCACTGGCTGCTCGGTCAATGAATGCTAAATGTTTCCTTATAGGGAAACGGCTAATATTATTGGTGTGGATTCCGGGATGAAATCCGGTACCAATAACAAACGCCAGGAATGAATATATGAAAATAATGTATTAACGTAATAAACTGGTAATGCAAGTTAGTAGTTCCAGGAATGCGGGTTAGTAGCAATATATATATATATATATAGTCTTTGGTATTGAAGTATCGTTGTATGACTTACTGAGTCTACGTGCTCGCTCACTGTGACTCTTGCTGGCTACGTTCGTTCTGTCTGTCTGTTACCTTACTCTTCCGGTTACCTACAACCTTTCACTCCACTCTCTTTGTATTGTCTTACTCTCGGGTCTTCACGTAGCAGTAGTATATATATATATATATATATATATATATATATATATATATATATATATATATATATATATATATACTGGGTGAGTCCATTTGTGTAAAAAGGGGAGAACCACTCAAAAATTATCATAGATCCTTCCAAAGTGAAATGACTTAAAACGGCAACATGTTATAGAGGGGGGGGGTAAGAACAGAAGGCTGACTAAATGTATTACTCCTCCTCCACCTTCACGTGGTCGTTTTTAATGTGAGGTCCTCATATGCATACTTATGGGCCAATTTCAAAATTTGCCCCGTTTTCGCAACTGTTGTAGGGCTGGCGTTGATATCAACTAACTCTCCCTTTTTTTGTACAGTGAGAGAGGTTTTGCAGCAGCGCTGGAATCGCTGGGATCAGTAATCCCTTAAACCTCTTTCCAAGAACTACTCGAAGACGGAAACACGGCTGATAAGTGAAGAACAGATACTTCCCTTTGATCCCAGCTCAAAGTACAGGCAAATTAGAATTGTTAGTGTTCAGGATATAATTAAATCTTTACCCACGTATAGAATATTATTTTTTACGAGCGTAAATATAAACATATATAACTGATAAATTTATATAATTTTATTTAATTATCCCACAAACATTTGTAAATGTTTGGATATCAGTACTGTCTGTTGACTGACAGCTAAATTTCACTGTACACGGTGTTTATAATCTCTTGTAGATTATGGAATCAATTTCAACATTATTGGCGATAGTAAGCTTATTGGTTTTCGTTTTTTGAGAGGTTTGTTAAGTTTTTAGAATTAGATCGGTGGTTTAAGATTGTTTTGTAGATTAACAAGATAGCACTTATCTCTTAAAAACCCAAATCAGTAAAGTTATTATCGCCAATATTACTGTTTATATATATATATATATATATATATATATATATATATATATATATATATATATATATATATAAATGTGTGTGTATGTGTTTCGTATCCATTAAAGAATAATTGAATTGCATTTCTTCCATCGCTATGTTGACAGAGTTCTACTGCTAAGATAACAGGAGAGGATTATGACGATACGAAGAGAAAACACAACTGAGTTATTAATGATTTTCGGTGACCGGTTGCACTTTTCACGGGTAGTTCTTTTACTACAGCTAGGACTCTCCAAGCCACATAAATTGAATCGACTCATCCTCCATCCCTTCATATTCCATTAGTGAAGAGGAAGTTTCACACATACAGGTTTTTCACACGTACTGTTGCATTATGGAATTGACTTCCAAGAGGCAGCCCCTCTGATCATGATAGTCTAAACTTCTTCAAGTCTAAGGTCAATTCTTATCTATCCTACATATACATCTCTTATTTCCTCATTGTCATGTTATCTACTGTCTTCCTTATTACTCTTTTCTCTCCTTGCTCATTATCAATGTTTCTGTTTCTAATTCTTCCACAACCATTAACCCTTTGTGTCTTAGTGGCTTCATTGGCTTGCATGGGGGATACCGATTAAAAAAAATATATGGATAAGTTTTATATATATACCTATCCAACGAACTGTGTAAATGGATGGCAGAACATTGAGTGGCAGGAATAGTAAAAAAGATGTAAATTGCTTAGAGATACAACGACTTGTAAGTTGTGGAGGGCCTTGAAGAAAGGAGGCACGTAGAAAAAAAAAAAAAACTTTCAAGGGTATCGGTGTAATTTGGTTTTATACACTACTCACCAGTTAATCTTCTTTCTTCAGCTTTGAGCAAATGAAATCTGTAGGTTTTCGTAAAGGCCATACTTCATCATGAAAATATTGCTCGCATCTCAGGACTATTTTATTATTTTCGTGGCAGCTGTTTGAGTGAAGTACATTCCTTTGTTGCACTAGTCCAGATCTTCATAGCTAGGACTCTCCAAGTCACATACATTGAGTCAATTCATCCTCATTTCCTTCATATTCCATTACTAATGAGAAAGTTTCACACAGACCGCTTTTTCCCAGTACTGTTGCATTATGGAATTGACTTCCAAGAGGCAGCCCCTCTGATCATGATAGTCTAAACTTCTTCAAGTCTAAGGTCAATTCTTATCTATCCTACATATACATCTCTTATTTCCTCATTGTCATGTTATCTACTGTCTTCCTTATTACTCTTTTCTCTCCTTGCTCATTATCAATGTTTCTGTTTCTAATTCTTCCATACTCTTGTGTCTTAGTGGCTTTACTGCCTTGCATGGGGTGATAACAATTAAAAGAAAAAAAAGAAGAATCTAGACTAGAGTTGTCCAATGCTTTCTTCCCAGCCTTGACAGATTTCAAAAGCGTTCACGTGGTCTTGTGTGTGTGTGTATATATGGGGTGGGGTTACGTATTTAACGCCCTCTATCCTGCAGACGTCACATCGCAAACCAATTGTCACTATATCATTATTTCCATCGAAAATGTCCAGATGAGCTCCGTTCTTCAGCTCCACCAGTTCAGACCTATACACGGAGCCGAATCATCCTAATTTCCCCCGCATCCTATCTGTAATTTCAGCTCACATAGCCTTTTCCTAAGAACTGTCAATTTATAGAACAGACGCCTGCACGAATGCATCCCTTAAAACTACAGACCTTAAACTCAAGGTCAAGGGTCTATCATTATCTATCCTCCTTCTCCCTATAATCTTCGATTCCTGCTATCCACTCTTCCATTCGTATAACGCACCTCACCCAGTAACCCTCTACCTTGAGTGGATTCTAAGCCTTGTATTAGGTGAACTTTAGTATTAAATAATCTGGAATGATGAAAAGATCCGCCACATACACCCATGAACACGTATGCTTGTACATATACACACATGTACATCCATATATATATATATATATATATATATATATATATATATATATATATATATATAAACAAGGACTTGTACTTGAAATAAAACATATATTTGAACAAAATAAACGTCATTTTTTCTAGGATCCTAAAGGTATAAAAAAAAATGACGTTTATTTTGTTCAAATATATATTCATCAACAGAAAGACTGTTTCGCTGTATCACAGCTCTTCAGTGTGGCTAGACGTCCTATTGCTTCAAGCCGGGATCGAAACCCCGTCGATTTGGTATCAGTTAGAGATTCTACCCCTGGGCTATCGTCGCCCGGCAAAGAGGACGGAGACACATACACATATATACTCACGTGTAAACATTCACATATGTCCACACACGGACACATACGCACGCATAGGAAAAGTACAGAAGAAAATCTTTTAGAAGATTAGATCGACCCCAGTTGAACAACACGCTGGGTTAATGATATTTTAAATGGTACAATCCCCGGGAGTTTATTCATCAAATATCAAGCCGATCAAATTCTGAAGCAAACCCCGCAGAAAGGACATTTTGTGACGTTGGAGACAATTATTTCACCATTTCTGTTAGCGTTACAGGACCATCATGTAGCTTGATGTATGTTTGTGTTTGTGCGCATGGGAACATCTGCGCATGCGCAGATGTGCGATTTTTAAACGCATTTCTTTATACAGGATCAGTGCTTTCAATTCTGTCTAAATCATGGGACTTTTGTTTTTAAATCCATGGTTGAATTTATTCATACGTTGTGAATAAGCCCCTGTTTATTCTGTTCGAAAATTATCGCACCGTTTAAGATTAAACCTGTATTTTTTTTCATCATGATCGATCGGCAATGATATGCCAAATGTCTCAGGTAATGGTATGCCAAAGTTTTACAAATATAAAAAGTAGAGAGACAACAAAAATATTTGTCGCTTCGGTTCAAAGTCTAACATATTATGAAAGCTCCATCTCTGCATGCCATGTACTGGTGAACAATAGTAATCTTACCTAAGGCAGGTATAAAACTTCCACCAATCAATAAACGTGTGTTCCTTCAGAGAAGCCCCGTGCCTTGAGCCTTAAGCGCCTATAGGAAGTTAAACTCAACCCAGATTTGAACTTGGTACACACGATCTATCGTTAAGGATGCTAGAAAATGATGATGGTTGGTTCTTTGTACAGCTCCAGTAAGTACCTGACATCTACCGCTATCCACTATCTTTATAAAAGACAGATCAAGCCGAAAATGGGCTACTGATGCCGTATATGGACAATAGCTGTCCCGTATTCACCTTTCGGTCATCATAGTCTCCACGTTCTTGTAGGTGGTGGAGTCTTTTCCCTCTGCAACACCTTTCCCTCAGATGAAACTATGTCGCATGTCTCGCATGTCTCTTGCTGCTCTATCGCCAGTTCCGTGGAAAGTGGTAAGGCATTCCTTGGTTCCACCAGTTCTAACCTTCACGGCTAAGATTCGCCATGGCACGCACATTGTAGCGAATTCCATTGATGAGATATGTTACACCCAAACAACTTCTTCCCATGAATCGCTGCATTATGGAACCAACTCCCAAGAGGATGCTCTCCCGTTCAATAAAATTTAACCTATTCAAATCGAGTCGACCGTTATCTTCTCCACATATCTCCATAAACTGTGCCTCTTACTCTCTAACACTCTACCTTGAGTGGCTCTTGGGCCTTGTACAGGGTGAGCATTATTGTAAAAAGTAAACTATAAATATAGTAACTAGGATTGTTTATTCTAAGTCTTCATGACAAGCCGATCAAGGATTGATTTAAAACTAGTAAAAAGTTTGCCGTCAAGAGATTTATTGAGAATCTAGTCCGTAACGACGCCATATTCCAAACTATCTGCTTGTTTTATTTCCTGTTGTGTATGTGATCAAAGGGATACAAAATAGAAGAGAGATATTGCATTCTAAAAAGAAAATGGCGATTGCAAAAACGGTTTGTGAGTTAAAGTTATAAAATCGGTCTATTTTTGACCAGAATCGTTGCATTTGCACGATCTTTTTTTTGTTTGTAGGAAAATTACAAATGTAGAATAGAACGAAAGGATGTTTAGTTATCGTAAATAAAGATCGCTTCATTGGAAGCAAATGGCTAAAAATAATTCAAAAAGCTAGGAAGGAAGAAAAAAAGAGAAAAAATGTGAACGCTCACCAACAATAGTTTCCAATCTGTCTCTTTCTCCCTTCTCTCTTCCTACTCTCCTCCCTTTCTTTTTCCTTTCTCGCTCTCTCTTTCTCTATGTGTGTGTGTATGTAAGTGTGTGCGTGTTTCTCAGTCTGTTCATATCTATCTATCTATCTATCTATCTATCTATCTATCTATCTATCTATCTATCTACGCCCGTTTTCTTTCTCCCTTCCCTCTCCCTCTCTTGCCTCTCCTCCCTTTCTTTTTCTCTCCTCTCTCTCTCTTTATGCGTGTGTGTATGTAAGTGTGTGCGTGTTTCTCAGTCTGTTCACATCTATTTATCTGTCCGTTTTCTTTCTCCCTTCCCTCTTCCTCTCTTGCCTCTCCCCGCTTTCTTTTTCTCTCCTCTCTCTCTCTTTATGCGTGTGTGTATGTAAGTGTGTGCGTGTTTCTCAGTCTGTTCACATCTATCTATCTGTCCGTTTTCTTTCTCCCTTCCCTCTTCCTCTCTTGCCTCTCCCCGCTTTCTTTTTCTCCCCTCTCTTTCTCTTTATGCGTGTGTGTATGTAAGTGTGTGCGTGTTTCTCAGTCTGTTCACATCTATCTATCTGTCCGTTTTCTTTCTCCCTTCCCTCTTCCTACTCTTGCCCTCTCCTCCCTTTCTTTTTCTCTCCCTCTCTTTCTCTGTGTGTGTGTATGTAAGTGTGTGCGTATTTCTCAGTCTGTTCATATCTATCTATCTATCTATCTATCTATCTATCTATCTATCTATCTATCTATCTATCTATGTCCGTTATCTATGTATGTATGTATGTATGTATATATGTATCTGTCTATCTATAGGAATATGGTTTGACCAAAACAAACTGCTTAAATCTGTCAAAAAGTGATGGATATTTACAAGCATTTCTTAAATTTAAACAATTTGAAAAACTAACATTTTTCCTTTTCTTTATAATTACTTGTGGTAAAATAAAATCTTTACATTTGTCTTGATAAAATCCATCAGAGGACGAAACGCGTCGATTAAGATAATTTTTCCTTTTGTCTTTATTCATATCTATCTATCTATCTATCTATCTACCTATCTATCTATCTATCTATCTATCTATCTATCTATCTATCTATCTATCTATCTATCTATCAACGTGCGCCCTTACCTGTCTACGCAGCGTAGTCTAAATTTAGTAAATAAGTTTCTCAACCTGTTTGTGCCAATTTCTCTAAATGAGAGCAAACGTCTTGTATTTTAGTATTTTGAAAGCGATACGAAGCTGCCATCATAACTAAATGTAAATGAAAGCTGACATGGAATATACCCCCCCCCAACGCACCACACCTTCTAGACGGTGGCGTAGTGGATATAGTAGTTGGTTATGTATGTGTTCTAGAGTCCAATCCTTGGAACGAATCACAGGTACAAAATATTACAGTAGCCAACATACCCCATACCAGCCAATCAACGGACACTTGATGATGAGCAGAGGGTACTTGGTCGAAACTTTGTGTCTATAATAACATCTATAAATATAAACATGAAATCAATAGTTGGAAACAATAAAAGAATTATCTCATTGTTATGTTAGGTAATTTATTGCTTTTACAGATTTTTGTCAGTTATGTGTTCAACAGATTTTTTTTGATTCTAATCCTGAATTTTTACTAAGCTGTCCAAGTCGACGATATCATCCAGTCTTTTACTTATGAAAACATTTTGGTCTATATTGATTGATTTGTTTTTTTACGACTTATCAACTTTTCGTAGGTTATTTAAAGCCAGAAAATATTTTTAGATTGTAATAATATATTTTGGCGATAATAATGGTTTCCAAGTCTTACTAATTTCTTTTAATTTCTTCTCCTTAATCAGTAGATTGATTGATTGATTCGTTTTCTACGGATTATCAACCCTTTGCAGGTTATTTAAAGCCAGAAAATATTTTTAGATTGTAAGAATATATTTTAGCGATAATAATGGTTTACAAGTTTTACTAATTTCTTCTTTTAATTTCTTCTGCTTAATCAGTCAATTCATTAATTGATTCGTTTTTTACGGCTTATCAACCCTTTGCCAGAAAATATTACTACTACTAATTAACCTATAGCTTGTGGGGAGAAGAGGCCGATTCATATCTTTCCCAAGGGTATTTACGCGAATAAGTGAATATAAAGAACTTGTCTGGAATTGGAACTTGACTCTCTGATTTCCAATTCCGAGCCGTTTACACCACCGGCTTACAGCACCTGTTATTCTCAAGGAGTTACCCATATAGATACTGATCAGGCTGGACGTTGCTTAACTTCGGTGATCGTACTTGAACGGGCGTTTGAACGTGATATGGACGTAAACCCTTTTGATCTCTAAGAACATCATTTGGATAATGAGGAGTTCCGGTCAGCATTTCTGATTCTTGATATGGTGATGTGTGAATAATGTAACGGGTATCAGTGCCGACAAGGGAGTCAGTGAGCCGAGTTCAAATCTCAGTCTAGCCTCCAGCGTTTACTTTTCCATAAATACCCTTGGAAAAGGTGTGAAAAAGTCTCTTCTCCTCCTAGTCATAGGTTAAATAGCTGGATAAACTGAGCTCAGTCTAACCTTGGGTAGTAATCGCTCTAAGAGTAGAAAAACCATGAATTTCAAACCATGGAGAAGACAACTACAAAACACTCCCCTATATTTCCCAGTGCGCCATGGTAATACACCAACAATAAAAAAAAAGGAACCCGTGGAGAGCTATGATCGCCTGCGTCGTTAAAAAAGCTGCCGTATAAAGGAGACTGGAAATAGTCGTTAGTACGAAGCTCATTTCAGAGTACAATTTTATGTTTGTAAATTCAGCGATGTTCATGTTTTGATTTAATAAACTGAATATTCCAAGGCAATTATGGGTGGTAAGAATATTTTACTTCTGATCGCAGGAAGGTTGGCAGACAATTTCTGTTTCTTGAATTGCAATCACGAGAAATTAATTACGCTTTTAATTAATCATCATGCCACCTGTACGTTCATCTGATCTCCATAGTGATTGGGCGAATTCTTTGTCACGTGACCGGCGTAATATTAATTTCATTGTTCGCTCACGCAGACAGTATCACGTGACTGGATTGCAACACGGAATGAACATTTCATTTTATGAACAGATTTTTTGCATACTGAAAGTGCATGTTAAACTTTCTTTTTCTTTTCCATAACAAGTTTTCTTTATTCTGATACAAGGCCACACATGTAAAGCAACCCATTGAGGACTAAGCTTAATTAGAGTGGGAGATTAGCTTGTTAATCCACACGTCGATTCGCCCCTAGGAATATTTAGTTGGTTTACTAAACGTTCTTTGAGTTAGATGCACTCACACAGAGTAATCTTTAAGGAATGGATTTTTTCATTTTTATTTCTGAATACTATAATCATTATATTTAGTCGGTACACATGTTTTAGTAGACGTCTTTGTTTTTTAAATTGTGAAATTAACTTCTATTACCCAAGAAATTAGTTTGTTGTGATTGCATTTTTAAGAAAGAGGAATTGTTTGCAAACTTACATTCTATCAGAACTAAGGTATTCTTACCTCCCATAAGTGTCTTGTTGGGACATTTAATTTATTAAATAAAAACATAGACATCGCTGATTTAAATAAAGTGAGCCTCTCGATAGGAATCGAACCACGTATTTAATGGTGAATATAGATCTACACTAGAAGCCAAAACCACCTTAAATGGAATATTTTTACATTATTTTAAAGTATGAGATAAAATTTCAGTAATTACAGTGTATTTGCTTTTATTTTAACAAAAAAAAAAAAAAAAAAATAAGCGCTTAACTATAAAAAAATATCATACAAGAGCATCATATTTTGTTTTTATCAACAAAACCATCACCTGCCTTAATTACTGCTTTTCAAACTCTTGGCATTCTTTCCAGCAGATTTAAAAAAAAAAAAAGTAGATGGCAGACCTTCCCAAGCATTCTTCCATCGCTGAAAAAGCTCACGCTCACTCTTTGGGTATTCTCTTCGAACTCTCCAATCACTTTACATATATATATATATATATATATATATATATATATATATATATATATAAACTACATGCAAAAAGTCTGACGACAACCTACATTTCTTTAAAAAACAGCTTAAAATGAGATTTTTATACTTTTTCTTAAGTAAAAGATAAAATTTCAGTAATTAAAGGTTATTTGCATTTATTTTGACAAAAATAAGCACTTAACTATAAAAAATTATCATACACACCACCATCATATTTTGTTCTCGTCAATAGAACAAACGTGAAGACGAATCCAAATTTGAACTTTTTCTTAGTAAGAGTAGCCTGGAGAGAGACTGAAAAATAAAGGAAAATACAATGTGAGAACTTACATTTTATCTTTTACTTAAAAAAATAGAAAAATATCTCATTTTATGTTGTTTCTTGTGCAGAGAGATTCCAAACTTTTGGCTTGTAGTGTACATCGGACGAATTTAATGACTAGAGTAGATGTCATATCCTTTATGGAAATACTTAGCCAATACGACTTAGAAGACAATGAAAGGAAAGAATTCGGCTAATATTCTAAGTAGTAAAATTATAACTTCTTTCAAATATGATGATGTTAACATAAAAACAGTTAATTCTTGTAATTTCTTGGATAAGAGACTTTTTGAGAGTTTCAGTTCACATTCAAGCGAAATTCATGTAAGACTATGTTTCTAGACATTCATTAAAGTCAATTATTGTTTTCTTTTTTCAGGCGATCATGGCTCTCCACCATTTCATGTCCTTTGTAGTTCTTAATAATTTTTGTCTTTTTGTTATCTCTCCTCAACGTTTCTCCGCCATCCATTTACTCAAGCCCACTTGGCTTTCCTCTGTCTCACTTACCTTCTGTATGTCCTGTGAGTGTCAAATTTTCTAAGCCTCTTTTTCTCATCATGTACTCTAGACTGCATCTTCTTGATGTTAAATATAATATCGTTTTTGTTTCCATTTTCTCTAAAACTTCATCTTTGCTCATTTGTTCGGTCCATGGTAACCGTTTTTTTTTTTTTACCAAATTCTACTTTATACTTCTAACGTCTCCGTCTAAACTCTGAAGTTGATTCTACTATTTAGTTTCTAGTTTCTTCTAAAATCTTTGTTGTTTGTAATCGTTGTGCCCTCTGTCACTCTTACCTTCAATCAGTCCTGTGAGTATCAAATTTTCCAAACCCTCTTTTCTCAGTATTTACCTAAGGAATTTCAACTGATGTTAAGTTTTTCTAATTCTTTGTGCCGTATCTTGTCAGGACGTAAGCGATTTTATCTCTCCCCAATTTATTGTCCTTTGTTGCTCTTAGTAAATTTTATCTTTTAGCTAATCTCTCCTAATCCCTGTTCTGTTAACACAAGGTCGTTAGGTAGGCTAAGCGCTGTTTTCCTCTGTCCCACTTGCCTTCAATATGTTCTGTGAGTGTCAAATTTTCTAGGCCCCCTTTTCACATCAATTACTCTAGAAATTTCAACTACATCTTCTTGATGTTAAATATAATATCATTTTTGTTTCCATTTTTCCTAAAGCTTCATATTTGCTCCTTTGTTCGGGACCATGGTATTTTCAGCATCTACATTTCTGTTACTTTATGTCTCTTCTTCATCTGTGAAGAGATTGTCCAGCATTCACATTTATATAGGAGGACTTATATTACATAACAGTTCAATACTCTTTTCTTTGTTTCTGTCGAGAACAAGCTTCTTAAAGACGATAAATTGATGGAATGACTTTCCAGCTTTTCCAGATATTGATCCAAAACGAAACTTGTGGTCTCATCATTAAATGAGTTGCATATAAGAGTAGTTAAATTTCCCAGAAGCAATTCTGAAGATAAGACAAATTGGTTTAAAAATGACAATTGGAAAAAAAATATTCTTAGTTCTTGCCGACGCGTTTCGTCTTCCGACTTTATCAAGGCAAGCAATGAAAGCGAAATGTTTTGTAGCCATAGTTACATCAAATCCAAACTCTTAATAAAGAAAGAAGTTACCAATATCCAGAAAGAGGCTTACGCAGAAGCGTCTCTTTTTTACATTTTGGATTTCTTTACCTTACCTTAGATAAACTGTCTTACTGGGCTGTCGACCTACATCTACTCGAAGCTGGTTATGAGGCGATAATTTTCCGCCTTTGCCCATTCTCCGGCTTGGAGGTGGACTTAATTGTCAGATGCTATTTGAGATTCATGCTACAGAAGCATTTTATTTAGGTATATGTATCGTATTAATCAAATATATAATTTTGTAGCTTAGGCCTTTTAATTTTTTTTTTATAAATTGAAATCCGTATTGCCCTGAGTTTGTATAATCAAACTTGACACCTTCCGGCTTGCATTCCACCCCAGTCGAACAGGTTTGTCCCTTGTTTCCAGTTTAGGACTGGGTTTCCGGTTCCTTCCAAATTCTACTTCAACTTTATGCTTCTAACGTCTCTCTGTAGACTCTGAAATTTATACTATTATAGGGATTCCGGTTTCTTCTAAATGCTTTCCCCTCTCTTTTACTTCCGGGATCCCATTGCGGCTTGATAGCGTTATCGCCTTACCTTGGGTGAATTGATTAAAAAAAAAAAAAATCAAAATTTCCAATGATGATGATGACTATACATCGTAGAATAAATGACACATAGAAATGTCAGTAGAGCTTGAAGGTTTTATTTGTCTATTATTTGCACTCGGAATAATATCTTCATCTTTGTTGTTTGTAATCCCAACGTTTCGGTCGTTGTGCTCTTTGACCTTCTTCAGGTATCTTTGTGATTTTCTGTGGCCCCCATAAAATTTACCAGGACCCACATGTGGCCCCCGGTTAAAAGCCATGGTTCTAGATGATTAAAGCTTTCGTTCGTGAATCTGGTGGTATAGTAATTGTGAGTTCAAACCTTGGCCCCGGTAGCACAGACTGGAAGTGGGATGCAATAACTGATCAGTATTAAAAAAATAATAAATCAAAACAACCCAAAAAACCAAGGCGATTTATCTCTAGCCATAGACAGTGGCATGCGAACTTTCTACCCCGTAGATTAAATAAAGGGTTCAGTCCGAAATTCCCTGTAGTTTACCTAGATCAGCAGACGCATGAAGAAGGCTGAAAAGTTGTAATCGTAGCAACAATGACGACATTAGTTCGACTGTAAATAATAGAGATAAGTGTTTCTCAAACTTTTTAAGCACATCTCGTTGCAGATGAAAATATCACGACACAGTTAACAAAATTTTTAAAGCGTATACATTTAAATGTTATGAAATAAAACCATAGATTAAAAAAATACATACAAAATATGAACTTACTTTATTTCAATGTTTCTATTTAACTCTCTGTAATGCTTATTTAGTGTGAAACCTGTCCCTAGTGTTTTTTTTCGCGATTTCTTAAATGTTTGGTCGAATGTGCAATAAGCAGACGATCATTTCTTCTTCAGTTGAGCGTAGTTTTTCGCGCTTCTTATTTTTGATGCTATTTAGGATTGAGAAGCCTAATTCACATAAATAAGAAGTAGAAAATGGCAATAAAACTGATAAAGCCTTTTTAGCTAATGTGGGATAAAAAGTTTAATACTTATTCATTTATTCAAATACTACTTCCACACATACACACACACACAGACATACACAGACACACACAAATTTTTCAATTGAGCACTGTTGAATGACAAGCTAATTCTAAAAACAACAGGCACCTGCGTAAATGCAAAGCTCTTCAGTAAAATGAATAGAGCACTATGGCTGCTTGGCGTTTACGTTTGTAAAAACAATACGTTAGATTTGGTTGACTCATTCTGTCGAGTGAAGATAGCTCAGTGGTAGAAGCTCTGCCTGACACCAAGTCGGTTGGGTTTAGATCCGGGCTTGAGGCATTCGGTTGTCTAGTCGCACTGAGAAGCTCTGATACAGTGAAACAGTACTGTCTGCGAATATATATATATATATATATATATATATATATATATATATATGTGTGTGTGTGTGTGTGTGTGTGTGTGTCGTGACGCTATTTCGCGGTGCGCTTCAGAGAGGCACGGCGGATAGAATCACTGATATAGATAATGATAATTAGTTATCCTAGAAAATGGTTGATTAATATGTAAATTTATTGATTCGTTTTCTACGGCTTATCAATCCTTTGGAGATTATTAAACTAAGGAAATATTATTTTTTTAGACTGTAAGATTTTTTTTTGAGATAATGTTTTTTTAGTCTTACTAATTAACCCATAGCTGGGGAAAAAAGCTGGATTCATACCTATCCCTTTCTAATTCTAGGGAATTAGAACTCGGTTCTTCGATTAACAATTCCGAGTCGTTAACCATTACACGACCCGCACGTTTACAGCAACTGGTATTCCCAATGCGGTCACCCATCTAGGTACTGACCAGGACCAATGTTGCGTAACTTCAGTGATAGTACAGAAACCGGTGTTTCAACGTGATGTAGCCGTAGTACGCCTTATGAAAACATGCATTATGAAAACACGAAACAAACTATGTTGTTAGTGTTTCAAAGACTCATAGAAATAAGTAAAGGAAATATCAAAACATCACTTTGGTTAATTAAAACGAAAGGTGTTTTTCTTCGAATTAACATTTTGACTGATACTAAAATCTCTTATCTATAGATTAAACATTGATGATTCGGTTTTGGGTGCATAATCATTCGAGAGACTTTATTCAAATCCTGGCAAACTTCCACTGATCATGATCACATTCATGTACATCTTTTAAAGACAAGAAAACAAATGCTCTTGTGAAATTAGTTGGGAGGAAGTTAAGCAAAGAAACAGGTGAAATTTTCGATGACATTCCGAGAATTAAAGAAACACGAAATTGTTCAGCTGTTGTTTGATTCAGGACTTGTCATCCATGACAGGAAAATATTCGTTTTTAATGATACACAAGTGTGGAGTATTCAGAGATATCTTGCTAGCTAACGAGTTAGATAATGAATAAAATGCTCAGACCAAAAATAAATATGTTAACAGTTTAGGGACAAGTAATTCTCTTAACATTCAAAGAGATAATTGTGGTCGTCAACCAACATAGAGGTAACAGATCAATAAAAGCAATAAGGAATATATTTCTGCCAATAGCCCAATATCTGTATTTGTATGTGTAACTGCGTTCAGTAGATAGATAGATAGATAGATAGATAGATAGATAGATAGCTGATCTGGTTCTTGTAAAGGTTACAGATAGCATAGCAACATTTAAATAATACATATGTGCCTGTGAGTTTGTAGGATGTAGAATATTATCCCTAACAAAAGTGAAGATAATGAGACAAATTGGAAAAACTATGAATGACCCCTTTCGCCAAAAGCCTGTTCGCTTGCTTTCGGCTACGGGTAAGAATGAAAACTATATGTAAGCAAAATGCGTCGGGATCTCTGAGGATAAGAGTTTTCCATAAACCAAATATATGTATTTGTATGTGTACATGCGTTCAGTAGATAGATAGATAGATAGATAGATAGATAGATATTAAGAAACTAAAATAGATAGATAGATAATGAACAGGCTGAGATGGATAGATATCCTCAAGGACACATGGCACAGTGGATAAAGGCGTTGGTTAGATCCAGTGACAGGACCCAAAGAGTGTGAGTTCAATACCCGGTTAAGGCAGTGGAGAACTTTCAGAGGGAAATTAACAGGAGATAACTGATAACTGACATCCATTAAACATGGCACGTGGAACTAGAACAGTCTACCCCAGTGAGCGAAATAAAGGGTTCAGTTCGAAATTCCAACCACCTGAAGAAGGCCGGAGCGTACAACGGCCGAAACGTTGTGATAAATATGGCGACAAAGATGAGGACAATAGTCCGAATAATGTAAATAATGTAGATATTAGGTTGGTGCAAAAATAATGACGTAATACTGTCGTTTTTTGACGTTAAAAAACGACATTATTACGTCATTATTTTTGCACCAACCTAACAGATAGATAGATAATGAGCAGAATGAGAAAGAAAGAAAGAAAGAAAGAAAATAAAAGAAAGGAAGTGGGAAAGAGAGTGACAATGTTTTGTGATGTTGTCCGGGTAGTCATTGAAAATAATATCTAGAACGGCATCTTACAAACTATAAGGGTTTATTTTAAACAAGAACATTACAAGTAGATATTTACAAGTTCGTCTGAAACTGGAAAGCAAGCCAGTATTTAGCCGACCTCCCCTCGAGGCAGGATGTAGAACAAGGCTGATTTTTATGTAGGGCGATCCGAGCTCGTAGGCTAGGACAAAAATTCCCCATAGACCCCGGGGTTGGGTTTGTCTGCCTCCCCAGACGAGACTGGGTTCCTCTCTACCCAAAAGCAGAGAGTTCGACGTCTTGATGCTTTCTCAAACCTAAGCTGGAAAGCAAGCGATATTTACCCGACCTCCCCACGAAGCAGAATTTATGTGGATTTTTCTACATAATATTAGACAGATATTAGTTGATACTCACGCGTACACACAGTAAAAAGAACCTTCAGATATTGGAGGCTATCTACCTTAAAACAAAGCAAGCCACACTCGACAAAATTACATTTCAAACACATTACATTGCATCTAGACATATGGTTCTGTTGTTATATTTTGGCCTCTCGCGTGGTATGACGTCATAAAATCGCACCTTGAACTTACGACCTGCGTCTGCTATTCCGCGACCATTATCATCGCATAGCAATTTTCTATTTCAACATAACAAAATATTATCTTCGATGATGAATATCTTTGTTAAAAGATGGTTCATGTGAGAGATTAAAGACCAACTTAATAAAAAAATATTCAAATGTTTTTGTTTTTATTTTCTCCCGAAATGAAGCAAACATACGAACATTAGAATAGCTAATGATCAGACATAAAATACATTCATTGTCTGTTATATTTAACAATATATATATATATATATATATATATATGTATGTATATACTTTATATATATGTGTGTGTGTGTGTAATTATACACACACATATGTGTAATAACGATATATGACTTATTTGTATATCAAGAACAATTTTGGAGGAAAGCTGTATGACAAAGTAGAAAAAGTTTTCTTATAACGCGTTTCGTTCTTTAGAACTTCATCAGACTAAGTTTCTTTACGATGATGCAACTACGCATGCGCACGAACTAGAGACGCTGAGAATTTTAAATTTAACAAAAAACAATTGCTTTTTCATATGTATTTTGGTTAAATAATCCAGCCAATTTCATTTAGATTATTTTTTGGTTTTGTTTCTATGATCTTTGCTATTAAATATCTCATATTGTGATAACAGATCAGCCATATATATATATTTGGGATCTCCGAGGATATAAAACAAACAAACAGAGTAACTTTCTGGTTTCTGGTCATCGGATGTGTTGTGGTAATTTGGTTTATGGAAATCTCTTATCCTCAGAGATCCCGACATATTTTGCTTACACATAGTTTTCATTCTTACCCGTAGCCGAAAGCAAGCGAACAGGCTTTCGGCGAAAGGGGTCATTTATAGCTTTTCCAATTTGTCTCATTATCTTCACTTTTGTTAGGGATAATATTCTACATTCCTACAAACTCACAGGCACATATGTATTATTCAAATGTTGCTATGCTATCTGTAACCTTTACAAGAACCAGATCAGATATCTATCTATCTATCTATCTATCTATCTATCTATCTATCTATCTATCTATCTATCTATCTATCTATCTATCTATCTCAGCCTGTTCATTATCGATCTATCTCAGCTGGTTCATTATCTATCTATCTATTTTAGTTTCTTAATATCTATCTATCTATCTATCTATCTATCTATCTATCTATCTATCTATCTATCTATCTGATCCTGTCTCAAATTGTTCATTTCTATCTATCTATCTATCTATCTATCTATCTATCTATCTATCTATCTATCTATCTATCTATCTATCTGATCCTGTCTCAAATTGTTCATTTCTATCTATCTATCTATCTATCTATCTATCTATCTATCTATCTATCTATCTATCTCAGCCTGTTCATTAGCTATCTATTTTAGTTTCTTAATATCTATCTATCTGCTGAACGCAGGTACATATACAAATACATATATTGGGCTATTGGCAGAAATGTATTCCTTATTGCTTTTATTGATCTGTTATCTCTATGTTGGTTGACGACCACAATTATCCCTTTGAGTGTTAACAGAAATACTTGTCCCTAAACTGTCAACATATTTATTTTTGGCCAGAGCAAGAACAATGGTGTTGTCTATTCGTCGTCATCAGCGTCAGCGTCCATTGTTGAACTGCATGCAAGAATAATACATTGTAAGACGACAGGTTAGTTATCTATGCGTGTTGTCTAAAAGAAACAGCGTACATTATTCTCAAATGCAGGTACTTACTCAGCCTCGGCTGGCACAAATCAGCAAGTATGAGGCACTACGTGAGGATCAAGCGTGTTGTGGTAGTAGGTTAATTGATATTTATAAGTTTGGCACTGAGACAAAATTTCTAAAGAATTAATGCATTTATTTTTAATCCGACATACTTCAGGGGTTATTTTAGTGGTTACCTGCGTTTGAAATAGACGTTCCGTTTTTTTTTTATTATTAAATACTGTTTATTACGTCTATCGACCAGTACATTTGTGAAAACTTAAACAAAATATGGTCACTGGCAGGATTCGAAACTGCTTCCCCCTCCCACCGTCCGATCCGGCGTATCCAACTCAGTGAGAATCGAATCGAACGTGCAATACATACATACATACATACATACACACACACATATATATATATATATATGTGTGTGTGTATATATATATATATATGTAATTATATATATATGTGTGTGTGTATATATATATATATATGTAATTAAGAAAAAACTTTAAAAATCGATATCCTTTTTTCCCCAATTATTATAATTTGCTCACTATCAGACACTGAGCTCTCATATGGTCTAAAAGTCCTCTTTTGAATAATCCCTGCTAATTAAAATTTGGTAATACATACATACATACATACACACACACACACACAAACACACACACACACACACACACACACACATATATATATATATATATATATATATATATATATATATATATATATATATATATATATATATATAATTGAATATATGAATAAAGACTAACGAAAAAAGGAAAACCAACGCGTTTCGTCCTCTGGTAGACTTTATCAAAGCAAATGTGACATCAGAGGACGAAATGTGCTGGTAAAGAATAGTTTTCCTTCTGTCTTTATTCATATTGTTTTTTTTATAGATATACTATTTATTTCTGAATTTTTGCACACACATACATACATACATACCCCCCCACACACATATATATATATATACATAGAGAGAGAGAGAGAGATTGTATGACAAAATAGAAACGCGTTCCGTTTTTAAAAGTCTATTCTTTCATCCTTTTTTACCTTAAAATTCTTCTTTATATATTGTTTCCAATATATATATATATATATATATATATATATATATATATATGTGTGTGTGTGTGTGTGTGTGTCCGCACCTAGGCCATATGAAGATTATTCACCTTGTTCGTATTTATCTATTTGTTTCAAATCCTTGTTTGTTTCTTTTAAATGTCTGTTAAAAAGGCTGGTATTACTTAAGGTTGTATATAGGTTAGGCCTTACGAGAAGTAACTAAAAAAAGGGTCTGTTCTTCAACCAATGTTGTCGGACGTGAAAATAGTAAGAGCAGATGACTTCTACCAAATATGGGCCACTGAACGAATTTTATGTGCTCACCTGACACACATTAAATAGATAAGGCCTGATGGGAGCTGCTGCGTTCCTAACGAATTAGAATCATTGCTGGCATCACAGATTCCACTAAATGGGAAGCCAGTTCTGAGACTGTTGTAAACTTGGGACTTGATATGTAGAACGGGTGTTTGTATGGAAATTAGAAAGAAAAGAAAAAAAAGAAAATGAAATAAAACTGCTATGCTATATTTATTTTATTTGGAATTATCAGGATTTTAATATTTAATTAAACATGTAAATATATACGTAATTATATTATGTCTACTTATATAAATGCACTGATAAATAGGTATTATATGTATTACCTTTTGTATATATATATATATATATATATATATATATATATATATATATATATATATGAATATAAATATAAATATTTTGCGAGCACACACACACATATATATATATATTCAAAACGTTTATAAGTCAAAAATGGCATATATTTTTTTTCGTTTTTTTCTCTTTAAAATATACACTTTTCTCTCGTTGGAACAATAATAATCAATCCTTTATATATATATATATATATATATACATATATATATATATATATATATATATATATATATATATATATATATATATGTGTGTATGTGTGTGTGTGTTCTGATGATCTTTCCTTTATGGTAACTAGACTCTAATTTAAGCGCAGTACTAAGCGGCAAGATTTCATTATTTTACAGTTGAAATGCCAAGATGCAACCGTAAGTTCTATGCTAACAGTTTCTTTTCTTGCACTTCTCTCTTGTGGAACTGTCTTACGGCGTCTTGCTTTCCAGTCAAGTTTGATCTTCAAAAATTTAAATACAATGTCAATCGTTATCTTCTGTCTTCTTTTTTTTCTTATATTCTTTCACATTCAGTAACCTCCTGCACCTTATTGGCTTTTTTGCCTTGCTTGGGGCGAAATGATTTGAAATGATTTAACACACACACACGCACACACACACACACACATATGTGTGTGCGTGTGTATGTGTGTGTGTATGTTCAATCATCTTACCCCAAGCAAGACAACAAAGCCACTAAGATTCAAGGGGTTACTCAGTGTGAAAGTATTTATATGGATCCCCATTAAATCTTGAAGTTGCTGGTAGAATTAGGGAAATGGAAAGAAAAAAAAAAAGAAAGGAATATCCGACCTCAATGTCTCAAATTTGTTTTAAGCATTTTAAGGGCGGGGACTTGTCCCTTGAATCATAACCTAGAACTTGTCGATTCGGCTGCTTGAAGACGCGCCGTAGAGGAGGACCTGAGCAATTGAAGAACATTATATAAGCGTTATATTAAAAAAAAAGATAATAAGAAGCTTTAAGAAAAAAACAAAAACAAAAAAACGAAAATACTTTTGATACACCTTCAATAATACTTTGATTTCATAAAAGCGAATGATGCAAGTGTTTTTTTTTGTTGATCATGCAAACATTCAAACATGGATTTTTTTCTGCAATTTATCCATATACCACTTTTAACTTCATACAAATAAATAGAAATATAATAAAACCTTTTTAATGATGGCAGGTTGGGGCTTTCATAATGTCTGCAGACTTAACCAGTTAAACGCCAAGAATGTTATTTATACTGTATGTTCTTTGGTACTAAGTTAGCGAAAGGTAAAACTGCAAATACTTGCGTATAAAAAGCAACATTGTTAGAAGCAACACTTCACTCGCGAATTCATTTATGAAAAGAAAGAAAAAAAAATGCTCAGATTCTCTAGAAACAGACACCGGTGTAGGGAGGGATCAAAGATTTTGAGTAGGGTGGGGTCCAAAATTAAAAATCTCTCTTAATGTAGATATTCCATAAAAAAATGCTTTCTCAAAGCAAATGTGTGTGTCGAGGAACTGCTCTCAGTAATAATTCCGCGTTTGCAGAGTCGCCATGAGAAAATGCTATGTACGGGTAATCTATTTGCAACCATCTTTAAAAAAAAAATGACTAACCAAGATCTGAAACAAACGGGTAAATTAACTGCTGACGTAACCAGGACTATACAATCTCAGCTGATATAGCCACGAAATTTTCGTAAACGCATGGCTATGTATGTGTGCATGCATATTGGTTTAGTTGTGATGGAGGAACGTGTATGCGTATATGTGAACGTAAGTTATAGGTTGGTAAGGTGTTTGAGTGTATATGTGTATGTTGATGTATCCATGGCAGGGTTATATCAATGTGTGAGTCTGTATATTGAATCGGCATTTTGTTTTAGCGTGCTTTTTAAAAATATGGATATTTCACGAAAAAAAAATCTTCTTTTATGTGCAGGACGTTGGCGATCACGGCTCTTCACAATTTCCTGGCCTTTTTAGCTATTACTAAATGTTGCCTACTTATGCCTTCCCAACCCGGTTCTACCATGGATTTACACAAGTTTGTTAGGTAGGCTATGCGCTGTTTTCCCCTGTACCCTTGCCTTCAATCTGTCCTGTGAGTATCAAATTTTCTAAGCCCCCTGTCCTCATTATGTGCCCTAGAAATTTCAACTCTCTCATTCTGATGTTAATATAAGCATCCTTTTTGTTTTTAATTTCTCTAAAACTTTGTCGTTTCTCACGTTTTCAGTCCATAGTATTCTCTGCAGCCTTCTGTAGAACTACATTTCTGTTGCTTCACGTCTCTCCTTCATGCGTCAGGAGATTGTCCAGCATTCACTGTAATTTATGAGTAATGATACTAGATAACAGTTCTGTACACTTTTCTTTGTTTCTAACGAAATTTTCCTGTTTCTTCATACTTTGCTTCACTTTTGAAAGACATTTCCCTATCCCAATGCGCTCACGGATTTTGGTGTCGTATTTTCCCTCTTCTGTTAAAACATTTCCACAATGTTTAAATTGTTGTATTTGCTTGATTTTGTTATCTTCAAATTGGCATTGGCATGTTAGGCTCTTCTTTTTTTTTTTTTAGTTTTCTTGCTATCAACACTATCTCATCTGCATATCTTTTCTTTAGATTGTAATCGCCAATAATAAATACTGGTAGCACTTCTAATTATTAGGTTGGTGCAAAAATAATGACGTAATAATGTCGTTTTCTGACGTATTTTTTAACGTCAAAAAACGACATTATTACGTCATTATTTTTGCACCAACCTAATATTTAATATAAAGAAATATTTTTATCATCAGAAATCATATACACGTCGTTTCGCAAATATACCGATTTATACCAGTCCCGCCGCCAGTGTGTTTTCAGCTGGGGGTCGGGGTTTTTTGTAGCATTTTTGTAGCATTGTTCTAATCTACTACATTTATGTGAATTATTTAGACTATTTATATTCAGACTATTGTCACCATCTTTGTTGTTGTTATCACAAAGTTCCGACCGTTCTGCCTCCGGCCTTCTTTAGGTATATAACGATTTGGGTAACCTACAAGGAATTCTGAACTTAACCCTTTATTTAAAGTACGAGGTTAGACCGTTCTAGTTCCATTGCTCAACTCTATACATAACGATTTAGACCGGTCCCGTTACCAGTGTTCTGAGGTGGTGTCATGAACATTGGACAGAGAACAGATCACTCCTGTAGATTAAATGACGCGTTCGGCGGAGGAGGGGCGTATTCAATATTTGATAATTTTGCTGCAATAAAAGTTTTTGTCAGTTTTAATCAACATTTCTTTTTGTGGTTAGCCGTAAGGAATTGTAAATGTAGGACTACTTTACACTTAAGTAAATAATAACAATAAACATATTTATTAAGAATTTATTACAAGAAATATAAAATTTTACGGAAACATTGTTGACAATTATGGATTTAGTTACATAACAAATAAATAAAAATAATATAAATTTTGATGCTACAGTGTAACCCGGATATAAGAGAGTTGTCGGGACCGGAGAAGAAGTCTCTTATATCCGGGTTTCTCTTATATCCGAGTTTGGTCTATTTTGTTTAGGTAAGTATGGGAACACTTCATAAAACGCTTTTTACGTACAGAACACTAGTTTATTTAACATTTATAATACCCTTGGCATTTTATGAATTCTCTTCTTCTTGTGGGTAAATAGCAGGACATAGCGGGTTCTATAGCCTTTGATAGCAAGAAATGGCAACCTACTGCAGGAAAAAATCTACCTCGTCTGTCATGATCGCTTAAGCGTGTATCACACATGGTACATAACTGACTGAATACAATCCACTTACATATCCATATGGGTATATGATGCGTTTTCAACATTTGATAATTTTGCAGCAATATGTGCTTAAATGTTTTAGGCAGTTTTGATCAACATTTCTTTTTATGATTAGCCGTAAGGAATTGTAAATGTAGGACTACCTCACACTTAAGTAAAATAATAACAATAATGATATTTATCAATAATTTATTACAGGAATATCAAGTTTTTCGGAAACATTGTTGACAATTATGTATTTAGTTACATAACAAATAAATAAAAATAATATAAATTTTGATGCTATATTCGATATGTTGTTAGGTATTTTTCATTTTCTCCTTTGTTATTGACAGCATTTTAGAATACTTTGGCTGCAATGCTAAGTTTCTTAAGTTGAACAAACTGGAGTTATTTTATTTATACTTTGTTATCTCTCTTTTCCATTGTTGTTTTTAGATCGCTTTCTTCCAGTCATTTTGATGGACAATAGCGAAATTCTGAAATTTAGAATGATCTTATTCTATTTCAAAAATAAAACCTGTAAAAGGGAATATTTTAAATTAATATATAGTGAAAAATAAAATGCTTTTGACAAAAATAAACATAAGGAATTCTCTATACTTATGTAACAATAATGTAATGATATCCCGCAGACAAATCTATAGTCTCTGTTATCTCATCTTATTGCATAGTGACGAACTATAAACCTAAAATAAGCTTGAAATATTGTGTAATCGGCTCTAATTTTTTGTAAAATATTTGGATATGATATAATAAATAATAATTTGCATTTTCGATTTTTTGTTGAATACCGAACACGTAAAATAAAAGGTTCGGTTTAGAATTCCATGTCGCTTACCCAGATCAATATGCACCTGAAGAAAGCCGGACAACATCACCAAATACAATGCTGTTTGATAAAAGTGACTCACCTGATTTTTTTTTACTAAATGTTCTCTTCTCCGATGAGACGAAAGTTGAGCTAAATTCAAAGGATAAGCGATTTAAAATCCGAAGAAGAAGCTTTGAAAGCTCTTTGAATTTAGCAGTAAGTACTGTCAAGCATCCGTTCAGTATAATGTTCTGGAGATGCTTTTCTTTTCATGGAACTGGTTTCTTAAAACCTATTAAATAGACCCTCAGGAGCGAACAGTACAATATAATTTTAGAGTCTTGTCTGCTCCCTTCTGCTGAAAGGGTGCAAATCGACCCCACCAAGCTCATTTTGTATGCAGGATAATGTTCCCTGTCACAAATCAAAATTGATGAAGGAATACTTTAATGAGAAGCAGATGAGTGTTATGACATGGGCGCCCCAATCTCCTGACCTCAACCCCATAGAAAACTTATGGAGTATGTTGCTCAACTGCTTTCTCGAGAGCCTGTACTTTATAATGCTCCATAAGTTTTCTATGGGGTTGAGGTCAGGAGATTGGGGCGGCCATGTCATAACACTCATCTGCTTCTCCTTAAAAGTTTTCCTTCGTCAATTTTGATTTGTGAAAGGGAGCATTATCCTGCATAAAAATGAGCTTGGTGGGGTTGATTTGAACCCATTCAGTCACTTTTATCGAACAGCACTGCATGAGGATAATAGCCGAATATGAATAGTGTAAATAATGGTAACTCCTCACCGCAGAAATTCAAACGAACATTTATGTGAATTTTAATATTCAGTTTGTAGTGACAGTGATTTCTAGATTGGACAAAGACATAAATAAAAAGGGATAATTTGTTTTTTGTTTTCATTTACAATGAAATATTTTTTCTTGTCCAATATCTACGATGAAAAGTGTAATAAGCGCCGGAAATGTATTTCGATAAACGGCTTATGTTGCAAAGAATTTGTGCAATGGTCCTAACCTGGCATCTCGGCTTCAGTCACTTTCTCATCGTAATTGATCCAACGATGCAAACTTGTTAACCATTACACTTAGTCGAAGTTCCCAAAATAGTCATGAATGTATCGAAAGAATGAAAAAAAGTATACAAAGCAATCACTTCCCAAAATCTCGTCCTAGGTATAACGATAAACTACATTCGACATTAAGGCTTCTACTCAGGAGGTTGGCTGTTTTGAGGATCATGAAACCATATCTTAATTACTGTTATTTTCTGTCCACCCTGATCCGGGCTGATAGCATCTGTTAGGGTCCCAGCTAGGAGAAAATAGTGGACCCTCAAACAAAAACAAAAGACTATGAAAGTTTAAAAATACATTTTTATATAGTAAAAATACCTGAACTAAATTTGTATATGGTAAAATAACCAATATTTATACTTTTTATAGCAAAATGACCAACAATCCGTTTTATAGCAAAATGACCAACAATCCATTTTATAGCAAAATGACCAACAATCCATTTTATAGCAAAATGACCAACAATCCATTTTATAGCAAAATGACCAACAATCCGTTTTATAGCAAAATGACCAACAATCCATTTTATAGCAAAATGACCAACAATCCATTTTATCTGTAATTGATGGCATACAATTGCGTTCAGAATATATTTAGTTGAATTCATAAAGTTGTCTTCAAAATATTTAGATTTCGGCATTTAACAATCCATGCGGGTATTGATATGCCGCTAAACAAAATCAACCAACCCAAACTTCCCCAAATCAGTGTACTGCTAAAATACTGGTTTTGGAGTGAGGTTCGATTTAAGAAGTTTTCAGCACCCCTCTTTATTTAGAGTTTAGCACTAACAGGACACTGTTTTGAACTGACCTAATCTTTTCTATCAAAATCGTGAAATGAGAGTTAACCTGAATGGCTACTCGTCTAGATCATTTCTTACTAACGCAGGTGTCCCTCAGGGCCCCATCCCTGATCCTATTTTATTTTTGATTTTCATTAATGACCTTCTTGATGACATCAGCTCTCAACTTGGTATCTATGCTGACGACACAACAATTTACTCCTGCCTTGATAGTAAGTTTAATCAGTCTGATATAGTCAAAATAGCAGCCGAAGTCCCAAATGACCACCTCCAAGACCGTAGTTAACTTGGGAAAAAAGATGACTTGTTAAATTTAGCGTCTCCAAAACAACTTATCTCCATTAAACATCTGAGAGACCCTTTGCTACCTTCCATCAGCATAGCTGATACTATCTGTGACACACTGCGCCTTCTCTGGCTTACGCTCTCTGCTTATATGAAGTGGAAAGAGTATACTGAATCCATTGCTAGGTCAGCTGCTAAGAAAGTCGGTTTCCTATGTCGGGCGAGACATTTTTTCTCAGTAGAATTTATCTTATATATATACCATTCGTCCATGCTTAGAAGAATCTGCAATATTATTGGTCCTGATCTGGTGGCTCAGCTCCAGTCACTTTCCCACAGCTGTAAGGTTGCCTCCCTATGTTTTTTCTATAAATACATTCATAATGAGTGTTAGAATGAGCTCTTAGACTGACGTCGTGATCTCATCAATTTACAGTTAGGCTGGGTAGATGTAACCGTAAATTCTATGCCAACAGTTTCTTCTCTCACACTTCTCTCTTGTGGAACTCCCTTCCGATTTCATACTTTTCTGCCAATTTTAATCTGCAAAAATTTAAATGCAATGTCAATCACTATCTATTGTTCTCCTGATTACTCTCTTCTCTTTCTACTCATCATTATTGTTTCTGTTCCTCCTTGTGTTTTAGTGGCAATACTGTCTTACTTGGGGTGATTCCTATTTAAAAAAATAAAATAAAACTAACCTCAGTTTTCCGCAGTGCTTGAGTTTTGAAAATTATTACTAGCTGATAAGTGGGGAGTACTGTATTCAAACAAGACTGTGGGAATGTTTTGTAAGGGGAAGCAACTCATACGTGACTTGTACTTTTTGATTTTTGCACCCAATTTCTTTACGTACGTATTCAGTTAATATTCCATCTTCATGTTCATATTTATTTTTCATGTTGCTGAAAGCGTCTGGAAAAGCAGACATTTTAAAAATCTCTCTTATGAGATATGATGACAGAAAAAAGGCAAAGAAAATTATTGTTCTTATCGTTTTTCCCATTGACACCTTTTTGCAAACAGGACCAAATCAACAAACTAGCTATAATACTTTTTAATTGATTTTCTACCAGAAATCTTCCCAAGACCCAAACTAAGGAGCCTCTTATTATAAAACTTCTTTTTGTAACCAATATCAAATCGACGTCCCATCAATAGTTTAAATTAATTTCTCAAAACTTCACAACATCCATCAGAAGAGGCCACACTTAAAAAGATTTTTGTGCAAGTAAAGCCAAATCAACGTACTATTAATATTTTTAATTTATTTCCCACCAAAAAACGCTAGGAAATCCAACCTCCGATGCCTGCTCATAGTAAAAAGAACCTTTCTAGGCAAACAGCACCAAAATCAACGTACTAAAATCAAAGTTTTTTTTTAATTGATTTCAAACCATAAACTTTCAGGCAATTTAATTTCAAGAGTGTTTCATAATAAAACTTTTTGCTGGCAAACAGAAACTTAATATCAATATTTTCGATTAATTTTTGCCAATAAGCCTTCACGAAATCCAACCAAATTCTATACCAGTTTATTGTCCGATTTCCCAATTCCCCCCACCCCCCAAAAAATCGTCATTCAACTCTATCAGTATGCTACGGCTTTATTTTTTTTTATATATAAGAGGAAAATTTAAACACCCCCCTTCAGAATAACACCAAGATCATTAATGAGGTTAAAGGTCAAGTGAATTTCCAGGTCAGCTCTGATTGGCCCCCTTACGCGGCACGCAGGGCCCACTTTTTTTTTTTATCACCGAGTCACCCTTTAAACTCCAGAAAAAGAAACAGATTTATTTTTTTTGGAACGCATGTCGCGTGTGCAGCTTCCATGGAGAAATACTTGGAAAATTCCAAAAAGATCACACACACAGTGCCGGTGGTTATATGCATTTTGTTTCAAGGTCGAATCATCCAGATGCAAAACAACAACGACAAAAACAGAAAACAAACAATGAGTTTTATTATGAGTCCTGCATTACCAGTCAGGGAGCTATATTATTTACACCTTTTTCATAAAAAGAACTTCAAAGTTGCTGTGTTGTTGAGGCTTGTATCGCATATTGAAGAATATGCACCCACCAAGGGGTAACCTACCTGGTGCATGCTTGTGGTATCATGTATAAACACGGCCATTGTCCATTAAATTATTAGCACGATCAGTATAAACACAAAAGTAAATACGACCAATGTAGTATGAAATGCAACAAAACCACTGTAGATTTTAAAAAAATACACAACCAATGGAAACTCAATAAAAAATTAACTAATGGCGACTTAAGTATAAATATGGACATTGCAGAATCAAGTATAAACACAAGTAATGTAGACTCAAAAATAAACGTGACTAATGGAGATTCAAGTCTAAACACGAACAATATAGACTCAAGTATAAACACAATGTCTACTCAAGAAATAAACATGACTAATCGGGACTTGAGTATAAACACGACCAATATAGAATGAATACGACTAATGGAGATTCAAGTCTAAACACGAACAATATAGACTCAAGTATAAACACAATGTCTACTCAAGAAATAAACATGACTAATCGGGACTTGAGTATAAACACGACCAATATAGAATGAATACGACTAATGGAGATTCAAGTCTAAACACGAACAATATAGACTCAAGTATAAACACAATGTCTACTCAAGAAATAAACATGACTAATCGGGACTTGAGTATAAACACGACCAATATAGAATGAATACGACTAATGGAGATTCAAGTCTAAACACGAACAATATAGACTCAAGTATAAACACAATGTCTACTCAAGAAATAAACATGACTAATCGGGACTTGAGTATAAACACGACCAATATAGAATGAATACGACTAATGGAGACTCAAGTCTAAACACGAACAATATAGACTCAAGTATAAACACAATGTCTACTCAAGAAATAAACATGACTAATCGGGACTTGAGTATAAACACGACCAATATAGAATGAATACGACTAATGGAGACTCAAGTCTAAACATGAACACGACTAATGGAGACTCGAATTGATTCAATTATAAATACGACAAATATAGGATCAACTATGACTATTGACTAATGTTCACTCAACAATAAATACGACCACCGTAGACTTAAAGATAAAAACGATCAATGTAGACTTTATTATAAACATGATTAATGTCGACTCAAGAATAATCACTTACCCGTGTAGATTCAAGATTCAACACGAACAATGTCGACCCAAGTATAATTTTTAAAAATCCAGCATTGAATAACGCGGCCAGGCTTGATACATTGTTGAATCTACCAACTTAATTACATCATCCATATTAATATTCAAACAATGCGTAGCTTCCTTATTTGCAAACAACGTTACTTCATAGAGGGATGTGTGTTAACTTCTTGATGAATGTTTCATGTTCTTGGTCTCAGGTGCAGTCGCTTCGTTTCGCTACTCAAAAGGTGCTTCGAGAGAAGTTCTCATTAAAATCACCAGCAAATAATTGCGAGGAAGGCAAAGTGGCGCCATAACGATGCACGATAATTTACATACATAAACGTAAGCGTTAATATAGCACTTCGTACTGGAAATGATGAAGTAGCCAACGGCCAGTGCTCCTATCTAGCTGGCATATACGTGTGATTAGGAAACGAAATATACTCTCCAGACAGAAGCTTCAATTCTTTGCATGTACCTGTATAATTAGTAGCAAGGAAATGAAGGTAAAGATCAGTTCCTCAAGGGAATAGATATCATCTGGTTGCCTCAGTATTCAGTAATAGTTAACAAATATACCGTGAGTTAAATCTTCATTGGATTTTCTTAAACTTGTTTCTTTTCGCAATAACTAATGCATATCTTTATTTAAGTTTATTATTAGAACAATCTTTGACATTTTTGACAATTTTTTGGTTACTATTTCCTTTATTTTGAATTTTATTCCTTATTCCTAATCCGTGCTGCTTATTAACGAACGTAAAACGACGTTCTGAAAGTTTGGATAAAAAAAAAAAATCGTAAAAATAGATGAAAGAAATATGAGTTAAAAATTAATAATAAAATACTTATCTTTGTGAGTCGGGATAAAAAAACAAACAGAAATAAAATGAATAGAATTCAAGACAAAATAATAATATTTTTATCACTGGAATTTATGATAAAAAACAACAAAATAAGATAAAAGAAATACAAGCTAAATAATAATAATAATGATAATAATATGCTTATATTTTAAAGTTGGAATAAAAAGTAACTGAAATATGATGAAAGAAACACGAGACAAAAATACAATTAGAAACTTACCTCTGTTACAATAAACGTAACAGAAAAAAATGAATAGAATTCGAGTAAAAAAAAATTATCACTTGGTTGTTGCGATAAAAAGCAACAGATATATGATGAAAGAAATACAAGAAATACTAATATAAAATTAGTAATAAAATCCTTATTTCCGGGTGTTGTGGTAAATATCAGTTAGAAATAAGATGAAAGAAATACAAATCACAACTTAAGAATAATAACATGCATATTTCTGGCAGTTGTGATAAAAGTCAGAGAAGTATGACGAAAGAAATACGCGGCAAACATTCATAATATTAAACTCATCTTTGAGTCTTAATTTAAAAATTAAAAAAAAAAAAAATATGAAAAAAATCGAGTCAAAAATAATATTTTTAACACTGGGAGTTGCGATAAAAAAAAGCAGCTAGAAATAAGATGAAATACGAATAAAAATTAGTAAGAATAACAACATGTATATCCCAAGACCCAAACTAAGGAGCCTCTTATTATAAAACTTCTTTTTGTAACCAATATCAAATCGACGCCCCATCAATAGTTTAAATTAATTTCTCAAAACTTCACAACATCCATCAGAAGAGGCCACACGTAAAAAGATAAAAGAAATACAAGTTAAACTACTTGTTGCTTAAACTCAACGTTGATTCTGATTCCGCAGAATTGGGTTGGGTGTGAAAAATACTTGTTGTTAACATTCTTTTTTCATTCGGTTTTTCCAGTTACGAGTCCTTTTTGAAAGCTGTTCGTTGTGACTTGTGACGAATGCAGCTATCGATTTTTTTTTGCATGCATCGCAACGATAAAAAGTAACAGAAATATGATGAAAGAAATACGAGACAAAAATTCATAATAATAAACTTATCTCCGATCGTTACGATAAATCATAGAAAAAAAAAAGATGAATTTAATTCTACAATGTGCGAACTTCAAATAACGGAACAAACCTATAACAAAGTATTTATGTTATTCTTACACAATATTTCCAGTTGATACATAATTCTTAAACATAGTAAAATATTGATTTGCATATCGTTCAACGGCAGCGAGGCATGACTGATCGATGCCAAACCGTTTGGATGTGCGAATCACAACACGAACGCTCGTCACTGAAGATTCAAACTCCTAAATAGTGATACCTTATTCGTATTGATAAAAATATAATCTAATACAAAGATAGCTTTTCTAGACTACTCCGTGAAGATTGAAATCCTTATCGGCTGTAAGAATGTCTTTTTAATTTGGTAATAAAGACAGTTGACATTTCTGTGACACATAACGAGAAAAGTGGGTTTAACACTCACGAAACATATTGAAGATAGAGAAGCAGGTGAAAACTGCGGATAAGCTACTTACTGACTTAGTGTGGATGGATGACAGAATAGGGACAAAAGAGGATGTTAAAGGGTAAAAAGTTACTTCAAGCAACAAAAGATAGAAAGGTGTAGAGAGCCATGATCACTCATGACAGAACTTGCCCCCCCCCAAAAAAAAACGATTATATATTACTAGCAGCATAGACCGGCGTTGCCCGTGCTTGATTCAAAAATCGTACGACTCATACAGCAATCGCTATCACTTGACTTAAAATATTTTTGCCCTTTTTTTCTAAGCTCTATACTAAGCATTAAATCTGTTACGAAAAAAGAACTAAACAAAATGAACACAAAACGAACAGCTTTCAAAAAGAAATCGTAACTGGAAAAACCGAATGAAAAAAGAATGTTAACAACAAATACTTTTTCACACCCAACCCAATTCTGCGGAATCAGAATCAACGTTGAGTTTAAGCAAGCGAATGAGCCAATTGGAGTAAAGTGCCATGCAGATTAAAATTTTTCCCACTTGTGACGAATGCAGCTATCGATTTTTTTTTGCATGCTAGTTAACATTCGTGTCAGTCAGTTGTTGGCTCTCACGCTGGCCAATAGAATCTTCCTGCCTATTCGTGGCAGCCAGCTATAGGCTCTCACTCTGGCCAGTAGAAAATGGCCGCAAACTACAGGAAAACTGCCGTAAAGCATGAAAAAATCGATTATTTCCACTATCGATGGGAGTTGGGAAATGCAAAGCAGTGCATTCGTTACACACGCACGCACGCACGCACGCACGCACGCACGCACGCACTTCCCGCCTTTTATAGATAGAGATTCTTGATAGCATCTGACGTCAGTGGTTGGTGACATTTTGGAAGAATAAAACTAAAACAACAAATGTTCAGAAACATTTTTGGTACAAAATGAAGTTGAATTTCGTGAAGACTTGATTTATTTTTTGATTGTTTAACGGCATATCAACTCCTTATGGGTCATTTAATATCGAAATTTAATTATCTTGGGAGGTTTGAAGCAATAAAAATAGGATATACATGATTCTGCTTTCACAATTGAATACATGGTAGATATTAGGTTGGTTCAAAAATAATGCCGTTTTCTCACATATGTTACTTTTATATATGATTTCTGAATTCATTAATATATATATATCCATGTTATATATCATGTTGAAGCGCGTTTTTCGCTCTATCGAATCGTGTTATTCGTTACCGTTCTCAATCTCTTCGTTCATTTTCTTGCCTGCTTTTCGACAGCATGGACAGAATTCAAATCCGCACGATTTTCTTGTTCCAGTTCAAACTAGGCCGAAAAGCTGCCGAGACAGCTCGTGATATCAATGATGCATTTGGCCCAGGAACCACTAACGAACGTGTGGCACAACGGTGGTTCAAGAAATTTCGCAATGGTGACGAGAGCCTCGAAGATGAAGACGGTCGCGGCCGGCCGACTGCGGTTGATAATGAACATTTGAAAGCCTTAATTGAAGCCGATCCTCGCAAAACCATACGAGAAGTTTCTGTTGAAGTCGAGGTCGACCACTCAACAGTCGTTCGCCATTTAAAGCAAATAGGGAAGTCAAAAAAGTTGGATAATGGGTGAACGATAATCAAAAAATCGTCAAAAAACGACATTATTTTTGCACCAAACTAATAATACTAACTTTCGTGAATATGCATGTTTGTGTGAACATGATTAGTAAAGGCGGTGACATGTGTGTTTTATTTTGTATATTAAGTTATATTTTGGAATACAGTTTGATTTCTTTAAGAAATTATAGGATGTTATATGGATTAATATCATGAAAAAGTTTTTTCATGTTGGTTGATTTTGTTTGGCGACATATCAATATCTATCGGTTATTTAATACCAAAATCTAAATATTTTGTATAAAATTTTATACTTTTAGTGTAAAAGTACGTTTTTTTAGCTATATAGTTCGTAGATCATAAAATGTATTGTTGGTAATTTTACTATAAAAATAAATATTTTTATAATGTTGCATTGATTGTCATTTTGCTAGAAAAGTGCTTTGTTGGTCATTTTATTATAAAAATGTACTGTTGATTTTAGTTTGGGTGTTTCCTATTTGCCCATAGCTGGGGCCCTAACAGGTGCTACCACCCCAGATCAGGTTGGACTTAGGAACAACAGCAACTGACAGGTGGTTCCACGCTCCGCAAAACCACTAATCTATTGATCAGAAGTGTAAACTTCTTGAAAGTGCTTAACTGAAAAAAAAAAAAAAAAATGAAATATTATGGTTTGATCTTTACCGACAAAATTTCAGTTTTATGAGGAGGGGCCCTTTAGGTTGGGTTACGCGAAGTCTTCCTGGTTAAACGCGGGTCCTTAGCGTACCAAATGAAACGGTGTGGCGAAACAACAAACATGTGTAAATTGGCATTAAATGATGAAATAGACCCTCGTTTTCTTCCATTTTCACTTTTAATGTATAAACATTTAAAATTCACAGTCCACACTCGAATCGTCTAGATAGTTGCGTTGAAATGTGCTTTTACAGACTATGCTATAAATTTTATTCACGTGGGAAACGAAATCACGTCTTCTAAACGCCACCAATTGAAAAACGTTACCAACTATAGTTCCGATCTACAAGTTCGTATGACACTAATGTGAGATATGTTTTATAAATTGGTTCCCTGTGTTGTATTGTACAGTTTTTCTTGTCAGAATCTATAAATTTATCATTCGTTCTTACTTTGACTCTTGCTGCCACATCTAGTCTGGTACTCCTGCTATATATTTAGAGACACTTGATAAAACCGAAAGAAGAATCTGCAATGTTATAAGTCTTGTCCTGGCATCTTGGCTCCAGTCACTTTTCCGCCTTCGCAATGTAGCTTCCCCATGTCTTTTCTATTACTATTGTTAATTGTTCTGTTGAACTCTCTAGCGCCTAGACTTTTCGAATTTAAGCACAGTCTGATGAATAGAACGCGTAGCAGTATCAGGTCAGAGACAGGACAAGAACAGTGAGTGTGTGTTCGTCAAAGACATTGGAACAAGGAAGGTTATATTTATGCTCAGAATGTTATCAGAAAGTGCAATATAAATGAACAAGGGCATGTACCTGTGTTTTACTGATGACACAAAGGCGTTCGATAAAGTACACCACGAAGATCTGTTAGAGCCGCTCAGCAACTTTGACATATTCGGGAAAGACATTAGAATAATCAAGAATCTATACTGGCAGCAAACCACCTGCATACCGACAGAAAATGAGTTCAGCAGATATACAAAAATAGAAAGGGGTGTAAGACAAAGATGCGTCTTCTCACAGGATTTATTGAAACCTAAACCCAGCGAAGAAATTCTGAGAGAATTAGAAATCCTACCAGGATTCATTATTTTCGGACGCAATCGAAACAATATAAGATATGCAAATGACATAGTGTTGATAGCAGATACGTAAAGGAAACTTCAAAACCATCTACAGAAGGTAGCGAAGGAAAAGAAGAGGAGAAGAAAGGTTTGGTTTGTTTGTTTTGTTTTACGGCATATCAACCTCAATAGGTTATTTAATGCCGACAAAATTTTTATTGCTGGTAATATTTTTTTCCTTCAAAAATGTATTCCTGATAATATTTTTTTTCTAAAAATGTATTGGTTTGGTTTATTTTGTTTTACGACATATCAGCCTCAATGGGTTATTTAATGCCGACAAAATATTTATTGATTGTAATATTTTGTTTTAACAAAAATCTATTTCTGGTAATAATTTTTTCCTTCAAAAAATGTATTGCTGGTAATAATTTTTTTTTTTTTAAATGTTTTGCTGGTAATATTTTTTTCTAAAAATGTATTGCTGGTAATAGTTTTCTTTTCTTCAAAAATTTATTGCTTATAATAATTCTTTTACAAAGTATTTCTTGTACTAAAACCTATTTTTACACTTTCATAGTGTTTTACCCCAGTTTTGGGGTTAACTATTTGCGCATAGCCGGGACCCTAACAGGTGCTATCACCCCGGGTCATGGTGAACCCCGAACACCAGCAATTAACAGGTGGTTCCACGCTTCTCAAAACCTCCTGATCAGAGGCCTTGCTACCGGATGTAGTTTAACGTCTTACCTCGGACGCCGAGAAGAAAGAACTAAACATAAAATACAAGAAGACAGAACACATGGTTATCTGCGAATTGGTGAGCCCATGAATGCAAATTACAGGTTGGGGATACTAAAATCAAGCAGCTACTGAAATCTAAATATCTGGGAAGTGTTCTAACAGAGGATAGAAAGTGCGACACTGAGATCCGAAGAATTATTAGGATGGCCAAAGTTCATTCCAAAGGCTAAGCAGAGTATTAAGAGAGAGTAAAATTTCATTGGAAACAAAGAAAAGAGGAGACTTAACTGTTATCTGATATCTGTCCTCTTGTATGGCAGCGAATGCTGGACAATCTCTTCAAAGATGAAGAAGAGACTCGAAGTAACAGAAGTCTGGTTCTACGAACATATGAGCAACAATAGGGTTTTGGAGAGAATGGAAACAAAAAAGAAACTTACACTTAACATCAGTAAGAGGCAGCTGAAATTTCTGGGATACGTAATGAGAAAGGAAGGCTTGGAAAATATGATACTCAGAGAGAGAAAGAGGGACAGAGGAAAGTAGCGCGTAACATACTTGATGGGCTTGAGCAAATGGATGACGGGACAGGGTTTGGGAAACAAAAAGACAAAACTTATTAAGAGTTATAAAGGACAGGAAGAAGTGGAGATCCATGATCGCCTACGTCCTGAAGGGACATGGAACGTAAAAGAAGAAGACTATATCGGTACCAAGGTATCATCAATTTATAGTTGAAATGGCTAGATGTAACCGAACCGTAAGTTGTATACTAACAGTTTCTTCTATCGAACTTCTTGCTTGTGGAACTCTCTTCCGGCTCCATGCTTCCCAACCAACTTTGATCTTCAAAAATTTAAATGTAATGTCAATTGTTATCTTCTGTCTTCTTAATTCCTATTCTTTTGTTCTTCTCTCCTCTTAATAATATTTTCTTTTTCTCATATTCTTTCGAACTCAGTAAGGCTTCATGACCTTATTTGGAGTGATGTGATTAAAAAAAAAAACAATTAAAGTCAGCAATGTTTATGTAGCGAGCTGTACACAAAAATATACTTCTCTTAGATTAGGTTTTTTGAAGCCACCCATCAAAGCGACTAATATAGCCATCGCGGCGTAATTGTTTTTCAGGGTATAATTTGGATATTTTGATAATGCTAGCTTTCTCCTACATCACAGAATACCGATTATTTTCGAGCAATGTCTTCATTTGACTGCTAGCAACTTCAGTTCGTCTACCCAAACATTCAGCGAGAAAATTTCAGGACGTAACTTGGCAAACTGTTTTTGATATAGTCGATCATTCATAGTACCTTATCCATAAACTGTACAATCTGCATTCTTACTGTTCTTAAAATGAAGAGTAAAACTGGCATTACAGAATCAAAAACAAAAATACTGTACCAAATAAAAGAAACGATATCGCTTAAGGACTTTCAGCAGCAGCAACAATTAAAATGGATAGCACAGGTAAGAGAAAATAATGGCATAGCATGTTGACGTTCCACACTACTTCAAACAAAAGGTTAGGAAGAAAACTCCATCAATACTGGAAAGATCGATAACAGCTATTGTACTTGAGAAACCTATTTTCCTGGAAAATTGTTTTAAAAGAAAGATTTAATAAATTTCAACCGACAGTAGTACTGACTGTTCGGACAAGGAAACGGCTAATATCACTATTATCATATGTAAAAAAAATGTTGCTTACGATATTCCATATTAAATATTAAATTCAATAAACAAAACCACGTCACTTTTGACATTTGTTAAAAAAAGAGGCTCATTTATATGGCAGATATTACAATTAGAAAGTGATCGTTAGTTGAAGCTAAATACCCCTAGCAACAACAAAAAAAAACAAAACTCAAAATAAAAATTCATGCTGATATGACAGCAGTAACAATAAAAACAAAAGCATTCTTTTAAAAATAAAGTTAGTTAAAACTAAACGCTCCTAATGCCATCTAACAACGAAAACCGAATGAACGAACTGTTTGATCAACCCTATAGTTATGTATTTTTCATCGGCTCTAGGGTTTAGTGTTTGTATCGTGCGCAAAAGCGAGAGTTTTGAATGATAAGACATGCAGAGAGACAAGTCCCTATATGCAAAACAACCGCCTTTTCCCTGTTTTATTTGCTTTTGCCAAGCGTTCAGGGTGACTGGCGATGTGAAATGGCTCGAGGTAAGTTAGAAATATGACGCTTCTAGAAATATGATTGATATCAACAAGATCTAGGAGATATTGAAACCGTTTCGACGATTCCGTTTTCATGTTCTGACCCTACACTCGAATCTGCCCGGATGTAGTAAAACAAATGTCGGACGGCATGATTGCTGACAGCTTTAAATGAATGCCTCTCGGAGGTAGACAGCTTTTTATATATTTCGCTATTTAACATTCCAACTCCGCCCATCTAATCTGTCCTTGTTTCATTTGGACAAATATTGGATCAAGAAATAACAATGAGAACGGTGAAAGGATTGAAATAAAAATAAAAATGGAATTAATAATAATAATAATAATAATAATAATAATAATAATAATAATAATAATAATAAAAAATCACTAGCTCCAAAATAAGTTCAGTTGAATGTTCTTGGTTGAATTCCAAGCTGGAAATACGTTTTGTGATTTATATTACTTTCGTTATTTCTAATTCCCAGCCATCATCACCATTTATGATCGTTATCTTTCTTTGTTCTTTTTTTCTCTCTCTCTTTTTTTTTTTCGTTTACTTTTCTTCTTTCTTTGCTTTTGCTTTTCTTCTTATTTTCTTTCTTTGGTGTTTCTTCCATTTTTCTTCCTATCAATCCTTTTGATTTTCTTTTTTTGCTTTTGCATTTCTTTTTCGTTCTTTCTTTGCTTTTCTTTTTTTTTTGTCATACTTTCTTTTTCTTATCTTTTGTTTTTTTTCTTTCTTTCTTTCCTTTTCATTTCTTTTTTTTTGCTTTTGCATTTCTTTCTTTCTTTCTTTCTTTCTTTCTTTCTTTCTTTCTTTCTTTCTTTGCTTTTACTTTTCTTCTTTCTTTCTTTCTTTCTTTGCTTTTTCTTTCTTTCTTTCTTTCTTTCTTTGCTTTTTCTTTCTTTTATTCTCTTTCTTTCTTTTTTCTTTGCTTTTACTTTTCTTCTTTCTTTTGCTTTTTCCTTTCTTTCTTTCTTTGCTTTTGCTTTTTTCTTTCTTTCTTTCTTTCTTTCTTTCTTTCTTTCTTTGCTTTTGCTTTTTTCTTTCTTTCTTTCTTTGCTTTTACTTTTCTTCTTTCTTTGCTTTTCTTTCTTTCTTTCTTTCTTTCTTTCTTTCTTTCTTTCTTTCTTTCTTTCTTTCTTTCTTGCTTGCTTTCTTTGCTTTTCCATTTTCTTTATTTCTTTCTTTCTTTCTTTTTTTCTTTCTTTCTTTCTTTCTTTCTTTCTTTGCTTTTACTTTTTTTCTTTTTAACTTTTTTGCGTTTCCTCTTCTTCCTTCCTTTTTTTCTCAATTTTTGTTTCTTTTCATTCAGAAAGGCCTCTTCCTCCCCCTACTTCACCAATTTCTCTGCAGAATTTCTTTCTGATCTGTATCGATTTGCAATTTTTGACAATTAGCGAATTCACCCCATATACATTATATAAAAATCCAAATTCGCTTATTTAAACGCGCGAGCGCACACTCACACACAAACACACACACAGAAACTCAAGTACTCAAAGGTGAATCAATAAGTCTGTATCTGGACACAGTTATTTGATTTTTCATATTAAATTCTCACTATATTTGCCCTATTTGAATATGGAAGTGGCTTTGGATCAAGTGCATTGACAAGGAAAGAGATCAATAAATGTTTGCTGTGTAGAAAAAAGTGTGCTTTCATCAGATTTAATGACAAAGTTACGTGCACATACATATATGCAGACATATTCACAACTGCACATACTTACACTTACAAAATTATAACCTCATATCCACACATATGCACGCATCCATATATGGACACGTATACGCATATTCAAACGCTTCTACACATGTACACACTAGTACCGATGCATATCGACGACTCACACTAATGCATAAAAAAGCACCGACACATACATACTGAAAAAATATATGCCTATTATATATATATATATATATATATATATATATATATATTAGGTTTGTGAAAAAATAATGTCGTTTTCTCACATAGTAACATATGTGAGAAAATGACATTATTTTTTGCACCAAACTAATATATATATATATATATATATATATATATATATATATATGTAGATCCCCCTCGCACCGATACCCACGCATACAAAATGAATCGATATAAAATAAGTTTTATAAAAAAAAAAAAAAAAAAGGAAAAAAAAGGAAAAAAAAAAGAAGAAAATTTCAATCTTTTGTTCTCCGTAAATGTTAGGTTCAGAAACATTAAATGGAATTTCGCTTCGTTAAAAAAAATAAAATAAAATCAAATGAAAAAAAAATCCCCAAAAACAAACCAGACAGTTTTTCCTCCCACCATTATCAAAACGTAAAATGAAAGGTTGCAGCAGATGTGATTAAACGAGTTGTGGGCATGACAATATGGTAGATGCGAAACTGGCTAATAATTTTGTAGATATTAAATAAATAAAGAAAATGACGAAAAAATTATGTAGTTATTCCCATGCTGTTTGAGAAAGGCAAAATCAAAGTAAATAAAAAAAAAAAAATAAACGTAAAAAAATGGGGAGAGAAAAAAAAAACAAATAATGATTGCATACATTTTTCCATTTACACAGATAATATTAAGGTTGTTAACTGCTGAGAAGGCTGTGTAATATGAGTTGGGATCAAATATGAATCGGACTCTGGTAGAATGCTAAGATAAAGAAAAATAGGAAAAATAGGAAATGTTCATCAATCTTACATGTTTCACTTTTACTAAAGTGTCTGACTAAGCTTTAATAAGTATGAAATATGTTTAATAAATGTTTCCTATTTGTTCTATATCTCATCATGAATATATATATATATATATATATATATATATATATATATATATATATGTATGTATACTAGACTCTCCCATCGCTTATCGACGTATGATGGCCAAGTAATTCAGTTCCTAGGAACCGACAGCCTGATACCTGCACATATGATTTGATTATGGCGAAGGCTTTGTGCAGAACCACACCATACTTTTTGACGAATAAAGTCGAATAAATAAACCGTATACCACAAGGTCCTCAAACGATCCTCCGCAGGTTTTTAATTCAGAGTAATCCTTATTCTAGACAGGTTGCCACCCAAGGCTACAGAACCCACTCTATCCTGCTATTTATCCACACCTGGGGGTGGAGAAGAAGATTATTCATATTTCCTAAGGGTATTAGAACGTAAGTGGAAGTAATATATATATATATATATATATATACCCACATATTTCTATCTATCTATCTATCTATCTATCTATCTATCTATCTATCTATCTATCTATACAAAGACAAGGCATAGGAATATATATATATATATATATATATATATATATATATATATATATATATATATATATGTGTGTGTGTGTGTGTGTGTATATGTGCGTGTTTGTGTGTGTGTCTGTGTGTGTGCAAATATATAGAAAAATAGGAAAGAACCGTTAGGTTAATAATCCAAAGGTCTTTCGTAATTTTGTTTTTATTTTTAAAAAACAGTGCTCAATACATAAGTAGATCCTAAATTATAATTATTTTTTTAAAAAGATATGATTCCATCTCTCCATAACAGTTCTCACGTTTCAAAAATAGGAGCTAAAACCAGGTCTATTTCATCCTCAAGCGAATTTTGGAATAATTAATCTTGAAATTTACGGAGCTTTATAAGCATATACATTCGTAATATTAATTACTTGAAAACGGTGAAACCAATTATTGTAATAAGGGGCAAAAGGGTGAACATATTGTATCAACATATTAGTTACTTTTGGAAAGAGGTTAATTTAAGGTCGGGGTGTCTATTTTCAAGCGAATGATGACATCATTTTGAACAATATCGTCTGGTCTGTTTCAATGACAGAGTTGGCATTATTGTTACGCCGTTAAATTCGTATTTGTATACCTTAAACTTTTTTTCTAAAAGGGTTGTTTGTATATAAATAAGTCATATTGAACTACAATTTGTTTTTTGACGACTTCATAAAGGTTTTTTTTTATCTCATAATTGGGTTGAGCTTTTAAACCTTTTGCTTGAAATTGTAGGATGAAATAGAGCTGGTTTTTAGCTTCTACTTTTGAAACATGAGAACTCATATGTAGCGACGGAATCACATTTTTTAAATATAATTATATATATATATATATATATATATATATATATATATATATATATATATATATATATATTAGACATAGGAATCAACACTTTGTATGAAGGTCGCATTTGTGAGAATTTCCTCGCACACAGTTCAACCCTGGCAGAGACAAGAGAGACATACAATGAAGAAGGCTTACCTTAAAAATTACAACAATTTTTATTGAATCTTTGCAATAAAGGATTTGTCCTTTCTTGCCCCTGGGAACAGGGTGGGGTAGTTCTCTGTGAGTAGGTAGTCTTTTACTTCAGTGGGACTCTATAGGTCTCTGCGAAGTAGAAGTTCGACTGTCGTCGAGATCACTGGTAAAGTTCTTCGTTGAAATTAAGCAGAGACAAGACAACGTCTGTAAAGCATTAACACACTGGGTTGCTGAAAGAGTCATAGCCTAATTTTTAGGCTTGATTTTTAGGGCGCTGCAAAAATATCTATAAACCGTTTCTCTGATATTGTGTACTCTTTCAATATGAAGAAAATTATATATATATATATATATATATATATATATATATATATATATATATATAATTAATAATAAAACAAATCCTTTTACCTCCTATGGGGAATAGGCTATTTCGGCAGACGACGAAAGTTGTCTGTCTTTTCAACCCCCGGCGTAGAATGAAGTTCACGTCTGATACTTACATATATATATATATATATATATATATATATATATATATATATTAGAAAATTTATATTTCTTTTATAATACAAAGTATAATTTCATCATTTACATTACTGTAATATAAATATAAGGAAACGTCTTTAACTAACAAATATTTGGATAAGTAATGTATATTTAATAAGCAATAAACTATAAATAGTCAAAACTCTTCAATATATTAACAGTATACAATTAGTCTTTTCCATCCCAGGACTGAGTGCTGTCGTAAGCCCTGGCGTCAGTAGGCTTTCCTCAGCGAATTTCGTCAGGCCTTGCGTGTGACTCCTCGATCCAGTGACCTTTCACGGCGTATGGGGACATTGTAACACTGATTAATAGAGGGTGTCGTGTCAGATCCTCTCTGTATGTGGTTCGGCTTGTCGTTGGTCGAGATGCGCATTTTCTGGTCTTTGGGCGCCAGCGGCAGAATCCCTCAGCGAATTTTTGCTTATCTGGCGATTGATCCGGAATGCGCTGTCTCTCAATGACATGAATTTCAAAACGGGCTTGGCAGCAACGCCCGATTGTTAACGGTGTGATCGTGGCTTAGAGTAAACATCTGAACACACCTTCTTCCATTGTCCTCTGATGCGCTCGTTTTTGTCCGGAATTGGCTTTTATAAAGTGGGAGGAGTTAGGTACTTACTGGAGCGGTTCAGAGAACCGACCCTTTTTTATAAGAGGTTGTGGAGAGCTATGATCGGACACGGCATATAGAAGTAGTATTCTGATCGAAGTTCACGGTAGTGGAGCCATTCTGAATGTCAGACTCTTTAGGCGGACAGTAATCTGTGAGATCATTGTTAGAATGCCACGGCACGCGTTCTTTAGTAGAAGCGCACTTCGTGAAAAGTTAAACTTATCGTAACTTCGGTAGATGCCCACGCATATTGCCGAAGAACACGCAGAGAACATTCCCAAGAGATTCTGCTTATTTTTTTCTGTTACTGATCTAACAGAACGGTTGATTAAATACAGAAAAGTGTCTTATTTACCATGCAGAGCAGGTAGTTTTTTTTTTGCGGAGGGGGCGGCAGATGTGCTTTTGAAAATGGATTAAAGCCTAATCCTAAATGGGTTCTTCGTTGGGTGCCTTACGGTTGTCAAAATTAGATCATTATTGCTGTGTAGTGACTTTGAACTTCATCGGGTACTTTTTTGTTGCTTTAAACCAGATTCCGTTAATAACTATACGCAATGGTTGGAATGAAAGATTTCGGGAACAAGACGAGTTCTTTCTTCTTTTACAGATCACATTTTTTATATATGAAATTAGGAACCAGTTCTCTCTCTTTTTCTCTGTCTTTTCCTCACACACTCTCTCTCTTTCACTCTGTCTTTTTCTCATTCCCTCTCTTTTCTTCGCTCTCTCTCTTTCTCTCTCTCTCTCTCATTTTTTTACCCTCTTACATCTTTTGTCCATGGATATAAAGGCCAGTGGAATTCGTTAGTTAGATCCTTAGTTCGCACGACCGTTACTCCCTACCTAGTAAATAATGGACTATTCCGTTGTGATCGTGTGGAAAGTGGGGAAAAGACACTACTCGGTTTCAATGAGAGAGAGAGAGAGAGAGAGAGAGAGAGAGAGAGAGAGAGAAAGAAAGAAAGAAAGATAAAAATAAAGAAAGAAAGAAAGAAGAGAAGATAGAAGTGTTTAACGTCCCCGGTTAATATCTCATAAATAAAGAACTATTCTGTTTTGATTGCGTGGAAAAACAAAACACATATCATAGACGTTACTTGGTTTCAGTGTCAAGAAAGAAAGAAAGAAAGAAAGAAAGGAGGGAAGATAGAAGGGTTTAACGTCTGTCAATACCCAATAAATAATGGACTATTCCATTTTGATGGCGTTGGAAAACGAAGCACCTACCACAGACACTACTTGGTTTCAATGAGAAAAGGAAAGAAAGAAAGAAAGAAAGAAAGAAAGAAAGAAAGGAGGGAAGATAGAAGGGTTTAACGTCTGTCAATACCCAATAAATAATGGACTATTCTATTTTGATGGCGTGGGAAAACGAAGCACCTACCACAGACACTACTTGGTTTCAATGAGAAAAAGAAAGAAAGAAAGAAAGAAGGGACGATATAAGTATTTCACGTCTGTTTCATTTGAATGGAAAAGTTTGTCAGTTTCAAATCTTTTCATTTGTATCCACTTTTTAAAATTTTACCAGCATTCATATTAATGATAATTATTGCAGTATTTTGTTAAAGTTGTCACACTCAAATATTTAACAATGTTCTAGAGGAATCTCCCGATCAGAGGCCTTGCTGCAAGGTGTAGTTTATCGTCATACACAAGACTACATGGCGGTGGGAAAGTGACTGAAGTCGAGATGCCAGGTCAGGATCGATTACATAACAGACCCTTCTTTGGATTTTGTTGAGAATCTCATAATATGAAGTAAGGCACCAGACCAGATATGGCAGAAATATTGAATGCACGGACGAACGGTAGATTTATAAATGTGCAAGATGGATTCTGACAAGAAAAAAATTGCCTGCCACGAAGCAGTGAACGAATTTTCCTAGCAAGCCGACCTAGCAATTGATTCAATGTGATCACTCCACATCAGTTGAAAACGGGAATCCAAAATAGCGTGACGAGTTTATTTCCCAGAGGTTAGCACCAGCCATGCTGACGGGAGGCAGAAACTGTTGTCTCTTTTTAAAGTTAATGTGCCAAAGGTTTTCCTTCCCCATTATCACCAGCAGCAGAGATTTGGTGACATATGATGCTCCCTTTAAAAAAATAAAAATAAATAAAAGATACGAATTTGTGACCTTCCGTAGGCTGATTTGATCGCCAACTCTCATTACTATAGGGTATCATTTTACCTTGGACCTAGCCTAACTCCATACTAATATTATTACTGAAACGACGTTACTATTATTATTATTTTTATTATTATTATTATTATTATTATTATTATTATTATTATTATTATTATTATTTTATATCCTTTGGTTTCTGGTGTGTACACATTTCGTTCCGGGTCCCGCTCAGAGACCTAAGGTTAGAAATGGCATCATGACATTTTCCACTGACACAAACACACAAAAGACATATTTTACATAGACAAAGCCCTTCGTAAGGTGTGGGCTGTACTCGTGAGAACAATTTTTTGTATTTCTTTAAAGCATGGGCTTCCAGGAATCCCTTCAATCAGTCTACTGGATTCTTTTCCAAACAATCCAACTACAACAGGGATAGTTGATGTTTCCATGTGACACATTTTTGAGATTTCGATTTTAAGGTCCTTCTACTTTTATAGCTTTTTAAATTATTATTATTATTATTTGCGTATGTTATCTTTCCAGCATTGTGTCCTGTAGAGCCGGGTCCAAACTATGGTCCTTAGGCCCTATAGGATAATTGTCATTTAATTGATAGCACTTTCCTTAGTATATGTGATGTTCCTTGTAGGACGATCTCCTGGGCAGCTTGTATATTGATATTACCTGGGACACTGTTAGTAAAATTGTCCATTCCTTTTCTCACGAGGCCCAGTGCTCCGATTACTATTGGTACAGTCTCAGTCTTCTTTCCCCACATCCTGTTAATCTCGATCTCTAGGTCTTTGTATTTGGACAATTTCTCGATAATTTTCATGAAATTGTTTCTCTCAGATGGTACTGCTATGTCAATAAGCATATGCTTCCTTTATTATTATTATTATTAGCAGAAGTAGTTATAGTATTATTAACAGTAGTAGTACTGTAAAAGAAACGATCGTAACGAAAGACCGGCGTTGATCTCTCACACACTAATCCTATAGGACTTTTTCACTATTGTAATTTCTTACTTTATATTCAACTCTACTGTTAGCTTGATTTTTCTGTTATAAAGTGATTTTTTTAATGATTTGATGAGCTCAAAGTGCAAATGGCAAATCGGAGATACCAAACAAGTCAAACAAGTGCAGAAATTTAAATACAGTGGAACCTCGGTTCACTAATTTAATACGTTCCTGTTCGTAACCCGAAATGTTCGTAAACCGAAACCATTTTTTCCAGTAGGAATCAATGTAAACTGGATTAATCCGTTCCAGGTCCAAAGATGATTGCTTATTTAAACTTTAACAACAGTACTTTGTGCACAAGTTTATACACAAAACTAATGAAAATTATGTAATACATAAAATTAATGAAAATCATTAAATCTAAAAAAAAAAAAAGCAATATTAAACAAATAAAATATAGAGGAACAGTTCAATTTTACCGTAGCTGCATGTAGGAGAGTTGATGACGTAAGTGGAACGGGAAAGAAAGAGATGTTATCGTTTGGAAAGGCGAAAGAAAGACATGATCGTCTCTTTATTTATAAGAACAGCATAGATCGTTGATTTTGCCATATGAAACTGAGTAGGAAGAGACAATATCATTAACAATTGTTTTTCTCTTAACTTTTCTTTTTCCTTTACCAGTATCACAGCTAGCTTTCTTTGGAGTCATGACTGAGGACTAACGAAGAGAAAAAATTGCACAGTACAATAAAATGGGAAAAGAAAAGCACAGCACATCACACGAATGTATACAACTTGGCGGTCGACTAAGAAATGATTCCGTTCGGGTTAACTCGCTTCGGCTCGGCAATATTGTTCGAGAACCGAAATTTTTTTCGAGAACCGATGCATTTTTATGTCGAATTTTCTGTTCGAAAACCGATATGTTCAACATGTGAGACGTTCGAGAACCGAGGTTGCGCTGTATATAGGAAGTGTTTTAACAGAGTACGGATAGTGGGACATTGAAATCCAAAGGCCTATTCGGATAGCCAATGAAGCATTCTAAAAGCTAAGCAGAGTATTAAGAAATAGAAAAACTTCGTTAGAAACTAAGAAAAGTGTACTGAACTGTTATATGACATCTGTCTTCCTAAATGGAAGTGAATGCTGGACAATCTCCTCAAAGATGAAGAGACTTGAAGCAGCAGAAATTTGGTTCTATACAAAGATGTTGAGTATAACATGGACGGAAGATGTGAGTAATGACGAAGCCTTAGAGAAAATGGAAAATGGTTTCTAGTGCACATAATGAGGAAAGAGAGCTTGGAAAATCTAATACAGGACAGATTGAAGGCAAGAGAGAGAGAGAGAGAGAGAGAGAGAGAGAGAGAGAGAGAGAGAGAGAGAGAGAGAGACTGAGATAGCTATGAGCAGATTGAGATATATAGACTGGGATAATAGATATGAACAGATTGAGATAGATACGAAAAGACTGAAATAGATAGATTGAGAGAGAGAGAGAGAGAGAGAGAGAGAGAGAGAGAGAGAGAAAGAGAGAGAGAGAGAGAGAGGGGAAAGCAACGTATTACATACTTAGTGAGCTTGAGTAAATGGATGGCGGAACAGGGTTTAGGAGTAATAACATATGACAAAATTTATTAAAAGCTATAAAGGATAGGAAGTTGTGGAGAACCCCGATTGTCTACGTCCTGAAGGGACACGGCACATAATGAAGAAAAATAATTTACTTATAACGAACTCTAAACATTACATGCTTAAAAAATTTTAAATCTTTTCCCTGAAAGTGAGGAAGCGCCTAATACGCCACTGTTTGTTTTTTATCCCTTCAAACAGGGTAATTCCTGATCATTTCTACCTAGCCCGACTCCATAATCATACTTAAACATTATTATTATTATTATTATTATTATTATTATTATTATTATTATTATTTCCTTTGATTTTTGCTGTATACTCGTTTCCTTCTGAGAGACTTAATGTCAGAAATGGCTTCATGAAATTTTCCACTGACCAATTAAAACACACACACACACATTTTACACAGATAAAGCCCTTTGTAAGGTATTGGCTGTACTCATGAGAAGAATTTTTATTATTATTATTATTATTATTATTATTATTATTATAATTTCGTTTGATTTCTGTTGTATAGTCGTTTCTTTACGAGTTCCACACCGAGACCTAAGGTCAGAAATGGCTTTATAACATTTTCCACTGAAAATTTTTCTAAAAAACAAAAACAAAACACAACTCCTCCAGAATCATAGACATTTTACATAGATAAAGCTCTTTGTAATGTGTGAGCTGTACTTGTCAGTACAATCTTTTAAATTTCTTTAATGTATGGAGATCTTCAAAGATACATTACAATCTGCAGGAACTTCCATGTCAATAAGAAAGTACATTCTGTTTTTTTGAGGTCCTTGATCACGATTTCTCGGTTATTAGCTTTGATTGTTCTGTTTATAAAGTCCTATAAAATCGTTATAGGTCCTCTCTCTGTAACCAGGTCCGGGTGAGGTTCATACCAATTTTTTTTTGCAGTTTCCTTCCCGTAAAAGTTGCATATTTTCCAGTGCAGATATTGTTCCACTCTACCATGCCGTGTTTTATATTCAGTGGATGCTAACACCGTGCAACTTGATACAAAATGGTCAGTTTGTTCTAGCATATATACGGACGATAAGGGGTATGTCCCCTTTCACATAAATACTGTAGTAAATACTGTATGTTGGTCTGAAGTTGGAGATTCGTCTCCAGCTGTGCTGGTCAAACTCTCTGCCTCCGGTCTCGTCTCGGGAAACAGCTACTCGACCACATTTTATACGGGATCTAAGGGGAATTTTTGGCCGATCCTACGGGCTCGGATACCCCACATTAAATTCGGCCTTGTGCCACATCTTACCGCGTGGAGCGGTTACTAGATATCCTACAGTTGGAGATTCATTGTGGAATTCACTTGACTCCCTTCTAGCAGTTGACTACGTCTACCCGCCGCTGACGAATCTTATATGTGTTGTCCTAAGTATTATCGTTCATTACCAACCTTCGTTTGATTATTCTATTCAGTAACCTTCCCTAGGTTACAGCAGAGTTGTTTCTTAATATTTATCACAGAATTTGCATTTCGGGTTAATACAATTTTTCAGTATGTGTGCTTTGTAATTTCTCGTTAACAATTATTATTATTATTATTATTATTATTATTATTATTATTGTTGTTGTTGTAAAAAGAACAAGGTACCTGCGATATTCGGTTTTATTACTGTAATCATGTAAAATATTTTGTTTATTGTGATTTCTTGCAATATAGTCATTTGTATAATCAGCTTGCTTTTTATATACAGTAATGTATTCTGCTATAGCTAAATTGTTTTTGCAATGTTTTGTGAAATGTTAATACCTCACCTTAAATATTAGATGCTTAAAAGCTTTTTTCCGAATATACCCTAATGAAATGAGGTTTCTTCCAATATCCTCACGTGTATTTTATACTATGCAATAGGGGAATTCATTGTCGATTTCTAGCTTACTCGACATTTTATTATTTATTATTATTATTATTATTATTATTATTATTATTATTATCATTATCATTATTATTATTATTAGTAGTAGTAGTAGTAGTAGAAATAGTAGTGTTAGAGGAATTATCGTAACAAAATACCAGCCGATTTTTTTATGTATTACTCGGGTATTCTTACTATTGCTATTTTTTGCTTTATGCCCAGTTGTACTAATAGCTTGCATTTTATATACAGTAGCGTTTTTTCGTTCTTACTAAAGTCCTTTTGTAATGTTTTGTAATGTGCTAATAGCATACTTGAAACATTACATGTTTAAATGCACTAAAACCTTTTTTTTGTACTCAATAACCCCTGTTGAAATATGGCGGACGTCTAATCTTCACATGTCTTTTATGTCCTCAAATACATACAGAGATGGATGGATGACTTCTGAAAAGGAGATTAGTACGAAGTGAACATAATCCTTTCAAGCTGAGTTTTGAGCACGGTTCATTGTTTTCATTCGCTGCACTGTCAATCGTTCGGTCATGTTAACACTTCCATTAATTGGATGAACATTCTAAAATGGCGAATCTGCTCTTTATAATTACGATTTTGATTTGTTTTCTTATCTGGCGATTAATTATTCCTTGTCTTATTTTTAAATTGCGAAGACGGACCGAGCCATTTTTCAAGGGTTTTACTAATTACAATTAAAATTGATAGTTTTTCAAAGTCAGATTAGAATTTTCTTTTGCTTCCGGTGTGTGCCACCGCTTAATTGGAAATTAATATTTAACAACCAACTAATTTGACCAATTTGTATCATATTATGTGAAAAGGTAACTCGGTAATTGGTAACTTTGGCTTTACTAAAGCGCTAAAGTAGTCTGCTGATTTCAATTAGTTCAGCTTGCCTGACCACTTTAGTTGAACTTGAACTTTATGCGTAAAATCACACAAAACACGAAATGAACAAAAACGCGAAATGAACAAAAACACGAAATGAACAAAAACACGAAATGAACAAAAACGCGAAATGAACAAAAACACGAAATGGACAAAAACGCGAAATGAACAAAAACGCGAAATGAACAAAAACACAAAATGAACAAAAACACGAAACTTTTGAATAAATCGCACTCAATTATATTTATTAAAAATATTTAAAAAAATAAATCGTATAAAGAAAATAAGAAATGTCTCGACTAAAGCTAATTTCTTTGCATCTAGGTTTTTCATTGTTTACCATCGGAATGTTGAGTTTAATCATTTCCTTATTAGGAAACGTTTGAAATTCATTGACTTAGCATTACTGTCGGTTTTTTATTTATTTATTTAAGCGTTTCATTCCAAGCAAGGCGAGAAACCATTAGGACGCAAAGGGTCACAGAAGATTTGGAGCAAGATCAGATAGGAGTGATAGAGGAGAAGACGAGGAGAAGGATAGTGGATAGATCAAGGCAACTGGAGATGTCGATTGGCATTACATTTGAATAGTTGGAGATTATAGCTCTCAGGGAAACTGGAATAGGGAAGGGAGTTCCACAGGCGAGAGGCGCCAGATATGAAGCTATTGGAGTAGAAGAGACGGCTACATTTAATAGTTTCGACAGTGAAAGGGTGAGAGCGGGATGCCAGCCTCGTAGGGCGCTTGAATTCATGAAGTCTGGGAACCAGCGAATGCAGCTCCTCGGAGCAATTACCATGAAAGTATTTGTAAAAAAGACAGAGAGAGGCGACGGCGCGTCTGTGAGAGAGCGGCTGTAGACGAGATGCCAGATCAGGGCCAGTTATATTGCATATCCGCCTCTGGATCTTATCAAGAACCCCGAGGCAAACAGAAGGGGCTACAGACCATATATGGCAGCAATACTCCATGCAAGGTCGATTGTTGATTTGTAGATCTGAAGGATCGATTCCGGGGAGAAAAATTCCCTGGCGCGGCACAGAAGCCAAATTCATTTTCCTCTTAAAACAGTTTTTAAGAAAATTGTTTTCTAAATGTCACTGTTATCGTTCTTTTTACTACCGAAGGAGATTTTCTTGTTAATCTTATGTCAACATCTTAATTATGCCATTATTTTATCTTTGAGTTACATATGCTACCCATTTAAGTTGTTGCTGCTGTTGAAAATCTTCAAGTGAATTGGTTTCTGCAATTTCGTAAATCGTATTGTTTGTAAGTCTGTAGCGCCAGTCTACGAAATCCGAAGACGGACATTCCTCTTCAAGACCTACAACTTTCACGCGCCTGTGGGTATTTTTAATTATTGATCTGAGAAAAATATAACATAGACATTTTTTAATGAGTTGGACGTCATTCCTGAGAGTCTAGATTTGACAAGGTTATTTAAGGACAAGACATTAGCTAGAGGAAGACACCATAGTCGCTAATGTCTTACCATTATGTGGGAGGGATTTCATGTGAGTGGTAATTCTTATACACAATGTATTATAACAAAAAATAATTCCTGAAAATGGCTTGCAATTTATTCTAAATTGCTCAGAACCAACAAAACTTTGGCCAGTTTTTACTTTAAGCCCAGAAAAGAAGACACAGAAAAAACTAAAGTGCCTTGTTTTGTTCAACGAAACGTGTATGAAAAAGTGCTGCCCAAATAAACAAATCGTGGAGGAAAGATACCTAATTTTAAGTGCCGTATATCGCTTGAGTTTCGGCTTATAATACCTATCCTTAAAATTTAAAAAGAGTAAAGTTGAAAAGGTGTGATACACTGACAAACTGACATACGCATTTATTTATATAGAAGTTAAAATATGTATACTTGCAAAATAAAATCCTTACATTTCACTTGATCAAAGAACGTGACGCGTTGGCAAAAAATTTTTTTTATTTTGTCTTTATTCCCTTATCTTTTTATAGATATATATATTTCAGTTATATTTAAATTTTTAAACTTCCAAAAACACATATACACATTCACACACGCGCACGCATGCACGCACACACACATATAATATTACTTCAATGTTATTATAGCGGATACTCGTATTTCAAGTAGACGTTCCATTGTTATTTTAGACAGTGTGTTTTACGGCTATCGGTCTGAGCATTCGAGAAATCTTAATAAAGAAAATGTGCCCTGCAGGAGGGAACGAACTTGTATCCCCCTTTGTAGGAGAAACCACCATTTGATCCGATGTGCTTTACCGCTCGGCTACAGAGAGCACTACAGTTCAGCGATGCTCTATTTTTGCAAGAAAGCACACTGCCTCACTCATTAATTTTCTCGAAGACCATATATGCTCAGTTTTATATCCAAAATGTAAACAATATGTGTGTGTGTGTGTGTGTGTGTGTGTGTGTGTGTGTGTGTGTGTTGGATGGATGGATGTGTCTTGATGGGAAAAACAAATTTGTCATGAGGCAAAGCATACACGCACAATCACACACGACAAACATACACACATATATTTATATATAAAGAGAGAGAGAAAAGGTACAGAAAAGGAAGTATCGAGTGAGAAGTGATAGATTGATATATGTCGATTGGATAAAGATATATTCTCATATCTGTAACGAAGCCATCTGTCTATCTGTCTGTCTATCTATCTATCTACACACACACGCACAAACACACATACACATGTATATATATATATACGTATATATCTATATATGATTGTATGCATATGTATATATATATATATATGTATCTATAATCCCTGCACAAACTCTGTGATATTTATTTGTGCATTCTATACTAAGCTAAAAGGTCAACTAATAAATGATCAAATTATGAAATATCGCTGTCACTTAGAGAAACAATCGTTTTCATTTACATTTTTTCTTTGCTTTTTTTTCCTTAAAATAGTATATATTCTTTCTTGTTTTTTCCCCATTTTTTTTTGTCCGTTTTAATACAAAAATAGTATGCCTCTCGGAATTGTTCATATGCAGGATTTATTATTCTAGAAATAAAGCGTCCATCATTGCGCCATCTGTTGGGATTTTCTGTACAAATGTACGCTTACCGTAATTCAAACTATTCTGGCCAATCAAAATCTTCTGCTCCCTGCAGGCAATCGTCAAAAAAGCGCTGAATTTTCTCTCTCTCTCTCACTCACACACACACACACACACACACACACACACACACACACACACACACACACACACACACACACACACACACACACAAAAAAGCCCCTTTGGTGTTTGTTATTGGTGACTTCGAAAATACAATGAGGACAATGTCGCATTTACACAGTATCATTTTTGTCACAGTAATTCATTTCCAGCACATTTTTCGCACCTTACGTATATAAATATATATTATTAAAGAACTTTCTGCCTATAGCTGAAACGGGGGTGGGGGTGGGGGTTCTTGAATCACTGAATTCTCTCCAGATTTCATTTTGGCATTGCCATGTTGTTAGTTGAGTATTCCTCTTCTGTGCTAGCTCAGGGCATTTTTTGGAAGAGTTAGCAAGAAAGAACTTGAACCTGTAATAATGATTTTTTCCCAGATTCAAGTGCCATAATTTAACCCAATATCTAGGAGGAGAAGAGGTGGATTCGTACCTCTTTCCCAAGAATACTGGCGCGTAAGTGAATGTAACCAACTCAACCGGAATTCGAACTCAGCTCCAACCTGTTTCCTTTAGACACTCTGAGTATCTGGTATTCTCCGGTGGTCACCCATCTAAGTACTGACCAGGCTTGACGTTGCGACGGTGATCGTGCGTGAACCAGTGTTTATACTTGATATGGCCGTAATCCACACACACATAAACACACACACATAAGATTTAAGAAACAGCAGATATTTTTATATATAGTGGTCAATATTAAAAATATTAAAATAATATTAAAAATAATATTAAAAATAGAGCAATTATATTAGGTTGGTGCAAAAATAATGACGTAATAATGTCGTTTTTTGACGTATTTTTTAACGTCAAAAACGACATTATTACGTCATTATTTTTGCACTAACCTAATATATATATATATATATATATATATATATATATATATATATATATATATATATTAAAAATAGCAATTATATATATATAATATATTAATAATTGATATATAATGATATATAATATATAATTAATATAATATATAATTAATATATATATAATATAATAATATAATATATAATAATAATTATTTAATTAATATAATATATAATTAATATATATGATATAGAATAATTATATATATATATATATATATATATATATATATATATATATATATATAACTAAAATTATACCCGTAAAGGAACAGTATGAATAAAGAATAAGTTTCCCTTTTATCTTCATTCATATATATATATATATATATATATATATATATATATATATATATATATATATATATATATATATATATATATATATGTGTGTGTGTGTGTGTGTGTGTGTCAAAAGTTCTCCTATATTCGATCGAGCACTGTTGAGAGGAAGGTAATTCCAAAACAGTGGCCGTCAACGCTATTAACGTAACGCTCTTCATTAATGTATCGAGCACTATTGGTTGCTGGCGTTTGTTTACATCCGTATACAATACATTAAAATATCCCTTTCTCTCTGCCGTGCGTCAATAGCTTAGGGGTAGGATCTCCGACTGATGCCTAATCGGTAGGGTTTCAATCCTGCCTTGAAGCAACCGGATATCTCTCCACACTGATGAGTTGTGATACAGCGAAACGGGCCTGTATGTGGTTGACTATATATATGGCTTAGATGTGTGCTATATTTATGGGTAAAAGTGATATATTTCTTAATTTTTGGATCATTTGTTGGGGTGCGTATTATTTATGGGTGCGTATTATTTTCGGTAAGTGTCTGAATTTGCTTGATTTGAAATCTCAAAATTTGTAACTCTCTGGGCAATGTTTCGATGGAAAAAGTGACGCAAACCTTTTTTGTTGTCTTTGCACAATGGTATTTCAGGGAGCAACCTTTTGCTGAATAAAATAATATTTCAACATGTCCCCCAATTTATATAAAATAAAATGACGGAAAACAACATTGCAACACATTGGGTGACGATGACGATTTTGCCTTATGCATATTAAGAGTAGGAGGTAGAGAGATAATTGGAAGTCTTCCTCCATCTTGTGACGTCATAAGATAAACGCGTGAACTGTTTGTATCTGAACTTTAGACGGTGACACGATAAGATTCAGTGTGCTGAAAGCGTCTACTATAAGCAGATGTCATGATAAGGATATGTAACATCAACAACATTTACGTACTGAGTCCCTTTACCACATGAGCGATCATTGCTCTCCACAACTTCCGTTCCCTTGTAGCTCGAAGTAATGTTTTATTCTTTACCATACTTTTTTGTCTCTGCTCTGAAATCCATTCACACAAAGCCATTAGGTAAGTTGTTCACTGTTTCTCTACAGTCTTTGTCCCTTCAGTATGTGAGTATTAAATTTTCTAAGCCGTCCTTCCTCATAATCTATCTAGTCAGTTTCAACTCTTTCTGATTTTTAGAATCAGTGTCTTTCGAGTTCCCATCATCATCATGATCATCATTATGTGCCGTGTCCCTTTAGAAATTGGGCGACTATGGCTCTCCACAACTTCCGTTCCCTTGTAGCTCTAAGCAACATTTAACTCTCTCCATGTCATTTCTCTGCCATATATTCACACAAGTTCATTAGGTAAGTTATTGCTGTTTTCCTCCACTCTTGTTCCTTCAGTAAATCCTGTGAGTATTAAGTTTTCTAAACCGTCCTTCCTCACAATGAATCCCATAAATGTTGTCACTTTTTTTTTTAGCATGTGTGTCTTTCGAGTTTCCATTTTATTTAGAAGTTATCATCATCATCATCATCATCATAATCATCATCATCATCATCATGTGCAGTGTTTCTTTAGCATTTTGGCAGTTATGGCTCTCCTCAACTTCCGTTCTTTTGTCTCTCAAAGCAACGTTTGACTATTTAACATCCCTACTTGTCCTTGCTCTGCCATCCATTCACACAAACTCAATAAATTGTTCGCTTTTTTTCCTTCGTCCTATCTTCATTCAGTGCGTCCTGTGAGTATTCAATTTTCTAAGCCGTCCTGCCTCATGATCTCCTATAATTTCAACTGTCGCTTTCTAGTTTCCCTTTTCTTTAGAAATTCCTGGATATGTTCTGGTGGATCGGATCATGCGCCTTCAAGAAGCTGGATGACCATTTCGGAGAATCGTTGTCCATATTGGCAATAACGCGTCAATTGTGGTACTTCGACAGTGTTAAAAGGAACATTCATAAAACCGTACACCAGATCGAGTTATTGTAAAAGCAATATTTGTAGTCGACAAGGTGACCATAGCACAACTCAGAGCAAATATCGTAGAGTTTCTTGACATAATAGAATCGTATAGAACATATTTAATTGGAGAAGTGTTAACGTTCAAAATATCTAACATCTTGAATGAGAAAGTTCGTGAGTTTTTGAAGTTATCTGAGACTACTACTACACTACTACTTGTAACGGCATTCACTCGGGATGGGTTGAGCCGGCTCCAATATTGGAGTTTCATGGGAATTTGGAATTCACAAGCAGTCCCTAAACTCGCATGTATAGGCTTCAGATCAGTTCCCAGGAAACCGACAGCCCGACAACAGCACATGAGATTTGATTATAGGGGTGAAGGTTTCATGCAGGACCATCCACACTTTTTGAAGGGCCGATTACAGAGACCTGGTGCACGACGTGCCACAAGGTCCCCAAATGGCCCCCCCGCAGGTTTTGAATTCAGAGTTGTCCTTCTCGTAGACCAGTTGCCATCCAAGGTTATAGAACCTAGTCTGTCCAGCTATTTACCCATAGCTGGAGGGAGAAGAAGAGGATTCACAAGGGTGTTAGCACGTAAGTGAATGTAATGGATTCGACTCGAATTTGAACTCTGCTCTCCGATTTCTCAATCCAGGCCGCTATCCATTACTCCACCGTGCTTCCTCTATAGTTATCATAGAACATTGTAATATTCCTAAATTCCAAGACTGATCACATTTGTTATTCGAGCAGAAAGAACTTTTTGGGGTAGTTAGGTCTTTATTGAATAAAGTCATATTATAACAATCTTAGCAGTGTTAAGAATTCAAGAACACATCCACAGCCTCTTTCTTGTGTCTAAACCGTTATATATCTATATATAAAGTTGTGATTTCTGTCTGTGTCATTGTTATTGAACTCCTTCTAGGGTTTTGGAGATAGACCACCATAAACATATATATTCCGAAATTAAATTACCCAGGGTAATTAGATAAGTATATTTCATTTTGATCATAAACCCTTACTGAAAAAAAAAATTACATTTCAAACTAGTCACAACACATTACATTGCATCTAGACATATGGTTGTGTTGTAATACTTCGGTGTATCGCGTGGTATGACGTCATACAACTGCATCTTGAACTTATGGCCTGCGTCTGCTATTCCGCGACCGTTATTGTCGCATAGTAATCTTCTGTGTCAAAATAACAAAATATCACCTTTGATGGTAGATATCTTTGTTTCAATGTCTGTATAATTACTCTGAAGATGGCTAATGTAAGCCGAAAGCTTAGGACCAATAAATCTTTTAATAAAAAAATATCCAAATGTTGGACAATGTGTGTGTGTATTTAGGGTGTATAATATTATCAGAAGCCAAAGTCAACATGATGAGACAAAGTAGAAAAGTTTATAAACGACGCGTTTCGCCGAAAGTAGGTCTCGACTTCTTCAGGTCTGAATGAATGACAAAACTTCGTTTAAGGAAAATGCGTTGGGGTTTCTGAGAATAAGAGGGACAATAAATTATATTAAGATTCAGTGACCAGAAACCAGACAGTGTTCGTTTTTTTTTTTTTTAAATCACAAAATATTTTTTGCACACAGTATTGTCTTTCATTCTAACCGAGACATCAGCGAAACGCGTCGTTTATAAGCTTTCCACTTTTCCTCATATATATATATATATATATATATATATATATATATATATATATATATATATTCTAGCTGAAGACTGGGTTTACGGGAGAGCTAGATCTTCAGTGAGGCATCACGAAAATATGTAGAATTGAAGAGAGGGGTTTGGAAGGAATCTTTGAATTGCCATGTGGTGCCAACCTGGCCATGTGCCCAGTGCAATCGGATATGTCTGTCCAGAGCGGATCTGCTCAGTCACCAGCGGTCACACGAACATCAACAGTCTATGGTATATGACGATTTAGCAATGGTGTGCTTTGAATTCCCGACCTGCACTTGGGTGTGCAAGTCAAGGTCAGGCCTGACAAAGCATATGAAAAGACAAATTGGAAGTGATGATGATCAAAGTCAACTTCCACCAGCCAGAGATGATCTGATATGCCACATATGTGACAAGAATTGAAGATCGATGGCTGGCTTTATGAGCCACCGTCGTTCACACAGCTGATGAATGCAGTGTTGTGGGCGGAGTTTAACTGATGGATTGGATATGTCAGTAAGGGTCATACTCCCTTTGCGTGTCGACAGACATCATATATAGATTTATGCTTCTCCGACAGGAATCGAACCTGTAACCCCAATGGGAAACCGCATTATAAACAACAAATCTTCGACGATCTTTGTGGTTACAAGTTCGATTCCTGTCGGAGAAACACCTATTTCCTACAAGATTTCTTGAACATTCTGGCCGGTAAACGTAATTAAGACTGTTTATTTTAAAAACAGACCACTGACTTAAATATATTGTATCTATTAAAATATCGTATACACAGAAAGTATATTAAAATGTTGAACTTAATAGATATATATATATCATTAATATATATATATATCATTAATATATATATATATATATATATATATATATATATATATATATATATATATATATATATGTGTGTGTGTAAATTTTAATAATTTCACAACAAAATATTTTCACTCCAAACAATACAGTAAAGATACTAAAACGTAAGAGGTTACTGAGTGTTAGAGAATAGGTGAAAAAAAAACAAAAAACAAAAACACTATTAAAAGAACAGGAATTAAGATAACGATTGATATTGCATTTTTGAAGATGAAAGTTGATTGGGAATCAATAAGTCGGAAGCGAATTCCACAAGCGAGAATTACAAAGAAGGAACTGTTAGCATAGAACTTATGGTTACATCTCAATATTTCAACTGTAAAATGGTGTAATCTTGCAGACAATATAGTAGTATAAAGAATAAAGCTTATCAGAACAATGACTATGAAAGTATATATATATATATATATATATATATATATATATATATATATATATATATATATATATATATATATATATATATACTTTCATATTCATTGTTCTGATAAGCTTTATATATATATATATATATATATATATATATATATATATATATATATATATATATGTGTGTGTGTGTGTGTGTGTGTGTGTGCATTTTACATTTTGTCTCATTATCTTCACTTTTGTTTCGGATACTATTATGCATCCTATAAAACACACAGACACACATATGTATAATGAATTGCATTATGTACGACAATTATAATAATGACGTATAAACAGAAAATATGATATATATATATATATATATATATATATATATATATATATATATATATATATATATATATATATATATATATTGTTCCTCACCGTTTAATAGTTTTATACACGTGGCAATCCTTAGGTGCAACTTCACCTTTCAAGTTGTAAGAAAACGTGAGAAACCAATGTATAATTATTATCACTATAAAGCTTAGCTATGTTATTTTAAATCGAGCACTGCTTTATCACCACCAACACTCATTATGCTCTATTATATATATATATATATATATATATATATATATATATATATATATATATATATATATGTTATAGATACATATCTACCAGTTCTTCTTTGATAATCCAAGTCCAAGATAGTAATTTATAAAATATTCTTTTTTGTCTTTTTGTTTCTACATATACTTTTTCCCCTCTCCGACTTCGGGGTCACGCAGACTGTGCATCAATTTGTCGTTTAAGTATTGCTTTCTGTTAAAAAATATGGAGAAAAAATATTTGGATATAAAAACAAATCGATGAATCATAAAGTAAATGTGAACTAATCGAAATTGTACACCGAAAAAAAGAAAGAAATTTCTGGATTTTTTAAAAGTTCTTTTCAATTGTTTTCTTTAAGTAATCACAGTCTAATTGTTTTTTGTTTGTTAAACTTCTATAACTGCTTATCTCCCCTGTATCTTACTTCAGTCTAATATAATAAGGAATAAATTTAATAAAATTTTCAGATTATATAATTAAAGCAAAAAGTCATTCTTTCTTTCTTTCTTTCTTTCTTTCTTTCTTTCTTTCTTTCTTTCTTTCTTTCTTATTTGTACAAAATAACAGATTCTATGAGAAATAAAAAAATAAAATGCAGCAAACCATGCTCTTATATACAGTTTTACTTTGTTTTTTACACTAAAGTTCACCCTGTCGAGACGACTCGAAGTAAAGGGTTAAGTTAAGAAGCCATTTGTGCAGATAGAAGATAACGGGTAACCCTAGACTTGAACAGGTAAAGATTGTAGTGATCAGAGAAACATCGTCTTGGAAGTCGGTTCCATAGGGCCGTGGTTCGCAGGAAGAAGATGGAGGGAATGTGGGTAGTTTTCTACCATTGGGATAGAATGGTGTGTCCTCGCCGTGAAGGTTTGAACTTGTGGGACCAAGGACTGTTGTTCTTCTGAGCACTTTCCTTGGAAAGAGCGATAGAGCAGCGAGAGGCTTGCCACATCTCGCCTGTTAGAGAGAGGCATGTTCGATACTTGCCAAGTGGATTTTGTGAATACCCGTTTTTGCACAGACATCGCTATTTTTTAACCAATAAATAAATAAAAAATATCTATGTCCGTTTGTTATGTTTTAAGTTTTCCGCCAGTGAGGTTTGAACTCACTGCAGTTGCAAAAGTTCACGAGAACAGTTTGGTTTCGCTAATCCACGGCATTAAAAAAGATTTATATATACACATTTGTAGATTGAGCTGCACATACACGCTCGCTCGCTCTCTCTCTCTCTCTCTCTCTCTCTCTCTCTCTCTCTCTCTCTCACACACACACACACACACACACACACACACACATATATATATATATGCATAAATTACTGCATAAAAATATGAGAACTCCAATGAGTATAAAACACGTCTCTCTTGATTTTCTGGTAAAACTAAAAATGTTTTTTTTATACGAACCTTTCATTTTGAAATCACTGTCGTTTTGCCTTGAAACAAAATTGAGTTCATTAATCCCAAACGCATTTGTATCTCTGTTCGTATTTGTGAGTTTATTTTGAATAGAATCTCTATTTTTCTTTGTATGTGAATCAAAACAAAATAGATATGTCTGAATGAATGAGGGACTGCGTAAACTCCATCAAGCTCTCTCGTACGCGATTATGCATAAATAAATTGCTGCAAAACGATAAGTTTATTCAGACAGTTTTTGAAGGTGAATAAAATCCAACGTTGGCCTTTATTTTATTTTTTCGTCAAGAAACAAAATATAAAAATGAAGACGGTATTTTGAAACGAATTTGAATTACTTGATTACAGGCTTCTGGTAACAGATTTTACGTATGCAAACTTTTCTTTTTGTCTTCATTATAAGCATATATAAATGTTTAAAAGCAGATAATTGTAGAAGAGTCTTGAGAAATTCTATTCGCCCACGTCTATGGAGATTCAAAATGTTAACCAGCTGCATATCAGTTGGAAAAAATTGCGATGAAAAGAAAAAAATGTGTAGACTATCTCAAAACTATTTTTTGCTTTTGTTTTGGGCACCTACCGTAGTCGAATAGTTAGGAAGCTTATTTCATAGATCAATTCGCCAGTGTAGTGAGTTCGATCCTAACTGGGTATCCCAGTATTGCACCATACTAAAAGTTTGACTTGGCCTATTATTGAATGAGCAAGATGGATGACCACTAGAAAATTAAACTTGCTCTGCGATTACTCCGTAGTTTGGAGAAGTTAATTCTTGCTTTCCAAATGTAAATATAAATTATCTAAGCTGTGGTTTGAACACAGATCGTTGATTCCGTTTTCCGTGTCATGAATCCGTAAAATCGGAAGATACTGTTCGGAGTATTTGATTTTTTCTTTTTTGCTTTTGTTGGAAATTTCTTGAACGGAAGGTGCCTGCGCTTGCGCATTAGATTAACATCTAATGTGCAAGCGCGTGATAAAAAAGACGGATCATCTGATCGACTGTTGCATAATCGAAACATTGTTGATAATACCATAAAACAGTCCTTGCCGGGCTCTTTGACATGGTATAATGACCAGCAAGCTTTCCATGCTAGATCAATTACGACTAAGTAGTGAGCTCGATCCTCAATGGGTACTCAACAATTTTGGCCTTGTGCCGCAACTAAGATTGTTTAGTAAATCGCTAGGACACCTCGATATGGTGAAATGGATAGCAAGTCTGTCTCGCTAGATCAAATACGACTGAGTAGTGAGTTCGATCCTCACTGGGTGCCACATACTTTCGGCTTTGTGCCACATCTAAGCTATACGTAGAAAATCAGCAGGGCGTTTTGACGTGGTGTAATGGTTAGCAAGCATTCCTTGTGAAATCAATTACGACTGAATAGTGAGTTCGATCCTCACTGGGTGGCTTCACACTTTCGGCCTTGTGCCACATATAAGCTACGCTTAGAAAATCATCAAGGACTTCGACGTAATGGTTAGCAAGCTTGTCTCTTTAGATCAATTACGACTGAACAGTGAGTTCGATCCTCACTGCGTACCCCATACTTTCGGCCTTGTGCCACAATTAAGCTACCCTTAGAAAATTGTCATAAAACCATTATCCCCCCACCCTACTGATGTCGATTTTTTTTCTGGGTTGTATTTCCAACGTCGAGTTAACAACGGATGTTAGTAAATTATTTTTTTTAGATCTTTTTGTTACAAAAAAAAATCTAAATGTTTTTGTTTCAATTCTTTTTCAGATTTTCTCTAAACAAGATAATTCCTTCAATTTAAGACAGAAAGAAATCTATGGAGGATTCTGTCGGCTAGTTAAACGTCCCCTCAATGTATCCCAAATTAAAGAAGAGAAGGGTTTTCGGTAAGAACAAATTTTTATCGTTTTTCATTTTTTTTTTTTTTTGCTATTGAGGCGGGGGGAGACGACAGGTGATGAAGCATTGTATTGGGGGTTCGTACCTTCAGCCAGACATCAGGTCTTGCTGGAAATTATACACCCGAATAATGATTGAAGTATCATTGCTGCCAATCAAAGTGAACCTAAGAGATCATGGATGAACAGACACCTTCCCTTGGAGTTAAGCAGTCAGTAGCGAGACGCCACTGAGTGAGTTCGTGTACTGTGTGAATGTCACATTCATCATGACAGTACACCTTCCTATTTTTCCTGTGCGGACTTATCTATATCTATAATTCTCAAAATGTGTGTGTGTATGTATGTGTGATCGGATATTGTTTATGCGTTTCCACAGTTTTCATCCGATTTCGATAAAATTCTTTTTGTTTGATAGATAATTCTTCAGTGCCGGTTTTGAGTCCAAATTGGCTGAAAAATTACAACCTTTAAGGTGAAAAATAGATTTTTTACACTTTGCGCAAAACTCAATGCCAAAATTTAATGTCTATAATAAACAGCGTACAATCAATTTAGAGATTTGAAATCCAACGTAAAAGATTATTAAATTTATAAAAAAAAAATATTATGAATAAAGATTATCGTATATTATTATTATGACGATCTATTGAAGAGGTTCCTTCCTTGCAAGATTGAGAACTCAAAAACGGCCCTTTTCAGGGCCACCCCCATTCAAATTGTTAACCCCCTCCCATTTGGGGATGTGCCTCAGTTGCATCCAATTGTTATTACTAGTATTGATTTTCGGGTGGGCTCACTTTAAACTGAAACTGCTCCAATTGAACGGCAAAAAATCCCAGTAATGAAACACCTGGTCGAAGATGGGTAATACTGCTAGTTTTGGCAATATATCTCAACAGCTACTAACTGCCAGATCCTAAAGTCTAGATTTGACTTTTTGCGCGTTCCTGGTTATTTTCAATGCCAAAATTATCATGGAAAAGGAATATTTTAGGTAGTAAAAGAAGATTATGGTAAAATACCGCCGTGGTTAACCACCTCACATCCCATAATCTGCTCTCGCAATATGGTTTCCGCTTTGCCCGATCTACAGCCGATGTGCTTACGGCCATCACGGGGAAGCCCGAGCCGTGGTACTAGACATCTCCAAAGCATTTGATAGGGTTTGGCATGCCGGCCTTCTTCGCAAGCTCCAAGGTTATGGCATTACGGGTCGATTATATAACATAATACGATCATTCCTGTCAAACCGTAAATTGAAGGTCGTTCTCAATGGATTCTCCTCCAGTTCCTATCCCACGAACGCAAGTGTTCCTCAAGGCTCCATCCTAGGCCCCACTCTATTCCTTATCTACATAAATGACCTTCCTGACGCAATAACTTCCCAAGTTGGCATCTACGCGGATGACACCACAATTTATTCCTGCCTCGAAAACAAATCTAGTCTCGCTGACAAAACTCGCCTGGCCGTGCGTCTCGAAAAGGACCTCCAATCGATTGTGAACTGGGGCATGAATTGGCTGGTCAACTTCAACGCTTCTAAGACAAAACTGCTCTCTATTAATCACCACAGAGATCCTTCCCTTCCCTCCATTAGAATGTCTGACGCTCAACTTCTCGAGAGCAACTCTCTGCGGCTTCTCGGTCTCACGTTGACTGCTGACCTGAGATGGAATAAATACATTGAATCAATTGCCTCGTCCACTGCAAGGAAAGTTGGCTCCCTGAGCCGCGCCAGGAAGTTTTTCTCCCCGGAGTCGATCCTCCAGATCTACAAATCAACAATTCGCCCTTGCATGGAGTTTTGCTGCCATATATGGTCTGGTGCCCCTTCTGTTTGCCTCGGGGTTCTTGATAGACTCCAGAGGCCGATATGCAATGTAGTTGGCCCTGCTATGGCGTCTCGTCAACAGTCACTTTCTCACAGACGCGCCGTCGCCTCCCTCGGTCTGTTCTACAAATACTTTCATGGTAATTGCTCCGAGGAGCTGCATTCGCTGGTTCCCAGACGTCATGAGTTCCAGCGCCTTACGAGGCTGGCATCCCGCTCTCACCCCTTCACTGTCGAAACTCCTAAATGTAGCCGTCTCTTCTACTCTAATAGCTTCATGTCTCGCACCTCTCACCTGTGGAACTCCCTTCCCTATTCCTGTTTCCCTGTGAGCTATAATCTCCAGCTATTCAAGTGTAATGTCAATCGACATATCCAGTTGCCTTGATCTATCCACTACCCTCATCCTTTCTTCTATCACTCCTGTCTGATCTTGCTCTAAATTTTCTGTAACCCCTTGCATTCTAGTGGCTTCCCACCTTGCTTGGGGTGAAATGCTTAAAAAAAAAAAAAAAAAAAAAAATAGAGTCGAAAACGATCCCGAAATCGGTTGGTTTCGTTGTTTTTGTTTGGCGGCATATCAACACCTCTATGAGTTTTTTAACGCCGAAATTTAAATATTTTGTACGAAATTTTATTTTGTTTTAGATAATAATGGTTTTAGAAATATAAATTTTACTAATTAATCCATAGATGTGGGGAGAATAAATGGATTCCTATAGTTGTATCTGCGATTATAAAGTCTCTACTACAACAAGCATTTACGAAAGTGACAATGAGTGTTCGTTGAGATCACAAAAGTGGCAACGAGTATTCGTTGACATCACAAAAGTGGCAACGAGTATTCGTTGACATCACAAAAGTGTTTCATGGAATAATTTAGACATATTGTGTCTACTTATTTTTATACTGATCCTTTCCAGTTGTCTAATCAGCTTCTTGATGTTAAGATGAAATTCATGAAGGAAGGCGCCGTAGATTTTTGTTTTAACCCAAGTACTTTCGACCTTTTCCAATATCATCTTCAGAGGTAAATTACAAAGACAAACATATTGTAACTGCGATAAAATCTGCATTCCATTGTCATAGTAATTTTTTGAAAACATTGTTTTACTTATTTTAGAATTTTAAAAATTTTATCCGTCGTAGTTATGGATTTTTTTATAAAACAAACTTTTCAATATATAGAGCTGCTAGAATTGGTAGAAATGTAAAATGGCATTAGTATATAAGAGTTATATGCACTTTAATATGTTTTTGCTAGATACGTAATAAATTTTGTTGAGTGTTGCTGGATTGATTTTGAGGTTTTTAAGTTTTTGTGTATTATTTTCGGGATGTACTATATTGCTGGTGTCAACAAGTATTTTCCTGTATTCTGAAGGTGGACAGGAATGTGTTTTTAGATGTCGACAAATGGATTGTAAAAGAAAGCTATATATATATATATATATATATATATATATATATATATAGTTTCCTTCTACACCACCTAACGGGCGTTAAGGGAAATCCCTTGGAGACAAGGTTTACTAATTCCACATCGCAATATCTCATATACCTGAATATAATTTGTTCAGTTATGTCCTTTTTATTTTATTTTTTTAAATCATTTTGTAGTGAAAGAGATAATCAGATAATCAGTCAACTCGAAAAAAATGTTCGTGTTTTGTGTGCGATCTCCCGAAGAAAAATTACCAAAAAGTAGTTAGAAAAAAAAATCTATTAGGTTGGTGCAAAAATAATGTCGTTTTCTCACATATGATACTATGTGAAAAAACGACATCATTTTTGCACCAACCTAATACTTCAACGACTAGAATCTATGCTAATGTTCTCCCCTCCCCTGAATGGCGTGACCAATCAGGAAGATCTCTCGATGATCCGAAGCCGTTGTTTTTTCGCTTATAAAGGCAGAAGATTGTCTGAGTTGTTGATTCGAACACGCGTTTTTGTTCGTCAGAAGTGAAGTTTGGACGTGTGACCCCATTTTGTCGTTTCTAATTTGCCTGTTACGACAGGTTATCGTTTGAACTGCAATTTGGCTACAAGTGTTGCGGTCAAGAAACAGAAGAAATCTATTGCAGTTGCTACTATCAGTTGACAGTCTTTTTACTTTTCTTTACTACAACAGATTTCAACGAAGCAAGTAAGTAAAGCAACAAAGGGCTACTGAATGTGAAAGAATAAGAAAAAAAAAAAAAACGTTATTACGGAACGAGAACAATAGAAGAGTAATCAACAAGACAGTAGATAACGATTGGTATTGCATTTAAACTTTTGAGTATCAAAGTTGGCTGGAAAGCATGGAGCCAGAAGAGAGTTCCACAAGCGAGAAGTGCGATAAAAGAAACTGTTAGCATAGAACTTACGGTTACGTCTAGACAGTTTAACTGTGAATTGATGAGAGACTTGCCGCCAATCTAGTACTGGGTTTAAATTCATAAAGCCGAGATACCATAGGAAAGAGTTCGTCTGAACAATTACCATGAGAGTATTTATAGAAAAGGCACAGAGAAACTATATTACGGCGGTTGGAAAGTGACTGAAGCCGAGATACCAGATCAGGGATATTGTGCTGATCTTCCAACAGTCTTCCGTGTTTTATTATTTGACTAGCAAATATGGCCCCCTTGATATTCCATTAGGTTTCATCAATCAAGCATTTATATTGTTTCATGTTAACTTATATACTGTATCAGTTTTTAACGTTTTATCTTTGAAAAATCTTTATTGCTTAAAATTTTTTTATTGCGTATTTGATATGTTCCGGAAAGGGATATATTTGAACGAAGTAGCTAAGTGGGTTTGGCTACTATAACCAAATAGAATACGGTAGCAGTAATCGATTGATACGCGTCGTAGTCGCAGGTAAGAAGTATAGATCAATGGCGTAGTCCAATGGGCGTCGTTATAGACTTATCTCTCAGACTAAGGCTCTTTGACTCTCCTACACGTCCGTCGGTATTTATGACGGACACCAGCCAAACATATTCCAGTGAAAGGGAATACAGTTGTACGCATATTCCATTATATCAGTATTTTGACTTGAACAATGGGAAAATAAAAGAGTGGAGGTACTGCAACCGTGGTACCAGGACACAATTTGTAATAACAGTCTTTCACTGAAAATCATTCGTGCCTGGTGATGTGCCACATGTTTCTAGAGTTTTGTTTGTTTTTTTCAGCGGCATATCAACTTTTTATGGGTCATTTAATGCCGAAATTTAATTTTCTTAGAAAGCATTAGTAATTAATTGTCCGAAAATGTATTACTGGTATTTTTTCTTTTTTTTTGTTACCATGTTTTTGTTACCAAATATATTGCTAGCATTTTTACTATCAAAATTTATGCTTTCATAATGTTCTGACACCAGTTTGGGCGTTAACTATATGCTCATACCTGGGAGCTTAACATGTGCTACCACCCCAGGTCAGGGTAGACCTAGGAACAACAGCAATTAAGACGTGGTCCCACGCTCCACAAAGCTTTCTGATTAGAGGCCTTGCTGCCGGGGGTAGTTTATCGTCATTCTAGAAGCAGCAGTGTTAATACTGCATGGACAATAGACTCGAGAAGTTCAACCTTGATAAAAAAAAATACCTGCATATAAATTGTCGGCTTGCAATGGTTTTTGTGGCATGCATCAACAAACCGATATTTTGGTATGATGGCTGTGTAAATTATATTTTTTTCTTACAATGAACAGGCACCCCTAGTCTCACAAGTTGAGAACCGCAAGATTTCAGGAGTTGGGAGCCACTGACTAATTAACAACAGAAAGACAAACATGAAATCTCCTTCCGAGGTCGATGATCGAACGACGAGAGATGATCATATAAATATCTTTTAAACACAGACTACAAGTTTTTGATTAAATTCTTTTTTTTCGCAAGGTGGGCAATAATTAGCTTTTCAGAATGTCAAGGAGCATTGTCTTGGACGAATATTCTCTTTAACTGAATGCATCCTGGTTATTACCTCTACTATTAAAAAAAAGAACAGCTTGTCCAAGTGTTAGGCTGGTGCATAATTATCAGGCGTTTCTGTAGTCGATTATTGTTTAAAAACGCCTGATAATTATGCATCAACTCAATAATTTTCTGCATTTGTCCTGATAACCTTATCAAATTTTAAGATTATTATCTAATAATACCCCCTAATACTAACCCCTAAATTACCCCACCTCTTCCTTGCTATATTCTGAGTCGCGTTGGTTGACTATTTCCTTTGAGGACCAAACCCCAAACCAATCTTTTACAATGTAGCACTATATTTATCCTTAAAGCCCGTGTCCGACCTAAACAATGTTCACGAAAAACTTTAGCTTTAAGGTGGTCCCGGTAGTAGAAATGCATTTTTTTACATCCTGTTGGGGGTCGATTCCACAGGGTAGCGGTTTGCGGGAAGAAGCGTACTTCTCACCGATGGAATACGGAGAAAATGTCAGTGGTTTGCTACTATGTAAGTGGCATGGAGTTTTCTTTCCATGATGGTTTGCCTTCGCGGGACCAGGGAATGTAGTTTGTCCGAGCGCTTTCCATAGAAGTAGCAGTGGAGCTGTGAGAGGCTTCCCACATCCCGTGAGAGAGGTTGAAGGGTGGAGAATAATTCGTCCCCCATAAAGGTTCATGGATGCTTTTGAAGGTTGGAGAGTATTATGGGGTCCACCCCTTTTTCATATAAGTGGACTCTACCAAGTGTATCTGGACTGCTGCCGTTAAATACCCAGAGTTACAGTCGGATGGTAGTCGGGTAGAGTGAGGTAACGTCTTGTAGAAGTCAGTTACAAGCACGTAGACTCGAAGGAAGTCCTACTTCGAGACTGTATATATCTATCTGCATTTGCTACTAACCATGTTCCTGGACTTACTAACAGTATTACTCTTTGTATGATTGTGTAATTACATTTTATTTTCTTATATTTAATTATTGCGTTTGTCATTCCTTGGAGACCGAATTCATCTCGGAATCCACAACAGAGAGTGACGTCTTGACAGTTTCAACAGTACTCCATTTTTGGCCTTAGCAGGAGGAGTCAGATACTTACTGAAGCGCTACAGGGCGTCGACCCTTTTACTTGCGTCCTTAGCAATGTATCGTATGTACAAGTTTCACTTGAGGTCGGGTGAGAGTTTGAGGCCAAATAGTTTTTCAAGGCACGGTGCTTCCCCGAGGGGACCTCCGTTCATCTTGATTGGCGGTAGTTCGGGTTCAGATCGACGATGATGGAACCTAACTAGCTTGATCTTCGAGGTATTGAATGTAACCAGCCAGTTTTTACACCATTTGATGAATGATTTATCAGCCAGCATAAAGATCGCAGACAAACATATATTATAAAACATCAAGTAATACTTACTCACAAATAGAAGCCCGAAGCTTAATGGTAAGCTGATTTAAATAATTATGTACCAATTCTCTTGAATCCCAGCGATTATAGTCCGGAAACTTTCCGATATCAAATCATATAAATAGTTTGGAAGCATTTAAAAGCTTCTGAACATAATGGAAGTAAACAGTTAAATATTAACAATATATTTGACACTTTCTTGATTGTTTAAAAGAAAGCAAGAAGAAAGAGCTAACTATTAATTATAAGAAGACAGAATACATGGTTTTCAACAAAAGCATTGGGAACATCAAGAAATTTAACTATGTGCAGTAAAAGATTATGGAAAGTGTCACGCAGTAGGCTTGTCTTTCATGAACTTAGCAAAGTATTAAAAGATGTGGATAGCGCCTTGCAATGAGAAATCGGAGAGCCGTGTTCGCATTCCAGTGGGGTTCATTAAATTCACTTACGCGCAAATACCCTTGAGAAAGACATAAATTGATCTCTCCCCAGCTATGGGTTAAATAGTAGGACTTGAATCTGGAAAAAAATAATTGTTTTTCTCCAAATAATTACTAATGTAATATTGACTTGAAAAAATATAATTATTCCTACAAACAAAAAAATGTCGGTTTTTAAATAACCTACAGAGGATTGATAAGCCGTAAAACCAACCCCCTCCAAAAAAAACAAACAAAAAAAAACAAACAAGAAATCAACCAATCAATTAAGCGATGTCCCTAGAAACAAAGAAAAAAGTTATGTACCATATAGTATCATTGAATATTGCACAATCTTCTCACAAATGAAGAAGAGACTTGAAGGGGCAGAGGTGTAGTCCTATCGAGGAATACTAAGGTAACTATGGACAGTGATTGTGTGCAACGAGGAAGCTTTAAGAAAAATAAGAACTACAAGTAAACTGATGCTAGCAATCAAAAATAGAGAGTAGAAATGAGGAAAGAGGGCTTGGAGAACCTAACACTCACAGTATATAGTGAAGGTAAAAAAGCAAGGGAGACAGTAAATAACGTAGTTAAGAAGTATTAGTGAACGGATGTGAAGACGAAAGCAAAGGCAAGAAGTTATGGAGATCAACGATTGCCTACGTCCTGAAATTAGATGGCGCTTATGAAGAAAAAAAAAGATTACTTTATGCTTCTGTATTCCTGATAGGCATGGATTAGTGTTGTTTAAATGACGAAGAAAAATGACAGCAGGCAAAGGTTGAGGTTTTATATTCCTCCTTCGAAAACTTGATTTCTTTCTCATGTAATATGCGACTGCCTTCATTTTTTGGGAGTATTCTTATTTTCTGTCTAATCTTGTATCGCTTTCTAAGCCCTTACCGCATCACTAAAGAAGCAGATGTCGTAGATGCGGATCGATGTGAATAAAATGACACTGTTTGTTGTGGTATCGTTATTTGACGAATCTGACAAAGAAAGCTATGGCCGGCCAAATTGTACAAGACATTTTTGAAAATTGCCCCCTCGAGTCCAATGCTGTTTTGAGTGCTGTTTTTTGGGCCTCGTTCTGGTAGTTTTTGGAAGTTGATTAACTGAACTACCCTGGCGTAAAGCTTCATGTAGCTATGCGCATGTGCATGCAAGTGATGTTTTATCTATGCGCTATTTCGTGAATGAGAGAAAAAGTGTATAAGCCTGAATAGATAATTGCCTTTGCTCACACAAATAGTAATAGTAGTATGCTAGAAGTTTAAGTATACTAATCTGGCTATTTGCAATATCTGTAAACCAATATGTACCTCCGACACACACAGACAGACACACTCACACACAGATCTATCTATCTATCTATCTATCTATCTATCTATCTATCTATCTATCTATCTATCTATCTATCTATAAGTAGTCAGCAACTGTTATTTTTGAAAATAGGGCATTTTACACTCTACCATTTAATTAATGGCAGAGTATAAAATGATCTGCCATGAAGGTAGGAACTGCCATTTAATATGGCATTGAGTTCTTTTTCTCTAGCGTGTGTTTGTAGCATACTCCATCAGGAGTTGCTTCCCTTATATTTTATTTTAATAAATTATGAATATATATATATATATATATATATATATATATATATATATATATATATAATATTTTTAAAAAAATATGATTCCTTCGCTACAGTTCTCATGATTCAAAAACGAGAGCCGAAACGATCAATATAATTATAATTTTAATAATTATATTGATGGTTTCGGCTCTCGTTTTTTTTTATGCAACGAAGGAATCATATTTTAATATATATATATATATATATATATATATATATATATATATATATATATATATATATATATATATATATATACAAATAAAGAGAAAGAACAGACAGATTAAGAATCCACTGTTCTTAGGATTTACTTTTAAAAAAAGAGTGCTCAATACAACGTAGAGCGAAATATTATCATAATAAATTTATTATTTTATATCCTAAAAATATTATAGGATATATATATATATCATATATATATATATATATATATATATATATATATATATATATATATATATATATATTCTCTTAACATGTTTTGTTAAATAAAATGGACAAGTTCTGTCCATCAATTTATTTTTTATTAAATCTTTCAAATTTCCGAATAAATTGTTTTGTTTCATCGGTAAATTTTCAAAAATTCATATGAACTTTTATTTTATATTATCTTTCCCTTACAAGTACTTTCGAATAATATTCCACTCGCTTTCAAGGATTGGTCTGTAGTTACGCAACTGCTTTGTATATATAAATATATATATATATATATATATATATATATATATATAAATACACACACACAAATATATATATATATATTTGTGTGTGTTTATATATATATATATATATGTATATATATATATATATATATATATATATATTCATGTGTGCTTCTTTGCGTACGACAGACAAGGTATGTTTTTTAAGTTTATATTAATTTATTCAAGCATTTTTACGATAAAATATTTTTTCTCCCTTGAGAACTTAGAGTGGGTAAATGCGAGAAAAAATGAATAAAAAATATCGTAAAACAATCCTTATCCGGTGTATTCTAAGAAACATGCATAAAAGAAGTATTGCTACGCTATATATCTGTATGCATGTCTGTGTTTGTTCATGTGTGAGTGTATGAGAGAGAGAGAGAGAGTAAGAAAGAGAGAGAGAGAGAGGGAGGGAGGGAGAGAGAGAGAGAGAGAGAGAGAGAGGGCAGTTCTTTACGGAGAAAGATAAAACTTCTGGCTGGGATGATGGAATTATAAATTTGCCTGAAAGATGACAAGATAGAGGAAGAAAACAGTATTTTGTTTAATAACATTGTACGACACAAAGATGTATTTAAACTGCTAGTTAAGCTTGATCTATTTGGGAAAGATATTAGAATAATCCAGAACTAATACGGGAAGCAAAGCGTCTGAATATGGATAGAAAAATGGATGAAGTAAATACGCCAAAATAGTAAGGGGCGGAAGAGAAGGGAGTGTTTTTCACACCAAACGTATTCAGCCTTTACAACGAGGCTATCATAAAAGATTTAAAGTCCTATCAGGATTTATTATTGATGGGCACAATCTTAACAACATATGTTACATACAAGTCACAGTATTGATGGTTAACACAAAAAATGAATTGCTTGAACTCCTAGACAAAGTAGCAAAGGAAAGCGGGAAGAAAGGACTAATCATCAATAAGAAGACTGTATATATAATTGTCAGTAAGAGGAACAACTCAGGATGCGAGTTACGAATTGAAAATGAATATTTATTTATTTATTTTTAACATACAACGTGTGTTAGCACGTGCGATACCCTGTCTTCATCAGCCGCCGACCAGGGGTGATAACACGTTTTCGGTGGCTATGGCGGGACCGCCACCCCTGGTGCCACCAGCAGCGTTTGCCACCAGGCAGGGTATGAAGATAAACTAAATAACCGTTCCTTTAAGTAAAATCTATCTGCAATGAAAGTTTCCTGAACGCGTTTTCCGTTATTGACGGGCTCGTAAAAATCGTTATAAACGACCACGCAAATATCTCACTTGCGCATGTTAGGTCGTGATGTTTAAATACCTGGCAAGAGTTTTCTTTTTACAGAGGATGGGAAAATATGATACCGGAATAAGGATTTGCATCTTTCTAAAATTGAAACAAAGTGTTAAAGAAACGAGAAAAATTTAGTTAGAAATAAAGAAAGGATTGCTAAATTGCTATGTAATATCAACACTTGTATATGGCAGTGACAGCTGCACAATTTCATCAAAAATGAAGAGGAAACAGAGATGTGTTCTACAGAAGGAAGGCGAGAATACCATGGACGAAACATGTGATTAACGAGGAAGCTTTCAAACAAAATGGAAACAAAACTGACGCTTATATCTGGAAACAAAAAAAAAAAGAGATGGTTGAAATTTCTAGAACACATAATGAGGACAGAGGGTCTGGAGAATTTAACACACAGAGCATATATTGCAGGCAAGATGGACAGAGATAAACAGCGAGTCACCTTCCTTACGAATTTGCGGCAGAACAGAAAATTGTCGAAATAATAAGAGGACAAATATTGCTTACAGCTTTTTAAAAAAAAATAACTGTTCATCTAATACAAGGCTCAAGAGTCATTCAAGGTAGAGCTTTACTAAATGAGGCTGTTTCATAGACGCAAGAGGAGGAAGGGAGAAATAAGTGCTGATTATTAGGATATGTATGACAGGCAATCGTTGACTGTAGACTTGAAGAGGTTAAGATTATAGTGTTCGGGAAAGCGTTTTCTCGGAAGTCTGTTACATAAAGTAGTAGTTCTTGGAAAGAAGATGCTTGAATGGAACTTCCTAAAAAAGGATATACAGTTGTGAAGAATAATCATAACCCAAGTCCTGAAGGGACATGGCACATAGCTGAAGAAGTATGTCAAAAATGAAAAACAACAACAACTCATTTTTACCTAATAAACTGCAGGGAACTTTTGACCCCGGAAAAGTGGTTAATTTTTATGTGTTTGTGTGTCTGTAGATGTTGGATATTTGGGTTACTATCCTACGACTTCTACAATTGCTAATGTCCTCCTACTGCTTTGGTATCATAGAAAATATCAAAAATATTCAAATGTAGAACTAGAATAAAATCATTTTTTTGCGTATTGTTTCGTACAAAACCGCGAGATATGTAGATAGATAGATAGATATGAATAGCCCGATATTAGATAGCTAGATAGCTAGCTAGCTAGATAGATAGATAGATAGATATGAATAGACTGATATTAGATAGCTATCTAGATAGATAGATATGAACAGACTGCGATTAGATAGATAGATAGATAGGTAGATAGATAGATTTTAACAATATATAGATTTGAATAAGAGATAGATAGATAGATAGATAGATAGGAACAAATTGTGAATGAAACTGAGGCATTAACATATTAGGTTAACCAGAAAATCCTAACTCACTTACACAATTTTATGGAGCAACACCAACATTTATTCTTCAAAATAAAGTCCATTATTCTCGACGATCTTTTGCCAGCGATAAACCAGCATTCGAATCTGTCCAAACTACCAGTCCGCTGACTTTTAATAATAATAATAAAAAAACTAAAATAAAAATCTAATTTATATAAAATGATATTTGCGAAAACCATTTGGATATTATTTTTTATGTTGTCAACGTTTCGCTCTGTAACAGCATCATCAGAATAAATTGAGAAAATCTTAGGAAACATTATTACCACGGTGGCCTCACAACATAGAAAGGCCGTTCTTTCTATTTTAACAGTTAATAAAATTTTTGAATAAATATCTGTGAACAAAATAATTAGATTTATGTGGTGATTCCATGTCGAAAAAAACAAAACAAAAAAACTGCTTATATCCAACGAATCTAGTGAATTCTTATAATTCAAAACATAATTAACGTTATGCTCAAACACACACTCACACACATATATAAGGTTGGCTAGAAAATGCTGACTCAAATAGGAAGTGGAAAGAAAACAACAAAATCTTGTGGTGCAACACTTATTAATATTTATTCTTCAAAATAAAGTTCATCATTCTCGTCGATATCTACCAGCTCTTAGCCAGCTTCCGAATCTGTTCCAGACACCAGTCCGTTGGATCTGAATAAAAAAAAACTGTAAACAAGCTTCCTTCACTATTAAAGTATTGAATCGCTGGACGCGGAGGAAGTGCGCCATTGAGTGGAATAAGCCATAGTCATTCGGAGCAGCATCGGGACTGATACGTGGATGAGAAAGAATCCCAACACCGTCCATCTGTTTGAACTTCGCCTTAATCAACCCGGCAGTGTGTGGCCTCGCATTGTCTTGCTGAAAGTAAACCCTACCTCGATTGACCAAAGCAGGATACGCTTTTATTTTTTTTTTGTACACGTAGTCTAGCTGCTGGCAATATACTTTAGCGTTGATGGCGCGACGTGGGAAACAAGTTTGAAATGCAGTACTCCTTCGAATTTCCACCAGACAGAGATCAAGATGTGTTGTTTTCTTTCCGCTTCCTGAGTCATGACTTTTTGGCCATCCTAGTAATTATATAAACTAGTTTTAAGCCGTGAAAATTTCACGGTTTTTCTATTTTCATTTTATGATGAATTTTAATTCTTATGTTAATGATTGAGTAAGCCGATAGCGAGTACTACGGTAATAAAATATCCGTAGAATTTCCTCTAACGCATCATCAAATATTTGAGCTTAACAACTTTAACGAAATATTGCAATAAAAACCATAAATATGAATGTTTGTCGTCATTTTAAGAAGTGGGTACAAATGAAAAGATTTGAGATTGACATCTTTTTCCATTTCACTGAAACAGCCATTAAAGCCTTCTATCTCTCCTTCCTTTCTTTCAGTCATCTTCTCACTGAAACCATATAATGTCTTTTCGTCTCTTTCCACGCGTTCAAAGTTGAATTAACCATTTATTTATGAGGTATTGCCAGGAGACGTTAAATATTTCTACCTTCCGTTCT
>OZ010592.1:52188387-52293387 GCA_963932145.1 Acanthosepion lycidas | reverse complement strand
TGCAAGACAATAAGAAACACTACCTGCCCCCAAAAAGTGAAGTTTTGTTGAAATCGGTTGAAAAATGTAGGAAATCCGATCCAATATATAAACGAACAGACACACACACACACACACAACCTGGGTTTTATAATAAGTATGATTTACATTATTCGGATTATTGTTCTCATCTTTGTCGCCATATTTATTACAACGTTTCGGCCGTTGTACGCTCCGGCCTTCTTCAGGTGGTTGAAATGTCGAACTGAACCCTTTATTTCGCTCACTGGGGTAGACTGTTCTAGTTCCACGTGCCATGTTTTTAATGGATGTCAGTTATTAGTTATCTCCTGTTAATTTCCCTCTGAAAGTTCTCCACTGCTTTAACCGGGTATTGAACTCACACTCTTTGGGTCCTGTCACTGGATGTAACCAACGCCTTTATCCGTTATTTTTACGTGTGTGTGTGTGTGTGTGTGTTTTTCCTTGTTTCTGCACACCTCACATATACGTGTCCTGTCAAGCACCGTTCACGTGTATAATTCATGTGTATAACAATTCTAGGTGGTCTATTCGGGATTAGGCTGATAACGTGTGCGCGTGCGTACATCTGAGCATCTAGTGAGCATTTACATCTTTGTCTGGTGATTGTCTGTATGTTGAGTGGTGAATATCTTATAAATAAATGATTTAGAAGTGATAGATAGATAGATAGATAGATAGATAGATAGATAGATAGATAGATAGATAGATAAATATTGTTTTGGAACCGAGAAGTAAAAACAATATATATTTGTTTTTTGTATGAATGATTCATGAATTTATAAATTATAATTGCACCTTATAATTGAAATTAAAATAACTGATCCAACGTGCAACTTTCGGATAATAAGTGTGACGTTACTGTAATTATTGAACAATATAGTTCATGCCATATTGACGGAAAATCTACCAGTCAAAAAAGAATTCTCTTATTGCTATATTTGTACAAAAACGCACAACCTTAAAATTTAAATTCAAACTCAGCGTTGCGACCGCACGTTCCAAAACAATAACACATTTCTCATGGCATTTTTTCGGATTACATCTCTATTTTCGTTGTCCTCTTATTACCGAGAAGTAAATACAAGAACAAGATCTACTTCCATACCTGATGATGTCTGTAGGAACAGACGAAAACTTGTAAAAATAAAAAGACCTTATGCAACTGGAATTTATAAACGGGGATCATGTCATTCATATACAGGTTTCGGGGTTGATGTATCTTATTTATATTGTTTGCGACGATGTATTCTCGCCATTTAAATCATTAACCTCTATATTTGTTTTTTTTATGAATGATTCATGAATTTATATATATATATATATATATATATATATATATATATATATATATATATATATATATATATAGGGTGTCCCTAAAGTATGGACACAGTCAAAATGCATCTTTTCAAGAAATTGAATTTTCAACAGCATTTTATTGAATTGGGATATTTAACAAATAACTTTAATATGATTTAAGGCTGATGTGTTTTGCAAGATTCACGTGAATTCGATGCAATAACTCTACATTGGCAATTTTTGCACTCTTTATGTGTTCAATAAAGTTTATTGCATCTGTGATTTTTATTGAGTACGCCTTCAGTAAAAAATAGCATCCCCCAGAAAAAGAAGTGAGTTCTTTTTTTCTTTCGACAAAACCATGTTTAACCTGTGTAGATAAAAAATATAATTAATAAGAATCCCTATGTGTCCAGACTTCAGACACACACACACAATATATATATATATATATATATATATATATATATATATATATATATATATATATAAACATTAAACAAACCCTAAAAAGGGTTATTTAAAAACGTGTATAATAAAAAAGTTATAACAAGATACTTTAACTAATGTATAGATAATAAAATTTTTAGACACTGGCTAGAAACCCGACCGCAGCTTTGACTGCCAAGGTCTCTTCAGGTGGTATAATATATATATATATATATATATATATATATATATATATATATATATATATATATATATATATATATATATATATATATATATATATATATATATATATATATATATATATATATATATATGGCCTGAAAATTGCATTTAAGCATGAAATAGATTGTCGTCACTGAGTGTTGATCTCAATGTACACTTTTATAAAAAGAATAAAAGATGACTATCCTCCATAATCTCACATAGATTGGCGCTACAGAATCACAAAAATGTTTCCTTATAAGGAAACGGTTAATCTCACCATTCCCATGAATGGATGACATTCGAAGTGAAGTGTGCATTACTTTAAAGGAACGGGTTTCATAAGAACAATTAAAGAGTTGGAATTTATCTCTGTTAAATGTCTTGGAGGCAGGGTCGTCGGTGCATTGTCTAAAAAAATTAAATGCATTGGAAAGACCAAAACTGTACGATGTAAGTATTAAGATTTTCTGGTTTTTATTGCTTCAATATAAAATTGAGATATTTTTTCTTTTACGTGGAATATTTCCTTATCTCTGGATTTTAAAGAATTCATTAAATGAATAAAGAGAAAAGATGAAAAGAAAAGAAAAAGAAAAAGAAAGAAAAAATAAAAATAAATGAGAGAAAAGAAAAAGGTTCAGGAGATTGTGTGTATATATATATATATACATATATACACACACACGGTAATGAGGAGGATTTGATAATTATATTAATTGATTCATCGAGTCTGATAGAAACCCCAGGAAGCACTGGACGGCCGTTTCGTCCTATATTTGGGACTCATCAGCAGTGCGCATCCACTACTGAGGGAATCGAACCCCCGACAGTTAGGTTGGCAAGCGAACACTATACGAACTGCTCCGCCGGGCCTCGGTGACGAAGAGATTGCAAATCAGACTCTAAGAAGCCCCGCTCACTCCCACATTCCGTGGAACTCAACTGAGATTCTCTCTGACCATAGGACTGAGCCTCCTGGAGCCACGACTACTCTCGGTAGTGGATGCGCACTGCTGATGAGTCCCAAATATAGGACGAAACGGCCGTCCAGTGCTTCCTGAGGTTTCTATCAGACTCGATGAATCAATTAATATATATATATATATATATATATATATATATATATATATATATCAAGTTGATTCAAAAGTTTCTAAAATTCAAACAAATTAAAATAATTGCATTTCTATCAATTTTTCTCGGGCTTTCTACGATCTTTCGCAATCCTTCATAGTGTATTTGATCACAAAAGAACGATCACGGTTTTGTTTCAATCATTCAATCTATGGAATTGTATTTATCTTTAAATTGTTTTAACTGCTGGCCAGAATTCCTTATCTCAGCTTTATGACCGTGCGCTGTGTTGTATTTGTGTTAGGTTGGTGCAAAAATAATGTCGGTTTTTTACATTAAAAATACGCCAAAAACCGACATTATTTTTGCACCAACCTAATAACACGAGGAAGGACGTTGTTATATGCAGCGGTCGACTTCGCAAATTCAAATGAGCCAATTCATAGCCTCTTGTGTTCTCTCGTCAGAGTTTAACCGGTTTCAGTTGTTTGCATCAATTTCTAATAAAGAATTCTTTTTTGAATCCCACGAAAAATAAAGAACAAATATTTTTCGCCTAGAATATTTTCGGTTTTTGTTTTTGAATAAATCCGTTTTTATCAAATAAGAGAAACCGCATTATTTGAAGACTTTCAACAGCGGCAGCAGTATCTTAAATGGATATTGCATGTAACTCGAAGAGAAAATAATCAAGATGTTGTATTTCCACACTAGAAAGCACCCCTCCATCAATAATGGAGAAAACAATGATATTTAGGAGAGATGAGAACTATTATATTACCGAAACACGGTACTCCTGGGTATGACGATAAACTACATCCGGCAGCCAGGCTTCTGATCGGGAGGTTTTGAGGAGCGTTGAACCACCTCTTAATTTATGTTGTTCGCAGGTCCACCCTGACTCCGGGTGGTAGCACCTGTAAGGATCCCAGCTATGGGTAAATAATGATACCCACAAACAACAACAAATCAATACAAAAATAAAAAATTACAATTTTTAGAGTAGAATTACAAACAATATTTTATCATCTGTTTGATTTGGTTTGGTTTGTTTTACGGCATATCAACCTCAATAGGTTATTTAATGCAAACACAATTTTTCTTGCTGGTAATATTTTGTTTTATCAAAAATCTATTTCTGGTAATATTTTTTTTTCTCAAAAATGTATAGCTGGTAATATTGTTTAAAAAAATGTATTGCTGGCAATAGATATTTTCCCTTCCAAAATTTATCTCTGGTAATAATTTTTTACAAAGTATTTCTAGTATTAAATCCTATTTTTACACCTTCATAATGCTTTTTACCTCAGTTTGGGGGTTAACTATTTACCCGTTGCTGGGACCCTAACAGGTGCTACAACCTCGGGTCAGGGTGGATCTGGGAATGTCAGCAACTAAGAGGTGGTTCCACTCTCCTCAAAACCTCCTGATCAGAGGCCTTGCTGTTGGACGTAGTTTATCGTCTTACCCAGGACGCGGATGTAGTTTAATGTCATACCCAGGACGGTTTATTATCTGTAGTTGAAGGCATGCAATTGCGTTCAAAATATTTAGATTTCGGCATTAAATAACCCATAGATGTGTTGATATGTCGTTGAACCCAACCAACCAACCAACCAACCAACCAACCGAAACATGGATGTGTCGGTGGTGTAATGTATATAATGAGAAAACAGTCGGGTTCATTATATTTATATTCACTTACGCGCGAATACTCTAAGGAATGATATAAATCTATATCCCCCCCATCAGGTAGTTAAATTGTAGAACTTGTATCTGGAAACCTAATTGTTATTTTCAAAAAGTTATTAACATAATATTGACTCCCAAAAAATAATTATTTTTACAATCCAATAGGTTGATAAGCAATAAAAAATATATCGACCAATACCTGAAAAACTATTTTGAGAGAAATATTTTTGAAAATTTTAACTGGCGGTAACGTTAACTATTCGGTCAATGGATGCCGATTACTACCTCAGAAGGAAACAGCTGATATTACCATCACTATTACAGATGAAAACAGATACTAACCTTTGACCCTAGATCGATGGCGGGCTTACGGCCTTATCATATTGAAACACTGAAATTAAGTAACGTTGAGACTGAAGCATGGCGAAAATGCCACTAAGGCGCAAGGGGTTACTGGGAGTGAAAGAGAATGAGAAAACTTTAGAAGAAGAAAAACCAGGGATAAACTTCTACTCATGTTCAAAAGACGAGAAACGAGTGTAAACCGGGTGATTGGCGAAAAAAACATTCTTTGAAACACTGTTTTAATTTACCCTACCCCTTGGCAGGCTATTTTGCAGTTGTGAGAGGCGCTGGGGGGAGAGATCTTGTCCGCTAAATTTAAAATGCCGTAGAGCCCCAAATAATGGCTTAAAGTGATTGAAACTTTGCAGGATTATTCTTTTAACTTTTATCTTTTATCGCCTTGTGGGAGCAACAAGTGTGAATTCATAACCACGGAGAAGGCAATGGAATGTCGCTCCACTATCTTTCCCAAGAACTATCGGCAATTCACAGATAATAGTAACAAAAAAAGAAAAAAAATATTCTATGGAGAGCCATGATTGCTTACACTCTGAAGAGAAATGACATTTAAAAAACGTAGTAGTAGTCTTATCTAATATTTATTTTTTCTAATTTATTGAAGGCCATAAATTGACTTTGAGTAGTTGTAATGAAATGGAAATGAAATTAATATGCAACAAATACCAGTCAAAATGAATTCCGATTGACAAGACTTCATCAAATAAAAATGAAAGAATCAGAACAATAAGTGAGCCATTTCCAAATTGCAGACAGAAAAATTTGGTATGGTAGACAATATCAAGTGTGAAAAGATTCACGTTATGATGTTTGGGATGAAGTCCAAATAATGGATAAGCAACATCACGGGAAAGTGATAGACTTGAAGGAAGCAACATATGTTAGCTAGTCGATAAGACAGTTACGTATGGATTTCAGTAGAGTGAATGTTTTTCTGGATTGACATCAAAAGAAATAGAGAGCATACCTATGTATAAATATGGAATCGCCTGTGTTATGGAATCGCCTGTGTTATAATGCAGGGAATGTTATCGTCAATGTGTCACGCGATGTGGTGAAAAAGTCAGTATGTTAGCCAAAGTTTCACTTGTTTTCAACGTATATTTTTACTGAAATGAGACCCAAATTTTTCCTTCGTAAATAATAGAATAGTAGAATCGGAGTAAGGTAGTAGAAGGTTGTTGAACGGTAATAGTAATGATAATATTAGCGGTAATAGCAATGACAATATTAGCAGTAATGATAATATCAGCGGTAATGATAACATCAGCAGCAATGGTAATGGTAATATTAGCGGTAATGGTAATATCAGCAGTAATGGTAACATCAGCAGCAATGGTAATTGTAATATTAGCGGTAATGGTAATATTAGTGGTAATGGTAATGGTAATATTAGCGGTAATGGTAATATTCGCAGTAATGGTAATATTCGAGGTAATGGAAATATTAGTGATAACGGTAATGTTAGCGGTAATTTTAATTTTAACTGTAATGGTAATTTTAGCGGTAATGGTAATATTAGCGATAATGGTAATTGTAATTTTATCGGTAATGGCAATATTTGCGGTAATGGTAATATTAGCGATAATGTTAACTACTAATTATCAATAATGGTAATATTAGCGGCAATGTTAATGGTAATATCGGTTGTTTACTTATATGGTATCCATATAAGTAAACAACCGATATTACCATTCATTGATCGACTTGCCAGTGCTACAGTTGGTCGAAATTTATAAATTCAGGAAAATAGGTTTCTCAAGTCCACTAACTCTTTCAGGCTTACGATCATACCACGTTGAAACACCAGTTCCTGCCCGATCACCGAAGTTAAGCAATGTTGTACCTGGTTAGAATCTAGATGGGTGACAACTCGGGTGCTGTTAGTTTGGATGTGCACCTGTTGTAATGGATAATGTCTCGGGATGAGAAATCAGTGAGTCGAGTTCGAATTCCAGTCGGGTTAGCTAGATTCACTTATGTGCAACTAGCGCTGGGAAAGGTACGAATCCATCTGTGCTCAAATACCGGCTATGGGTTAATCAGTAAGACTTGTATTAGAAAATCATTATTATCCTCAAAATATTCTTATAATCCAAAAAATATGTTTTGGCTTTAAATAAACTTAAAAAGGTTGATAGCCGTAAAAAAAGAAATCAATCAATTATCGCTCTTTCCAGTTTTTGTGATGTCGACGAACACCCGTTGCCACTTTTGTAATGACAACGAATACTCATTGTCACTTTCGTAATGCTCGTTGTAGTAGAGACTTTGTAATCGCAGATGCAACTTATAGTAACGCCGTTGAACAATACTGGTGTCAGACGCCTTCGAATAACACTTGCTTGATAATACTCGCTCGGAAGTAACCATCGTATAGTGATCCGTATGTAATATAGAATAGGAAGTGTGATCCATTCCTGTGCGATCACGTGATCTACTTATTCACAATGGGATCGCCTGTGTTTGCTCTCTGGCGATCTATGTTCAAACTACAGTGTCGGCAGCGACATTTTATTCGTATATAACACCAGTATAGATGAGGGGCTTCGTTCCTAAAATCTTGATTATGTCATTATTTTCTTATCCAGGTATGGTTATTTTGTAATCGTAATTTAAATGTGGCTCAAAGCCGAAAGTATGGGGTACCCAATGAGGATTCGGTCATGTTAGATCTAGTGAGACAAGCTTGATAACCATTTCACCCCGTCAAAATGCCCTATTTTCTAAGCGTAGGTTATATTTGGTGCAAGGCCGAAAGTGTAGAGCACTCAGTGAGGATCAAACTCACTACTCAGTCGTAACTGATCTAGCGAGACAAGCTTGTTTACCATTACACCACGTCGAAGTGCCCCTCTCTTCGAGTTATGTGTGCTATCGATTTTAGTGGTTGCTTTTGTTGAAACTCATCAAGTGATGTGTGTTTTGTGGTTGTTTGGTATGCTTCTTTGTTTGTGATTCTGTAGCGCCAGATCACGAGTTTTGAAATAGATCGATGAGTGGGAAAACTAAAAAGGGAGGGACACGAAGAATGATTTGATTGATTGGTTTATTTTCTACGGATTATCAATCCATTGCAGGTTATTTAAAGCCAGCAATTTTTAAATTGTAAGAATTTAGTATTTGAGATAATAATTAATTACTGCTATCAGTTCTACTAATTAACCCCTAAGTGGAGGGAAAGTGAATTCATATCTTCCTATGTGCGCATTAGTGGATATAACGAAACCGACATGAATTGGTATCCCGGAGCATAAGTTAACATAAAGGACTTGGCTGGAAATGGAACTCGGCTCTCCAATTTCCAATTCCGTGTAGTTACCAATTACATTATCCGCGCCTCCTAGTTTAATGCCGTTGGTTTTCCCATGTGGTCACTCGTCTAGGTACTGACCAGGTTCGACGCTGCTTAACTTCGGTGATCGCACGAGAACCGGTGTTTCATCGTCCTATGGCCGTAAACCAATGATATCAAGCGAGAAACTTTTGGAACATATTGCAAAATTTATTTTATTTCTTCCGCTGCGATAAACGTAATTTCATTTTTTACTGTATTAAGAAAATGTATAGATTACTTCGTCTTTCCACTCAATTAATGCTAAACACTGCAGAACTCTAATAAGTTTTATGGTAATTGATTTATCTATTTTATGTTTTGCATTGTTTTATTATTTAAAAAAACAAATCATAAAATGCAAAAAAACAAAACAAAACAAAAAAAAACTTACAAGTTAAAGTCAGGCCAAAACAAGCATATGTATGGAATACCGGAAGAATCAAAATAGATATGTAGGTGAATGCACACTTATAACGAGAAATAAAATCCCGTTTATGTAGCGGACAGATGTGAATTGTACGTTTCGTATAAAGTTTTCTCATTTAGATCAGCGGAGTAAGATATTTTGATTCATAGCAAACTTCGAGATACTCCTTTATCCTTGGCAGAAGGCCAGCGGGTGGGGGGATATACCTCAACTGGACAATTTTGAGATGAAAGATATTTCTACATTGGGACCAATATACCCTTTCATATTTCCTACGTTTAGCTTCGTACTGGACAAGGTCACGTATTTTGGAGTACACTGAGTTGATGAGTTTAGTTATAGCAAGCTTCCTAAGCTATTATTTAATACGGAAGAGACGAGGAGTGTTAATTCAACTATAATATCTATTTCAAATAGAGAAAAAAAACCTTTTTAAGTAGATGGAATTTTAATTTATTGAAGTAATTCTGTTATAATTCAGATGTCTGTGGTATCATTATAAGTAAAAATAGATTTCATCTCTAGCCGCTTTAATATCGGAAAGACTACAATGAAAACCCTCAAAGGTCAATAAATATAAATGTAGAATGACGGAGTATCTATCTATCTATCTATCTATCTATCTATCTGTCTATCTGTCTATCTATTTATCTACACTTGTTTCCTCAAAACGAAAATTATTTATGACTGTCTGTCTATCTATCATTTCCTCTCTCTCTCTCTCTCTCTCTCTATCTATCTATCTATCTATCAGTCTGTTCCTCTCTCTCTCTCTCTCTATCTATCTATCTATCTATCCCAGCCTGTTACTATCTATCTATCTATCTATCTATCTATCTATCTATCTATCTATCAGTCTGTTCCTATATATATATATATATATATATATATATATATATATATATATATATCTCAGCCTGTTCGTATCTATCTATCTATCTATCTATCTATCTATCTCAGCCTGATCGTACCTATCTATCTATCTATCTATCTATCTATCTATCTATCTATCTATCTATCTATCTGACTGTCTATCTATCAGTTCCAATCTCTCTCTCTCTCTCTCTCTCTATCTATCTATCTATCTTAGCCTGTTAGTATCTATCTATCTATCTATCTATGAAGCTAAATTTTTGCTTAACTTTATTCTTCAAAAACAGTACAATTACATTTTATTCCATTATATAGCTAGCATTATTTGCAATGACTTGTGGCCACTTATCAGGCAGCACTTAAATACATTTTCAGATCTTGATGTAAAAATGTTTTCGATGAACTCTTGAATTTGGTTTTCATTAGTGAAAGCGTTTTGCAGCGATTTAAAATTTGGATGGTGAGTATGGTGTGTTGGGTGTTCCCAAATTTTCTCCCGTGTTATTTTTAGCGTATACGGTCTTGCGTTGTTATTAGAGGAGAGCAACATTTTCCCTATTGACAAGAACAAGGTGCTTTTCGAATAAACCTTTAAGGACACGTTGCAGCTGCTGAACGTATAAATGTGCATTCAGTGTTTCATTGCGTTTGGATAACCCCAAATGAATAATTGCCCGAGGATCTTACCACACACAGAACGTTACCTTTTTCTATGGAGCTCATACTTTGTAGTCGGTTATGGGGATTTATCGTTGCAACTCCATTTTTTCCGTTTAACATTGTTGTATGCAACTCATTTTTCATCGCCTGTTAGGATATACTTAAAGAACAGTTACTAGGATGATACATTCTTCATTACACTTGTTTCCTCAAAACGAAAATTATTTATGACTGTCTGTCTATCTATCATTTCCTATCTCTCTCTCTCTCTCTCTCTCTCTCTATCTATCTATCCATCTATCAGTCTGTTCCTATATCTATCTATCTATCTATCTATCTATCTATCTATCTATCTATCTATCTATCTAGATAGATAGATAGATAGATAGATAGATAGGAACAGGCTGGGATAGATAGATAGATAGATAGATAGATAGAGAGAGAGAGAGAGATCTATCTATCTATCCCAGCCTGTTCCTATCTATCTATCTATCTATCTATCTATCTATCTAGATAGATAGATAGATACTCCGTCATTCTATCTTATCTGCCAATTTTTTTTAAATTTTTTTTTACTAATATTCAGCTTATACAAGGCCCAGTGACCACATGAATAGAAGATTTTTATGCGGATATGAAGAAAAGACAAAACTTGAAAAGGCTATGATCGCAATGGTGGGGAAAGCGCCCTCCTGCGATTCTGTTTCACAAAGCAGCTGTTCTTGGGAAGAAGCTATCCAAGTGGAACTTCCTCCTTACTAACGGAATACGAAGAGAATGTGAGGGGTTTGCTTTAATGAACACGGCGTGGCGGTTCTTAGCTGGGAAGCCTAAAGTTGTGTGGAAGGAATGTAGCTCGTTTGAACATTTTCCATGGAAATAGCGATAGATTAAGCGAGTGGCTTGCAAAGTTACTTCTGTGGAAAGCAATTCATCACTCACAATGCAGCGTAGAAGCTTTTAAAACTCTATCAACACGGGAAAGTGAAGACTGGGCAGCACCAGCACAGATATGGCAGCAGCACTCCATTTTCGGCCTGACCTGGCTCTTGCGTCTCTGTAGACAAGTTTATATGCATTATTTTTTTTTATTGTTCACTCGATACTAGGATCAAGAGCCACCTTAATTGATTGATTGATTCATTCATTTTTTATGGCTTATCAACCCTTTGCAGTCTATTTAAAGCTAGAAAATATGTTTAGACTGTAAGAATATATTTGGGGGATAATAATAGTTTAAAAGTCTTACTAATTTCTTCTTTTAATTTCTTCTGTTTAATCAGTAGATTGATCGATTGATTCGTTTTTTTACGGCTTATCAACCCTTTGCAGGTTATTTAAAGCCAGAAAATATTTTTAGATTGTAAGAATATATTTTGGTGATAATAATGGTTTCCAAGTCTTACTAATTTCTTCTTTTAATTTCTTCTGCTTAATCGATAGATTGATTGATTCATTCATTTTTTACGGCTTATCAACCCTTTGCAGGTTATTTAAAGCTAGAAAATATTTTTTAGATTGTAAGAATAGATTTTGGCGATAATAATAGTTTAAAAGTCTTACTAATTTCTTCTTTTAATTTCTTCTGCTTAATCAGTAGATTGGTTGATTCGTTTTCTACGGCTTATCAACCCTTTGCAGGTTATTTAAAGCCAGAAAATATTTTTAGATTGAAGTAATTTTTTTTTGTTTGAGATAATAATGATTCAAATGATACATTCTTACTAATCAACCCATAGCTGGGGAACCAAGATGTGGATTTATACCATTTCTCAAGTATATTTGCGTGTAAGTGAATATAACGAACACAACTGATTAGCAATTTCGAGCCGCACCTTGTGTTCCCGAGCGGTCACCCATCTAGGTACTGACCAAGCTCGACGTTGCTTAACTTAGGTGATTGTACGTGAACCGATGTTTGCCTTAAATGCTCACTGTTGACAACTCCTTTTTTTTCAATTTTTAGAAGTTCGTTTACATTTCTCTAATATTTTTGTCTCGTGAGTATATACGATATTCTCGTAGAAGCCATCTTCTATCAGTAACATTTGCATTAAATGCATTTTGTATGCATTTGTATATTAAAATTATTTCCAGTGAAAATCTATAATAAATCTGTATTCTTCTTCTATGCGCCGTGTCCCTTCAAGACGTTGGAGATCACGGCTCTCCACAATTTCTAGTCCTTTGTAGCTCATTTTTTTTTTTCATCAATCATAAAACTTGTTCCGCCATCCATTTACTCAAGCTCGCTAGGTAGGTTATGCTTTCTTTTCCTCTATCTCTCTTGCCTTTAATCTGTACTTTGAGTATCAGATTTTCCAAGCCCTCTTTCCTCGTTATGTATCTTAGAAATAGTCACTTTTTGATATTAAGTATAAATTTCTTTTTTGTTTCCATTTTTTTTTAATACTTCGCCGTTGCTCACATATTTGGTTCATGGTATTCTCAGCATCCTGATCATCTATTGCTTTAAGTGTTTTATTTATCTGTGAGGAAATTGTCCAGCAGTCCAGGAAAACTGATATTACGTAACAGTTCAGCACTTTTTTCTTTGTGTCTAACGGAATTTTTCTTTTTCTTAATTCTTTGCTTAGGTTTTGGAAGGCAACGTTCGTTATCCCAATACGGCGGTGTTGCACTTTCTGTCCTCTTTTAAAACACTTCCTTGGCATTTATATTTTTGTACTTGCTTAATTTTGTTATCTCCAATATATAGTTCGAATCTTGGCTTCTTTTTATTTATTTATTTATTTATTTTTCTTAAGCATTACGCCCCGAGCAAGGCGGGAAGCCACTAGGATGCAGGGGGTTGCAGAAGATTTGGAGCAAGATCAGATAGGAGAAAGGATGAGGAGAAGGATAGTGGATAGATCAAGGTAACTGGAGATGTTGATTGACATTACATTTGAATAGTTGGAGATTATAGCTCTCAGGGAAACAGTAATAGGGAAGGGAGTTCCACAGGCGAGAGGTACGTGATATGAAGCTATTGGAGTAGAAGAGACGGCTACATTTAAAAGTTTATACAGTGAAAGGGTGAGAGCGGGATGCCAGCCTCGTAGGGCGCTTGAATTCATGTAGTCTGGGAACCAGCGAATGCAGCTCCTCGGAGCAATTACCATGAAAGTATTTGTAAAAAACGGCAGAGAGAGGCGACGGCGCGTCTGTGAGAGAGCGACTGTAGATGAGATTTTGCTGACAACAATGCATTCTGTCTTCTTGCAATTGATATTTAGTCATTTATTCGCTAGCCCCTCTTCAGGGGAGTCATTGTAGTTTCCTTTCTGTGTCTGCTATAAACACTGAATATCTTACATTGGTAAGAGCTTAGCCGCAAATAACGAATTATGGTTCTTTTTGCTTAGTAAGCGCGTACATCACACTTTGCAAATACCTCGTAAATAATGGATTATCCCATTTTGATTACATGGATAGACGGAAAAGACATATCTGTTTAGTTTTAATGAAGAAAAGACGGAAAAAAAGAAAGCAAGAAAAGTCGATAACACGCATACGTTTAACGTCTGTTTCTTTGAAATGGAAAAATTTTTCAATTTCAAACCATTTGTACCCTCTTACTTCTGTAAATAATTACCTTCATTCATATTTATAATTGTTGTATTTTATAGTCGAGGATCTTGCAAGGAGCTTATTTAATCATTAAATTTACACCAGTCAGTTATGTGCTATGCTTGATACACGCTTAGGCGATCATGTATCTTTCGATACATGACTGACGAGGCAGATTTTTTTTCTTGCAGTAGGTTGCCATTTCTTTCTGCGGTAGATCAGTTGCATTCCAAGGCTACAGAACACTGTCTGCCCTGCTATTTACCCATAGCTGGGAGAAGAAGAAGAGGATTCATACCTTTCCTAAAGTTAACACTCATATGTTTAACGTCTGTTTCTTTGAAATGGAAAAACTTTTCAATTTCAAATCATTTGTACCCTCTTACTTCTGTAAATAATTAATAATTTCCAAGTACTCCTTCCTCAGTAAATGTAAGTGTTTAGTGCAATAGTAAAATAATATATCAGCACGTAACTGAATGTAATGGATTCGACTAGAATTCGAACTCAGCTCTCCGATTTCTCAATCCGAGCCGCTATCCATTACTAGAATTCAAAAAGGAAAGCCATGAAATTTTCTCAAGTATTTCTAGTATTTTTTAGGATACTTAATTGTCTGATTCTGTCTATATTGTTTTTATCATTTCTTGACCAATCGCTACATTTTCTTTTTCATTTTGAATGTACACCATTTTGAATTAGAGTTCCATCTTGGTAACACAATCGGAAGTAAAACTTTACAAAATGAGGTGTTTATCAAATTTCTCCCAGCTGCAAAATAAATTGTTTGTTCAGGAAATGATTAAAATAAAAGGAGTAGTTTTAGTGCAATAGTAAAACCAGAGATAAGAGTTCAAATTCAGTTAGCACAAAAATACAATCCAATTTGTTGTATCAATTTATATGTTTCATTAGAGTGAATGAAAGACTTTATATTTCTTAAATGTAATTAAGTACCGAGTCCATTTTGGTTAAATTAGTTTCTTTAGCAAGTGCTGAATTATTTTCGAGTGGTTGTCGCAGATGTTGTTGTGTCAGTGTAGAAAAATGTCTCATCATTCTTTTTTTTCTTCTTTATGTGACGTGTTCCCTTAGGACGTAGGCAATCATGGCTCTTCACAACTTCCTCTCCCTTGCAGTTCTTAACAAACTTTGTCTTTCCTGTTATTTTTTCTGAGCCCTGTTTCGCTATCTATTTATTCAAGTTCCATAAATATGTTATGCATTGTTTTCCTCTGTCCCCCTTGTGGTCTAGCTTTCCCGTGAGTATCAGATTTTCCAAGCACTCCTTCCTCATTAAGTGTCCCAGAAACCTCAACTGCCTTTTCCCGATGTTTAGTATTAGTTTCGATTTTGTTTACATTTTCTCCAAAACTTCGTCGTTACTCACATGTTCAGCATCCTCCTGTAGAACCACATTTCTGTTGCGTCCACCACAATGGTTGACAAGGAAACAGTTGAGGAATGAGTGCCTGAGCAAATTACGCGCCGTTACCTACATTCTCAATCCAGACAGCGGATGCAAAATATCGTTAGTCCTATTAAACATCTTGACAAAGTTCACTTCCTTCAAACCATTTTGAGGCCGCATTGGTCGCCTTCGACCTCAATCTGTATTACTTTTTAATATTATCCCTGAGTCAAAGTCAATGCGCGCACATACACGCACATACAAATATATGCACACGCATGTACGCACACACATGAACGCTCACATGCATACATACACACACACACATGTAGACATACGCATGCACATGCATGAACATATTCATACACGCTGACACGCACATGTAAACACGCACACACAGGCATGCACACACATATGCACACACACACACACACGCACATACTTGCACACTACCATGCACAAACACCTGCACACACATGTACATATACATGCACACACAAAGACATGCACACGCACGCATACACACACGCACACTCGCACGCACACACTCACTCTCTCTCTCTCTCTCACACACACACACACACACACACGCGCGCGCACACACACACACACACACACATATATATATATATATAATTACGTAATAATGACAAATATTTCTTGCATCTACCAAAACACGTAGACCGGCGAATTACGGGAGGATAACGCGTTTACGGAGAGCAGATTCTGTAAATAAAGTGCTTAATGTTAAGAAATTAATGGGGAACAGATAAATAAAAAGTTCAATAAAAAGTTTCCCAGATCCTGACTCGTATGACAGGAGTAAGATAAATAAATACATTTGACTCGTTAAAGCCCATCAGAGGATGAAACGCGTCGGCTAAGATAAGCTTTTCTTTTGTTTTTATTCACACACACACACACACACACCCACACACACAGAGATTAACATAAGCACACACACATACACACAGATGCATACGCACACATAGACACACACATATATATGCAAACATATATTGTTAAAATATAACAGACAACGAATGTCTATTATGTTTGATCATTATAATAATAAACCCATTACATATATTGGTTTTGCTACAACGATACTTTCTGTCATCTTTCGGATCTTAGTTCCATTAAACAAATATTTCTCAGCAAAACCATAGCCATGTACATTATATTAGACAGATATTAGTTGATAACATAGCAATACTCACACATACAGACGGTAAAAACAACCTTAAAATATTGGAAGCCATCTACATTAAAGCAAAGCAACCCACACTCAACAAAATTACATTTCAAAGTAGTCACAACATATTACAATGCATCTAAATACATGGTTCTGTTGATAAAATTGCTTTCTCTCACGTGGTCGTGTACGACCTCATAGAACCGCATTACGAATTTACGACCTGCGTCCGCTATTCATCGACAGTTATTGTCGCATAGCAAATTTCTATGTAAACATAACAGGATGTTATCTTTGATGGTAAACATCTCTGTTGTAATGTCCATATAACCACTCTGATGATGATTCATGCGCGTCGAAAGCTTAGATCGAGGAAGAGCATAATAAAAAATATCCAAATGTTGGACAGTTTTTGTCCTTATTTTTTCCCGAAACTAAAGCCACTATACGAAGCTTAAAACGATCAAACATAATAGACATTCGTTGTCTGTTATATTAACAATATATGTTTGAATAATGATCTGCTGCCCTAATACACTAAATTCATATATATATATATATATATATATATATATATATATATATATATATATATATATATATAATTCATTTTAACTAATGCCATTGAGAAAAGCACTGGCTTCATTTTTCTATAAAACCTGTTCTATCTCCGTATATTATGGCAAAATGTCTTCTCACTGTCATGCCACAATGGCTGATGGATTAAAAAAAATTAACACTGCCGTAACTAACTTACCACCAAAGCAGTAATAATAATAAACAATAAACAGCTTTTACATCCATTGTCATCCTCGTCTGTCTCTTTCTCTTTCTCACACACACACGCACACATCTATCTATTAGGTTGGTGCAAAAATAATGTCGGTTTTTGACGTATTTTTTAACGTCAAAAACCGACATTATTTTTGCACCAACCTAATATCTATCTATCTATCTATCTATCTATCTATCTATCTATCTTGATTTGGGGCAGTAATTTTTCATTTATATATATATTATTAAATATGACGGATTTTGAAGACTTTGTTCTACGAGTTTGTCCCGGAATGTAGTTATATTTTTCCTTGTTAGTTATGGCGCCACGTATTTTGAATAATGTATGTATAAATAAAAGATTCACGGCTCAAATATGCATTATTCAAAATTTATGACATCGCAGCTTTCAAGGAAAAATACCACTACATTTCAGTAAAAAAAAAAACAACTAATAGTACAATTCCTTGTCTGTCGTATTTAATATATATATATATATATATATATATATATATATATATATATATATATATATATATATATATGTGTGTATATATATATATATATATATATATATATATGTATATATATATATATATATATATATATGCGTACATACAAACATATATATTTGATATAAGTAAGACAGTAGGGCACATTAGCCTTGTTAGGGCAACTAGTCTAGGAGGCGAAACACTGTATTCAAACCTTCAGCGAAAAAGTTATGAGCTAGCGTAGCATAGATTAAGGATTTATTATTAGTCGAATTTAAAAGACCTTAAGGTACAGCTAGTGATCTGCAGTAGACTGGGAAAATTATTCCTATAGATACAAGAAGGCTTTTTTAGTTACATCTGAACTCGGCTCAATTATAACGTTACAAGTTTCTTTCTTTTTTTTTTTAAGTATTTGATTTTTCTGTTGCATTTAAAATCATTGGATTCAATTTAATAGTTTCTATGGTAACAAATCCCATATTTTTGCACGGGGGAAAAATTGATAAACACTGAATATTTTCTAAATTTTAACTTCAGATTTGTCTGAGCAAATTTCCTTTGAATGTCGTAGATTCAAAATGAGAGAGAAGAGATTGTCAGTAGTCAGGGAAGGATAAAGAATAAAGCAATTATACGCGTAATAGAAACACACATATATATTAGATGTACACTAAAAATAATTTTATGGACAATGGATTTAATGGATAATGACTCGGAATTGTTAATCGGAGTTCCAATTTTCTTTTGGGTCTGTTATATTCACTTACGCGCAAATACTCTTGGGAAAGGAAGAATCCAACTATTCTCCCCCAGCTATGGGTTAATTAGTAAGAAATTATTATCAATAAATCATTATTATGTAAAAGAAAATCTCACAATCTAAAAATATTTTCTCGCTTTAAATAATCTACAAATGGTTGATAAGCCGTAAAAAATTAATCAATTCTGTTTTTTTGGTGGGTACAGGTGCTTGAGTTGTTTTAGTTATTGGGTTGGTGCATAATTATCAGGCGTTTTTTAAAGAATATTTATTATGAAAAAAAGAAACATAACAATTCAACAATAATATTTTTAAATGATTATTCCGGAGCATATGATTATCGACACGCATTTTTATATCCTGAAAATAAAATAATATTTTTATTAAAAAAAGAAAAAGAAAATAGCAATTTTTATTAACAAATAATTCGCCTACAATACTAAGGATTGACTTTGCATTTCCCAACTCCCATCGATAGTGAAAATAATCTATTTTTTCATGCTTAAAAGTTATCGCTAACATTTTTTGTTGAGATTTACAAACTCTACCTTTCAGTTCTGTTCGTTCAGGTTCGCAAACTGTTTCATTATTGTTTAAGTTTTCATTAATTTCTTTATAAAAATTACTGAAAATTTATTGTACTAAGCTACGTACCCTAGTGAAACCAACTGTACCCTTCTAACTCCTTACCTGTTTGCACTTCTCCCCATAATTTCGATCGGTCAATGTATGTCTATTTTAGAGGGTGTGAGGTACGGACGGATGGTCTAACGGAAGTCGAAGAATTTTATATATAGATAAAAATGTATTGCTGGTATTTTTACTATGAAAGTGTATTTTTATACTTTCATATTTTTTGGTGGGGTGGTGGGGGCTTTGCGGGGTCACTATTTTCTCCTGACCTGGGAACCACAGCAGTTAAGCGTTGTTTCCACGCTCCTTAAAACCTCCAATTTCCGGATCAGAGGCGTTGCTGCCAGATGTAGTTTATCGTCATACCCAGGGCTACTTACCGGATAAATCGATATTATTAAACTTGTAAAACTATTTTCGCGAGTTGAGGAATCGGTGTCTTTACCACTTGCATTAATTTCTGGCATTGACAGGTAGGGCTTTGAACAGGACTCAAAGACAGTTAAAGGTAAGAATCTTTAATTTGGAGCAGAATCAATGATATATGAGACAGATTCGCCCTTAAATGCGAAGTGTCAAGATAGTAATTAGATCCTGTGTAAATGCCTGACTTTTGTGTTTACTACGCTATCATTAAATTAGTTACCTGAGATGTTTTTTTTTAATCTGAATGTTTTTGATTGGATGATCTCAGAATGACTGCAGAAAAAAAAAAAAGATTTTTTGCTCTCTTAAACAACTACATGCTCTCATCTTTTAGCATTTGTAAGTCCAGTAAACTGTAACACCGCTTTATCCGCGGAGTATATGTTCCAAGACGCCCATTTCACGTCTGAAAACGCGTATAGTAAACCGCGTATAGTAACGAAACCTATATAGAGTAGCATCTTCCTTATTGGTGAGAATACGTCCCAAGACGAGCTGATGCATGAAACCGTTGACACTGCCGAACCCTATATAGGGTAGTTCCTCCTTTATCCGCGTAGGATATATTCAAATACATGAAACCGCGGACAGTACCGAACCTGATATAAAGTAGTTTCTTTGTTATACGTAGGGTTGTGTCCTAAGAGCCTCAACTGATGCCTGAAACCGCGGACTGTACCGAACCTGATATAAAGTAGTTTCTTTGTTATACGTAGGGTTATATCCTAAGAGCCTCAACTGATGCTTGAATCCGCGGACTGTACCAAACCCTATACAGTGTAGTTCCTTCTTTATCCGAGAAGGATGTATTCCAAGACGTCCAGCTTATGTCTGAAACCGTATATAGTACCGAAACCCCTACGGAGTAGTAGCTTCCTTTTTCGTGGGAATACGTCCCAAGACGAGCAGATTCATGAAACCGTGGACAGTGCCGAACCCTTTATAGTGTAACTCCTTCTTTATCCGCGAAGGATGTATTCAAAGAGGAGCTGTTACATGAAACCGCAGTAAGTACCGAACCTGATATTAAGTAGTTTCTTTTTTATACGCTGGTTTTTGTTCAAAGAGCCTTAACTGATGCCTGAAACTGCGGACCGTACCAAACCTTAGGTAATTCCTTCCTTATCCGCGAAGGATATGTTTCAAGATGAACCTTTTCTAGAGTATTGCTTATTCGCGGGGATATGCTTCAAAGCTCTCAGTTGGTGCCTGGACCTGCACATAGTACAAACCCTATACAGAGTATTTGCAATCGTTATTCCCAAAAATATGTTACAAGACGAGCTGATTCCTGAAAACGCGGATAGTACCGAACTAATATAGTTTGTTCTAAGAGCTTCAACTGATGCTTGAAAATGCGGAAATACGAACCCGGCATACAGTAGTATCTCCTTTTTTAGAGGGATTGATTTGGTTTTTATGGCTTATCAACCTTTTGCGGGTTATTTAAAGCCAGAGAATATATTTAGATTGAAAGATTTTTGTAGATAATAATGATTCACTGATAACAGTATTACTAATTAACCCATGGCTGGGTGAGAAGAGATGGATTCGTACCTTTCCCAAGATTATTTGCGTGTATATGAAGATGACGAACTCGACTGGAATTGGAACTCAGTTCTCCGATTTCCAATTCCGAGCCGTGACACCAGCCGTACAGATAAGCTTACCGGATATTCCCAGCCACTGATCCATTTAGGTACTGATCAGGCTCAACGTTGCTTAACTTCAGTGATCTTACGGGAACCGGTGTTTCTACGTGATATGACCGTAAGGCCTAATTCGAAGGAATACGTTACAAAACTATGTGATGTCCTAAACCGTGGATATTACCGAACCTATACAATACTTTCTGTTTTTTCGATATATTCCAAGAGATAGTCACTTCCACGCTTGATAGAAATGACTATATATTATTTTCCCATACATACAATACAAATTAGGCAAGATAGATAAACATCAAAAACTAATAATAAAACGGATCAATTGTAACAATATATTGTCGTTATTTGACGGAGAAAGGCTTAAGGCCACATCACGTTAAAACACCAGCTCCTGTACAATCACTGAAGTTAAGCAACGTCAAGCCGGTCCATTAACAAGATAGGTCACCGCTTGTAAATACCAGGTACTATAAACTTGGATGTGCGGGTGGTTTAATGGATAATGACTTGAAATTGCAAATTGGAGAATCAAGTTCTGGTTCTATCCGGCTCCCTCATATTCATATACACTCAAATAACCTTGGGAAAAGCACGAATCCATTGCTTCTCCCCCAGCCATAGATTAATTAGTAATACTGTTATCAGTAAATCATTATTATCTACAAAAATCTTACAATCTAGATATATTTTCTGGCTTTAAATAACCCGAAAAAAGTTGATAAGCCGTAAAAAATAAATAAATCAATCAAAAAAAAAAAAAAAAAAAAAAAAAGGAAGAAACTACTGTATATAGGGTTCATGTTTCCGCACTATCAGTTGAAGCTCTTAGAACATAATTGTGTGAATAAAATAATTCGGTACTATCCGCGTTTTCAGGAATTTTTGTGTTTGCAAGTCGGGGAACCGAGTTCCGATTCCAGCCGGGTTATAACTAACCCGGCTGGAATCGGAACTCGGTTACACAAAAATACCCTTGAAAAATGTATGAATCCACTTCGTATCGCATCAGCTATGGTAAGACTTGTATCAGTTACCTGCAAAATGTTGATAAAACACAAATCAATTGATTGATAGAAAATTTGTTCTTAACAATAGTAACCTGAGCATATAATAGTCTTCTTTGTTTATTAACTTAAAGACAGAAGTTTACGGCTTCTCTTTGGCGTATCTGAATTGTCGTCGTCATTAATCTTGCAGTTTGGGACCATTATTTAATCATACAACCAATCTCCTGTACTCAAAGAAAAAAAACTTCTCTTACAATATGGGATAATTAAAAACTGTAAGAAATATTCCACACACTATGTTGGATTGTTCAATTTTTGCATTGAAGGGAGAATGTGACCATGCTACTTTTCTTTTGCATGTGTGATTTTTTATTGATAAACCTATGTACACGTATTGTCAAAAATGGCGGCAATTGTTAAAAAAGTATTAATAGTGAGATGCAATGAAAGAAAAGACTTGGAACAATGTACTGAGAATCAATAAAGGCGATATAAAGAATTCACAGCTAAAATAGAAGCCAATGAACGGTTTAAATTAAATCTGTTCCCTTTATAAATTTTCGACGTTCTATGATTCATTGATTACTTCTCATATGATATAAATCGCTTTTTATTCAGTATCTTTTCATGTTAAAAAATATATGTTTAATATAACAGTGAAATATCTTTCGCACGAAAAGGTTAGCAACAGAAAGGAAAAGACGGCGACGCCAAAATCTGTTTCAAGATCAAATTAAAACAAGGCGATCACTTAATAGACAAAGGTATTTGAGTGCCCCACATGAAAAGCATGAACAAATAAGACTGTAACGTAGGAATTAAAGGAACTCATTAATTAAACGGTTCCTTTCGAAAATATATATTTTATTTGTATAGATTATTAAAACGACTAAGGGAAGTAATCGCTCATAAATTAACTGACATAAGTTGATTTACCCCCCCCCCTTGCCACTATAAATAGGATAGGGAATATATAAAAAATTCACATTGTTAATTATTAGGTTGGTGCAAAAATAATGTCGGTTTTTGACGTTAAAAATACGTCAAAAAACGGACATTATTTTTGCACCAACCTAATATTATATAGTTTGATCGAATTAAACTTACGGGTTTAATGGAGAAAACGCGAATATGGACGAGAACTGCATTTACTGTATTTCTACAGCAATATTTTTTCCCACTGAGATGCCATTTTCCCATTTTATATTGCATCCATAGACGGTATCTTAGTTAACTTACGAATGTCTAAATGTACCATTGTCCGATCCGACCACTGAAAGCGTCGCCAGTAAAGTCCTATTTATACTTTTGAGGAACGCACACATTTCGATCAGATTTTCTCGAAAGCCCATATCCGCTGGTTTTCATATCTGAAGCGTAAACAAAGAAATTTCTAAAGAAATAATGGAATTATTTTAAATCTAACCCTTTTTATTAATTCAAGCGTTATTTTTAGTGGATACCCGTGTTTGAGATTAGTTTTTTAATGGTGAGTATTACGCCTACCGAGTGCACAGGCCGGTAGACGTAATATTATCTTAGATTTATCGGGAAAATGGGAAAGATGATCATTTTTACTTTTCTTAATCTATCCACACACACACACACGCACTCTCTCTTTCTCTCTCTCTCTCTTTCACACACACACACACACACACACACACACACACACACATATATATATATATATATATATATATATATATATCACGTCATCCCATAAGTTCTGTCCTGATTTTGAATAATAAAGAGCAAGTGATCAAAGCTTACATGATTATCAATGACTTTCGCTTTACAAGCTTTTTAAGCCCACTAATAAAGAACTCTTTTGGTTTTGAAGAGAAGAACTCTGAAATGGCAGTTTCGACCTTCTCATGGCCTTTGAGAGTTAATCCATCCAAATGATTCTGTAAACGACGGAACAAATGGTAGTCTGAAGGAGTAAGGTCGGGAGAATAAGGTGGATGAGGAATTCTTTCTCAACCAAGTTCTTCAATCTTTTGGGATGTGTTTTTCGCAGTGCGGGGTCGTGCATTGTCCTGATGAAATACCACTCCTTTTCGATTCCCTAAAACAGGTCTTTTTTTTCTTTAAAGCCGCATTCAAATGCTCTAATTGCTGACAGTAGGTTTGAGTATTGATTATTGCATCATTTGGTAGCAACTCAAAGTGAATTATTCCTTTGCAATCTCACCAAATTCAGAGAAGAGCCTTCTGCGTATGAAGTTCCCTTCTTGGTTGTGTTTGGGCCTCTTTCCCCCAATTCCAAGCTACTGTCTACAACGTTTAACATTTTGATAAAAAAAATCCATTTTTCATCACTAGTCACAAGTCTATCTAAAAAGGGCGAGATGAGTTCACGAGAATGAAGAAAAGAGCAGATGTCAGTTCGGGATTTGCAGTTGACTTCAGACAATTCACGAGGCCCGCATTAGGAACCTTTCCAAGTTGTTGAAGATGACGATGAACATTTATTTGGTTTGAACGAAGCTTCATTGCCAATTCTTCAACTGATGCTGCAGGATTTTCTCCAAATGATGCCATCATCTAACTCAATTGGACGTTCTGTTCGGTCTTCATCTTCAAGGCTGAAATTTCGACTTCTGAAATTGGCAAACCATCTTCTGCAAATTCTTTCATTCAGGTATCCTTCTCCATAAGCTGAGTGAATATTTCGACGCCGCCATCTTTCAGGGGCTAATTTGAGTAATTAATTCAGTCTAATTATCCCGTAAAAAGAAATTATGTTGTTAATGGTTTCAAAATTCATATGATTTTCAATGAATATAATTTGACATTAGATTAAAATTACATCTATAATATTTGGGAGAGAACTTATGGGATGATTTGATGTATAAAACTGATTTCATAGATAAAATTATTTTTAGTCTTAAGAAGTTCCTTCTAGAGAACAGAACTTGTTACCCAGGTGATTTTTCCATTTTTTCATTCGCTTACCGATCATTGTATATTCTTGGGACTGATCGCAACGAACTGAAACCGCGGAAAGTAAAAAAACAACAAAGATAAGTGGTCCACTAGTGTATATAAATTTAGTTGACTTGAACATTTTAGTATCTCATGCCTCAGTCAGTTATGTGCCAAACGTGATACACGTTTTGGCGATCATGTATCTTTCGATACACGACTGACGAGGCAGATTTTTTTCCCGCAGTAGGCTGACATTTCTTTTTGCGGTAGACTAGTTGCCATTCAAGGCTATAGAACTCGGTCTGTCCTGCTATTTACCCATAGCTGGGGGGGAGAAGAAGAGGATTCTTACCTTTCCCAAGGGTTTGACGGGAATTTGAACTCGGCTCTCCGATTCCTCAATCCGAGCCGCTAATGCCTACAAAACCAAAATAATGACCGAAATGACCGAATCTTCTATGGACGTGAAGTATGGCATCCAACTTATTCTAATGATATCTAAACTGTCTTCTGCATATCACCATTTTCTAAGATCAATGATTAAAAATGACTTCGAACCAATTAAAACAATAAATCTTAAGAAAATTTCCTTCATCACACCGTATAGATTGGCGCTACAATATCAAAAACGTAGAGCTTTACAAAATAACTAAATAACACTTCACTTGAAGACTTCCAACAGCAGCAACGACAAAAATGGGTAGTTCATGTAACTAGAAGAGAAAATAATGATGTAATCAACCTGTTAACTTTCCACATGAACAATGACAAAAACGTTGGAAGGAAACTTTCAACATTATTAGAAAGAGCTATAAAATCTTGTGAACTGGAGAAAACTAATTTCCTGAAAAAATTATTTTAATAAAAACTATTTAAGAAATTTCAAAGAACAGTAACGTTAACTGTTTGGTAAATAAACGCCTAATGTTTCCTGTATGGAAGCGGATTAATTTACCATTAATATTACCATTGGCATGTTAGATGGAGGAAGGGTTGCATCAGCAACGTTCATATAACTTTCAAAACTTTGCAGGTATCTTTATCCAGTAGAGCACACACACACACATATATATATATACATATACATACATACATACATACATACATATATATGAAAGGCATAATTATATATATATATTAGGTTGGTGCAAAAATAATGACGTAATAATGTCGTTTTTTGACGTTAAAAAAGTGACATTATTACGTAATTATTTTTGCACCAACCTAATATATGTATATGTTAGATGGAGGAAGGGTTGCATCAGCAACGTTCATATAACTTTCAAAACTTTGCAGGTATCTTTATCCAGTAGAGCACACACACACACATATATATATATATATATACATATACATACATACATACATATATATATGAAAGGCATAATTATATATATATATTAGGTTGGTGCAAAAATAATGACGTAATAATGTCGTTTTTTGACGTTAAAAAAGTGACATTATTACGTAATTATTTTTGCACCAACCTAATATATATATATATATATATATATATATAATTATGCCTTTCAGTGAAATTGGTACATGTTTTGAGAATTAGCATTTATGTTGTTCTACTCAATATATATATATATATATATATATATATATATATATTTATGTGTGTGTGTGTGTGTGTGTGTGTGTGTGTGTGTGTGTGTGTGTGTGTGTGTGTATCTGGATTCTTTCCAGAGTTACACCAAAAAAAAAAAAAAATAGTAAAAAATAACTCGGTGACCGGGGATCACACATTACCTACCTAACATTAGTAGCTGAAAAAAATGTCAGACATATATCCTATTGTCTACGTCAAAGTATAAGGAGATCGGACATTTTCTGAAACATCTGCCATTAAGAAATGTGGCATCAGGTAGGCGAGTTAATAAATAAGTTACAGAGTTGTGTCAAATTTTGTCATTGTGGAATGATTCTAATTTAAAACTTTGTGATTGGAGAATTGATTACACGCACAAAGGTTACCAAAAAAAAAAAAAAAAACTGGAGATCCGTCATACAGACAGTATCTCCACATTCTGAAAAAAAAAAAAATAAAATAAATAAATAAGACACTGAATGCATCTATTTTTTGAGCACTTATTCACATTAAAACGATGTGCGGGTAGCGTAAATATTATCGGCGCAGAAAACAAAAAATGAGTTCAAGTTTCGCTCTGGTCATCGCACTTGAAGCCAGTTCTTAAACGTATGAATTCATATCATTTTCCCATTAGATATGGGTTAAACAGGAGGATAGACAGGAATCTCTAGCCTTTGCTGATAGCCAGTCTAGGAGTTTTAATTAAAAAAACTGAATTATGGAGAAGGAAACTATTGGGTTGGTGCAAAAATAATGACGTAATAATGTCGTTTTTTGATGTATTTTTTAACGTCAAAAAACGACATTATTACGTCATTATTTTTGCACCAACCTAATACTCCACTATCTTTCCCAAGTAGTCGTAGCTGTTCGCAAATCGAAAAATAAACGACATCTATAGAGAGCTATAATGGTCGAGAACTTGAAGGAACATAGCGTCAAAAATTAACATAAAAGCAATTTTCATGGGGGTTGGCATCCACGGGGACAGATAATAACTCTAATGATCAAATATCTACCTTCGGTTAGACGATATTCAAATCAGTGACCAGATGACTGGCACTTATTCATACATATCAGGTTTCTGTATGTATTGGTGCTTGCATTAAAGGATATACTACAAGACTAAACAAAGAGAAAACTTTATAGGAAAATATCTGAAAAGTCTTTTAATAGAGGGCGGAGGGGGTGACACGGAAATTCCAAAGGGCATTGAGATAGTGAAAAATGCTTTCCAAAAGCTAAGCAAAGAATTAAGAAACAGGACAATTTCACTAGAAACAAAAGAGCACTGAAATGTTATTTAACATCAGTCTTCTTATATGGGAGTGAATGCTTAGGTGAAAAAAAAACAAAAGACTTGTAACAACAGAAATGTGGTTCTACTGAAGGATGCTGAGAATAACATGGACCAAACATATAAGCAACGACGAAGTTCTAGAGACAATGGAAACAAAAAGGACACTTATACTTAACATCAGAAAGAGGCAGGCTAAATTTCTTGGTCACATAATGAGGAAAGCGGGTTTGGAAAATTTGATACTCACAGGGCAGATTGAAAGCAAGGACAGAAGAAAACAACGCATAACGAAACTGGCAAGCTTAGGTGAATGGATGGCGGAGCAGGGTTTGGGAGAGATAGCCAAAAGACAAAATTTATTAAGCTACCAAAGGCAAGAAGTTGTGGAGGGGCATGATCGCCAACGTCCTTAAGCGACACAGAACATAGAAGAAGTTTCCCACCGTCAATATTTCAAACTAAAAATACCTCTTTAGCCACCTCATATATACCGGACACTTCCATCTTTTTCGATGCATCAGACCTCAGCAACTCAGTTCTTAGAACTGAACAGCCAGACCAACTACACATATGATTTGATTATAGTGGCGAGAGTTTGTGCAGAACAAACCACTCTTTTTGGTAGAGCCGAATACAGAGAAGAGGTTAAGAGGATGTGCCACAAGGTAGCCAAACGGCCCTTCTCGCGTTTTTATTTCCGAGTTGTCCTTCGCCTAGACCGATTGCCACTCAAGGCTTTAGGAACCAGTCTCTCTTGCTATTTAACACACAGATCCCCAAGGATATTTGCACCTCAGTTTTGTTGTTCTCCTAGACGAGTTGCGACTTAAGTCTATAAGACCAAGTCCAAATTCTACTATTTAACCCATAGTTTCAAGGTTAATAGATGGAGTCCTACTTTTCCAAGTGAATGTAATGAACACGGGCCGATATACATTACTCCAACACACACACACACACACACACACACACACATATATATATATATATATATATATATATATATATATATATATATATATATATATGTATATAATGAGCAAGTGAATGACAATATACCGCGCACCCAAACACTCAAAATTTTCCCAGATCAGATATTATTATTTTCGGCATTTCTTGGTGTGAGATTTGTGGTTGGCTTTTCTTTACTTCATACCACATCAGCCCAACATATATAAAACTCCACTGAATAAAGCCATTTTGGGTCTGGTGGGTCCTTTAAAATAATTCCTAATTATGGGATAAAGAGCAGGGTAGAGTGATCTAGCCTTAGGTGGCAGCCAGTCTAGAAGAACAACTCTGAATTTAAAACTGTGAATACAACGGAAAAAATACTTTCGTCGTGGTAATTCACAATCATTAAAAAAGGACATATGAAGAGCCGTGACTGCTGACGAACACGCAGGCCATACCATATTTCGGTCATTTTGAATCGTAAATTAACGCTTGCAGTAACAGGATGGGATGGAGTATTGTCGTGAATTGAATGGTCTCGACGTCTGGCGAAATGATTGGTGGCTGATAGGGGAAATTTTAGGTCATTCCGACTGGAGTCAGAGGAGTTATGTCTTGGACAGGACACACTAGCAACGAGTTGATTGTCCCATGGAGAATTGCCGATGGCATCAAAAGGGACTCTTGTGACTCAAGAAGATAGCGACATTCAAGCAGAAAACGATATTTATGCATGACAATGCCACAACACGTCTTGTTTAAATATGAAGCGTATGTTTTGTTTCACCGAAATCTATGACTCTGGGGGGGGGGTCTAAGTTTTATCATTATTTATAATTATATTGATTTTCTTTTAATGTTAAAAGAGAAAGAAAAAATCTATCTATCTATCTATCTATCTATCTATCTTAGGCACACATACACATACTTACGAATATACATTATCATCTGAATCTTAACTAGAATTTTTATACACTTACATACATATAACAAATTTACGGTTTTCAGGTTGGCTTGACATCCGTCAATTTCTTGAAACTTCAGATTCGGAACGCCGTTGGTTTAAAGAGTCGAATACACGTGAAACATGATTTACGAATGAAAATCGAACAACACAAAAGTAAAAATACCAGAATTTCTTTCTTCGATTTATTCATATCACATTCTTTGATGAAACTTTAATAGAAGCGAAACATGATAGGTTGTTAAACGTTTCCGTGGTCTGCGAATAAAGGTACACTTGGTTAAAAAGTGGCTGCAAATTCGATTCTTGTGGAGTAGAATTTGTATAAAGTTTTGATGGTTTCGACCGGAAGACGTTAATTTCACTTAAAAAAAGCAAACAAAAAAACATGGTTTACGTACTCAAAATAAATGTATCGTTTCTAATAATAATAATAATAATAATAATAATAATAATAATAATAATATACTGATGTTGGTTTCAGTACTTTGATGCGAAGAGCCCCCCCATACCAAAAAAATTCTGATCGTTTTGCAGTTGTAGTGGAAGAGTAATGTTGCACTGTCAATATCGACCATAATCATACAGTAATTAAAAGTGACACTGATGACTTATATATATATATATATATATATATATATATATATGATATATAAGATATATATATATATATATATATATATATATATATATATATATATGATATATAAGATATATATATATATATATATATATATAAGTATATATATATATATATATATATATAGATGTATATGGCATAGATATATATATATATATGCCACTTCTAATATATATATATATATATATATATATATATATATATATATATATATATGTATATATATATATATATATATATATTAGTACGAGTTAGAACGTTTGCTTTCTGGCACATTTTGAAAGTAAACCATGAAATGGGTTGACCCAACCCTTGTGAGTGAAATTATGCTGACGGAACCATTGGGAGCCGCTGATGGTTGTGCTAGCACGAAGTCCCAAGTCATTGTGACCGAGGATTTAAGCATGCTGGCTTCGTCCAGACCGTTGAACACGCTAGATAACGCGCTCTCAGAATATATATATATATATATATATATATATATATATTTGATAAAAATATAGCTTATGCTATAGTTATGGGTAAAAGTTATCATTATCAAGCATAGAGAGTATGTAAATATAAAAGTTGAAACTGAGGTTAACATCGAGCGAAAACACTCTGTTTCATAAAATTGCTTGAATGCAATCTTCAGGCATGAAACAGACTATTGTTGCTCGATGTTGACCTCCGTGTTCCGATATATATATATATATATATATATATATATATATATATATATATATATATATATATATATATATATATATATATATTATTTCATGTCTTTCGCTTATATTTTTGACTAAAATAGGAATATCATCTATAAAACTTAGTTAAATGGAAGTTTTGGTGGTATTAAGCATGTTTTCTAGGTTAGTTATGTACACGTTGCTAAATGTTGGTCCCAGGATGGAACCCATGGAAACACCATCGCATCGTACGTATATGTTATTTTGATGGTCATAAAAGAGAACTTCTGTGGTGCAGATCAAGAGTAGTTTTCGTAAAATATTAAGACTATTTTTAATGGAATGAAATATGGATTGTTGTAGATATTCTTTATGATTATATCGCTCATTTTCCTAACCGAGTTCTACCTTGTGGAGTTTCCCCAATTACTTTCGTAAAAAACGCCGCTAGGGTACGTTCCCTAAACCCATAAATAGACAGTGACATTCTCTGTCATTCTCTATTTCCTATTTCACCCAAGGGCGTAATTTAGGCGACAATTTATCCATCACACTCTGTGTATGTAGCAGCTTTGACATTCAATACGATTACAGGAAGGATCTCTATGTTGAATTTTACGTTTTTAATACTATATTGAAACAGTACAGCACAGATAAGATAGTTATTCGGTATGTAAAATAATTATAATATAATTTATAATTAATAATAATGATAATTCAGTATGCATAATAATTATACTATGTATAATACGCTGCAACCTTGAATGTTTTTTTTTTCAATTAACAAAAATAAAAAGGCAAAAAGGAAACTCAACTCCTTGCCTTATCGTCACAGGTAGCATAAACAACTTTCTAAAACTGTACGATATGTGAATTTTGATCTTTTTTGTAAGTGTTATATTTTTAGCTTCGATGCTTCTTGGGCACCTCAAGTGCTTTACTGTGTGTTCTCTCCACGCAATTTGTATCGACTTGCCATGTCAGGCAGAACAAGGATGGGCGTGGAGTTTGTCGACGGTTGTTATTTTTTTGTTGTTGATAACGTTATCAATATTAATACCTCTTGTCTGTAAAACCGGCATGAAACAAGTACGCATGCGCACGGATATACAGGCGAGAAAGCCGTCCATAGAGACGAACTGGTCCACGTTATGTCATGCGATAGCTGTGTAAATTACACCTACGCTGAAAGGACCCTAAACTCATAATTAGTATCCAAGGAATCAACAGATGAATGAACTTAGTCTTTTGTATGGAAGGCAAACAAAGCTTGAAAAGATCAGAGAATCAACAGGAGCAACACTGACATTTGGGAATACATTTCTAGTGCCGAGTCGGAGATACTTTTGGTAGACATCTTGATTAAGCATTCATTTACGAGAAGAAAAAAAATCAATTCACAAGCTTTTTTGACGAATGTCTTCATCTTTAAAGAAAGCACTTATCGGCACCATTCAAACTCTATTGAATCATTACGACTTAGATTCGACCCGCTACGTTATCTGTGTAAAAAGCAGGGACTTTGGAAGTAAAATTTTACCTGTTTTAAACTGGAGTAGACTCTATTTTCCTCTGATCTCAGTCTAGGATATGTACAAATCAGGAGAACTATCTCCATTTTGATGCTCTTTCTTCAACAGGCAGGGGAATCGAGGCGAACTCCTCCAATACTTGAAAATATTTAAAGCATGTGTACGGTCATAGGAGACACGGTGGAGTAATGGGTAGCTGCTCGGTTTGAGGAATCGGAGAGCCAAGTCAAATACATTTACGTGCTAATACCCTTGGGAAAAGTATGAATCCTCTTCTTCTCCCAGATATAGGTAAATATCAGGACAGACCGGGTTCTATAGCCTTGGATGACAAGTGGTCTATTGTAGCCTACTGCGGGAAAAAAATCTGCCTCGTCACTCATGTATCGAAAGATACATGATCGCCTAAGCGTGTATCACACATGGCACATAAATGACTAACTGACTCTACTGTCATGCTGAAGAAAGTTTTAAAATTGAATTATTAAAGTCTTTTTTTCCTTTTATGTGCCGTGTCTTTTCAGGACGCACGCGATCATGGCTCTCCACCTTTCTCTATTCCTTGAAGCTCGCAACAAGTTCCTTCCCTATGTCATCTCTCCTAGATCACATTCTGTCATCGACTTGCTTTATGCCGCTTTTCCCTTGTCTCACTTTCTCTTTATTCGACCCATGAGTATCAGATTCTCCAGGCCCTCCTTCCTCGTTATATGTCCCAGGAACTTCAGCTGCCTCTTTCTGATGTTAAGTATAAGCCTCCTCCTTGTTTGCATTCTCTCTAAGACCTTATCGTTGCTCACACACTCGGTCCATGATATCCTTAGCATCCTTCTGTAGAACCATATCTCCGTTGCCTCGAGTCTCTTCTTTATCTTTGATGAAATTGTTCAACATTCGCTGCCGTAAAGAATAAGATAAGATGTCACGTAACAGCTCAGTAATCTTTTCTTCGTTACCAAAGAAATCCCCCTGTCTCGCAATACTCTGCCAGCTCTTGGAATGTCTCCTTGGCCATTCCAATACGTCTACGGATCTCAGTATCGCATTTACCGTCCTCTGTCAAAACGCTTCCCAGATATTTAAACTTCCGTATCTGCTTGATTTTTGTGTTCCCGAACTGCAAATCGCATTTCGGACTCATCCTTTTACTGACCATGCATTCTGTTTTCTTGTAGTTTATGCTTAGTCCTTTCTTCACACTCTCCGTTGCTACCTTCTGTAGGAGATTTTGTACTGACCCGATTTAGCAGAGAATATAAGAGTATCATATTTCAGTGAATTGAATAAAGGGATTTTAATAGATATCTGAGGAAAGCCGGAGAGTAGAGCTTCTGAAACATTGTAATAAAGACAGTAAGCAATAATTTGCTAAAACAGATCCTCTACTTAACATACAAAAATTTTCTCAGAGATTGATTTTCAAATTTTAAAAAATGAATCAAGAAATCAACCCAGATACATATTTGAATCATACAAGGTAAAAAAGATGTTAAGGCTATTATTTGTTTTCTTGAAAATCGTGGGTTCAATATCAGGATCAGGTAGTGAAACTACATACAACGGATAGAGAGACTGGAATCGTAAAGATGAATTGGTTATTACGAGTCTTGGAATTTCCTAAGACGGAAGATGAAAAGCATAGGATATAAGAACGGCATATTTCGGTGGAATGGAATAAAGGGTTCTAGTTGAACTTTATGGAGTGTAATAGATAAATAAGGAAGGCCGGGGAGTAGTGTAACTAAAACAATGTAATAACAAAAAGTAAAATAAAAAATATAAACAACTGAAGAAACTAGTCCGAAAGAATCACTCTTTAAAAAGTAGCGAAACTTTGTCTCAGTAATTAAGACCGTAGAGTATAACGGCTGAAATAAACAATTAAACTACTCCAAAGGAATTACTCTATAAATAAGCAACAGCTTGCCTCAGAAAATAAAGGCTGGAAATTAAAACGATTAGAGCATTGTGATAAAGCCGCTCACAAAACTGTAAAAGTAAAGGCTAATTAAGACCGGAGAGTAAAGCAGCCGAATTATTATATGAAAAAATAGTGAAGAGAGGACTATCTCGAAAGTGTCAAGACATTGTAGCGTGTAGTGGGCTCAACTCAAATTATGCGAGAATAGACGCTGAACAAAGTGTTCTTCAGAGAAACTAGACGTTGGGTTGACCCGAAGGATGAGCTACTAGCTGTGGGTGGAGATCCGTGATTCATTCGATGCAAGCCTATGTCGAGAATGTGCATACGTTGAGGAGAAAAATGATGATAAGCATATATATATATATATATATATATATATATATATATATATATATATATATATATATATATATATACACCAGGGTAGGTCAATTTTACATGTTTTTCCTCACATGATCTTTGGATAAGTATAGCTAGTTGGGACTTAATGAGATAAAAATTCACACTAAATTTTAGATCCTTAGCCTTAATCCCCCCTTTGTGAAAATGCAATCAAAAATCCACACTGAAAATGCGTTTAAAAAGCCATTCATTTTGGCAATATTTGTTTGGAAAATGTTACCATTTTAACAGCAAATCAGAAAAAGAGTTAACCATTTTAACAAATAAATTTTATATTGAATGAAAAGTAAGTCAGTCTTTCAAATAGATCATTACATTTTATTCTAAGGGCTAATTAAGAGATTAAAGCAGCCGAATCATTATGTGAAAAACAATAGTGAAGAGAGGACTTGCATTACATAATGGTCCAGTTTTCCATGCAGTAAATGCAGTTGATTTTACTTTTGGAAATCGCAAGAGTATATTCCAAAAAGAGTTTTTGGTCTTTACTTATGTTGTAGAGTAGTTTTCACAGTGGTGTCTTGTATTTCACTAAGTCGGTCCTAAAAGGGTCCGACGTACAAAACCGTTAGGAACTTGAAATAATAGTGAATGACGCAGCAATCTAGTTGTGGTGGTTGATACTTTAATGTCCGACATCGACTGACACACCAATCCACTGAGCGGTATTTAGTCACCCCCCCCCCCCCACGAGGGCATCATGTGGCACAAGGCCGGTTTAACGTGCGATCTCCGAGCCCGTGGGCTCGGCCAAAAATATGCCCTTTTAAAACCCGTATAAACGGGTTCAGGGTCGGTTTACCTCTCCGAAAGAGACTTCGGCGTAGCCTCGTTTGGGTTCCTCCCCGCCCGAAGGCAGAGAGTTCAGCCGGTCGTCCGACTTCAAACTGAAGTCAGACCAACTCTCTGAGCTCACTGGTGACTGCTACTACTACTACTTATTATCTGTGGGAGAGTCTATTAACAATAGAATAGGTATGTTCCGGTATAACAACTTAGAACCCCAACTTTTACTACAGGTGCCATATTATCATAAAGGCCACTGATTTTTATAAATTTTACTTGTCGAAAATCATGATAGTCCCTTTCACAGAATTTGCCTAGGGGGGCTCTAAAAGCAGTCGGGCATATTGTTGTATCATCTTAAGTTGAGGTTTATTTTCTGTCAGTGGTATTATATAATCGTATTTATCTATATAATCATATCATCAACATTTTTAGTGTAAAAACCCTTAGAAACAAAGGAAGTTCTTAGTTGACAATATAAGGTTTTGCTAAGAATGTGTCTATGTTTTACTTCAAATCCGTAAACAACATGAAATATTTCAGATGTTACTTTCACTGTCCTTTCAACACTTTGAGAAAATGAAGGGAAATCAAGTGATATGTCCCAGAAAGGGATATATTTGTTCGAAGTAGCAAAGCGGTTGTTGACTACTGTAACCGGGTAGGACAGTCTAGCAGGTAACCATAATGGACTGGTCCTCGTCTTAGTGGTAAGCAACAGGCGTAGGTGAAGACAATAGCTGTAGTCCATGTACCTCCACATTTATTTATGGCTGACACCAACCACATCAGTCTGTATTTATGGCTGACACCAACTAATCATATTACTGTGAGGGGGAACCCAGATGTATGCATATTCATTGCATCATCAAGCAACTTTGATTTTGTGTTATTTATAAGAGATGTTTGAATTTCATTTTCTGTTAGTGGTTCCAGGCTCACAAATTCCATTTTGGCATAGATTGATTAATTCTGACCAATGCAAGGCTTCAAGGTTGATGGATGGTATTTTATTCAACCTTTCTTTGGGTGTTTTACCACTTCTGAAAGGATAAAAAAATCAATTCCTATTTTAAATAAACAATCCATGCCTGTTCTATTCCACATTTTAGTGAATAGTACTTAAAAATCTATCATTTAAATCCAGATTAATTAATCTATTTATGTATATTTGCTTATCTAATGAACCGAATTTTTCCAAGAGCTACTTTTCTCACTTCCAATTCATCTGGCTTCATCATCAAATACAACACATTCTCAGGTAACAGAGCAAAAGCATCATATTAGATGTTCTTGAATTTGATACTTTGAATTTCTTCAGACATTTTAAATATATACAGCTACGTGTTATAGAATTTGCCATCCTCCTTAATCTCAAACCACTAATAAGTTGTTGAAGCTCATCAAGGAGTTCTGAAGGGTGTATATGTCTGGTCTACCTACACATTAACCTGGTTGCTAAAGTTAACCATATTGCATTACTTAATGGTCCAATTTTCCATGCAGTAAATGTAGTTGACTTTACTTTTGGAAACCCCAAGAGTATATTCCAAAAAGAGCTTTTGGTCCTTACTTAGAACCCCAACTTTCACTACAGGTGCCATATTATCATAAGGGCCACTGATTTTCATAAATTTTACTTGTCGAAAATCCTGATAGTCCCTTTCACAGAATTTGTCTAGGGGGCCTCTAAAAGCAGTCGGGCATATTGTTGTATCATCAACATATTTCAAAACAGCTCTGAATGGAATCTCACACCGAGGCAATGAACAGACAATTGTATGTAATTTTCGATGGGGTTTCTTCTCCAGAGCAGTTACAATGCCTGCCTTACATCAGGTTTGTATTTGTTTTGTCTAGAAGAAAAGGCTTAAGGCAGTATATACTATAAAATTCTTCCAAAAGACTGAAAAAGCTTATTCTCCTCGAATGACACTAGTGGCACCTGTAGTTGGAAATACTCTATGAGTCAATCGATTCCCAGTGCCTGTTACTTGAGTAAATGTTACATGGTGTTCTGGGCCCCTTTTTACAGTCACAATTTTCCTCTTTCTTTATAAAACAAAGTTTCTTTATTAATCTTGGCATTAACTTCTAAACGGAGAAGCTTTATAATACCTTCAGTATGCCTTCCATACAACATTTCTTTTGAGTTAGTCGTTTCTCTGTCTATTTTTGACTTATCAATTGTGATGTTTAATAAAATCAAATCCTGGGTTAAAAAGGCCCATAGCCTGTAATTTCAAGAGAAAGGCATGAGCAAGAGATGCTTCAAGAAGAAAGGAAATATCTCCCCCTATATTGCGTTTTCCTTCAGATATTTTAATAAAACGTTTGAAAAAATATTACTCTAGGAAATAATAATAAATTAAACTATATTGATAATTTATATTTTACTTCATAAATTTGCAATCTTTTTTACCTTATATTTTTCAAAAGCTTCTTTTGTAAATAAAAAGACAAAACGCACGTTGATATAACGGTGTGAAGGCAAATAATCACTCACAAAATTTACATCCGGTTCATTATTTAAAAATAAAAAAATTGAAACTGATGTTTTTTGTCTTTTACCTTTTTTCTGAAATAAAACGACCGCTTAAAATAAATTCGGACATGTTTATGAATTATGAATGGTTTTACTGAATTCATTGAGAAAAAAAAATTCTTTCCGAAACAAGAATAACCTAAAATGATAGTTTTTAAAATTGATTTTCTTATCTTAATATAAATTGCGATTTGAATGCATCGATATTACCTTTTTAATTACATGTAAATAATTTATTTTAAGGTAAAATTTATAAAGCTTGTTATTTCTTATAACATAATTATATGTGTAGTATTTTATATGTTTATCTTTTCTAGTATTTTAAATAAATATTAAACCTTAATTTTAAATTGATTTACATTCACTTTATTTCTTAGCATGGAATAATCCGGCATGGTTATTTATTTCAGTTAACACCGCAACAATCTCCGAGATATTAATTAATTTGATTTTAATTGCATTTACTCAAAAAGAATCGAAATGTTAAAGCAAAATATTTTGTGTATGGTTTTATGTTATTGTGGAGTACTTCAGATTAATTTAAGTGATTGGCTTTGTAATATTTCTGTTGAAAAGTATTGTTGTGTCAAAAGAAGTTTTTAGTGAAGGTGTACAAATTATCATCAACATGTGGGTGTGCGTTTGAGTGAGAACGTTGGCGCGTGATTAGACCTGGAGTTCCAACTGTCGTAGATTCGTTTAGCAGTTGAGGTCTCACTAACTGATATGAAATCTTGGCTTAAATAGGCTCCGATTTGTTGCGCGGGAAAAAATATTCTTCACGTGCAAACGATCTGATTGGTTGGCATCAATAAATCAGAGAGCGAGCCTTGGGGAGACTTAAGGAAGCTTCTGTGAGCTACTTCTCCCAAAAGTGCACAAATTTGACTACTTAAAATAAAGCGATTCCAAAATTGTCGCATTCCTGCGATTTTTAAATTTGTCCGTAGAAAATGTATGAGTGATTTATTAGCCAATGATCGTTTGGCATTTATCATGTGATTTTGTGCTTGTATGTATATGTTCGTGCGTAAGTACGTTCGTACACTATCATGACCCAACTACTTATACTTGGCCAATAGTCCCGTTTAAAAATCAACCTACCCTTATATACACTGACCTAAAAGAGATTTTCTTTCATCCATGTAAGGGATCTTCGTTCGGAAATGGTCCCGGGGTCACACCCACTGGTCGACGGTGATAGACGAAGTCCGAACTAGAATAAAATGTAATGGTGTATTTGAAAGATTAAGTCTCGTGCCTTTCGGTGATAAAAAACACAGTATAATTTAAGTCCCATTCGGATTTGATGTTAATAATGGTCAGAACGTGACAATTTTGGCCCATGTCAGTTGGAAACTGCTCGTCTTGTCGGCTGTTTCTAAATCACTAAGTCTTTACGTCCCGTTGCCATTACATATTTACTACTGAATTCATTCATTACGTCGATTTTGGATTAATTTCTCCCTTTCAACGGTCAGTAAAACCTTTCTGGCTATTTGCCCCTGGATAACGAAAAAGAACTTAGGACATAATTTGCTGGTAAGTTATCAAAAAGCAAACAAAATATCTTTCTGATAGATTCTTATTGAGATAAATCCGTATAGTCAACTGAACTTTTACACATATGTTAAAATTAGAGGTCATTTAAGCGAGAATTAGCTATGTTATTAGACTACGATTTCAATTTCAATCATTATATATATATATATATATATATATATATATATATTAGGTTGGTGCAAAAATAATGTCAGTTTTTGACGTTAAAAAATACGTCAAAAACCGACATTATTTTTGCACCTAATATATATATACATATATATATACACTTGTGCAAATTAATTGAAACAAAACGTATAATTGCGTTATTATTTACTTTTTTCGTATTTTTCTAATAAAACATGACATGTTAGTACTTCGTATGTCCATTCCACAAAGTCGTTCCTTGCAGATTGACCACAAATTCTCGATTGGATTTAAATCAGGAGAGTTTCCGGACAAGTCTACAGTAGTTTGATTTGCTCACTGGTAAGGCAGCAAATCACATTTGCTCACTGTGTTCGTGCAGCGTTACGACTTTCGTACGCTTCCTTGGAGTAACGTCCATTGCAGTCAATGGCCGTAGGACAACTAATCGACAGTCAAAACAATATTGTCTGGGCGTGATAAAAATATGATGCAATCACGGATGACGCAATATTTTTCAAGCTCAAACAAATTTCATCATACACACCGAAAATAGTTTCCTATTACTGCACAACGCTGCAAATGACCTAAACATAGAAAAAAATAAAAATCGATTAAACCCAGGCGATCAAGACTCTACACAAATTTTGTTCTTTATAACTGTTAGTATATTTTGTCTTCGCTATCTCTCCTAATTACTCTTCTACCATCCATTTACACAAGCTGGGTAGGTTATTCTTTACTTTCTTGCATTCTCTCTTGCATTTAGTTTCTTCTATGAGTGTCGAAGTTTCTAAGCCTTCTTTTCTCACTAGGTGCCCTAGGATGTAATCTATCTCTTTCTAATGCTACATATAAGTGTCTTTTTTGTTTCCATTTTCTCTAAAACTTCCTCATTGCTTACATGTTCCGTAAATCGTATTCTCAGCGTCCTTCTGTAGAACCACATTTGAATCTAAGTTTGCATTTTGAACACAAACACCCACCCACCATCATATATATATATATATATATATATATATATATATATATATATATATATATACATATGCCAGACCAAGACATTTCCAACAACAAATTATTCAACACCACAAAATATGAACATATTGTATTAAACATCATTCTGTAATTCCCGAAAAGCATGTAAAACTTAATATATTACAGAAAATGGAAGACCACAAACCTAATGTATCAATTTTACTGCTCAATACAAGTGTTTCTTGTCATAAATCAATTACTTATATCGAACATACTTCTACCTTAAGTAGACACCTCACGTGTCACCCAGAGCAAAGTGCAATAAAGGACCTTCTATTTACCCACAATCTACAAGAACCCTTAAGAAAAATTCTGGCCGAAAACACTAAAATTCTATGAAAATCAAATTACCGAAAACATTTCACTATAAGAGAGGCCCGGTATATTACATATATCTCACCCACTATCAACCTCGCCTTGCTTAACAATGGGAGTGGCGCGCTGAAAGATTTTAAAAAATAGAAAGAAGCACTCTCCAATTCCACCCGCTTTCAATGTGCGAAAGCTTGGAATAAACGCTCTTTTTAGTATTCAAAATAACTCAAAAAATACATCTCAAAATAACAACATCAAAAAAAAAAAAAAAAAAAAGGAAAGAAAAAACAAACCTTCAAAATATCTAAGGAGTTGTCCGAAAGTGCTTGAATCAATGGACGATATTGATAGGTTCTGTTCTCCCTCAGTCCTACCAAACGAAAAAACTTACAAGACGCTGGAAAAAAAAAAAAAAAAAAAATTAATAACATTTTCCTTGTCCTTTATATTTAGCGAAATATGTTTAAAAGAAAGGTTTCTGCATATATATATATATATATATATATATATATATATATATATATATATATAATGAAAGGAATTAAGTCCGACAACTATTTAATATACAGGATGTTTCAAAAAGAATACGCCAAAATCATCACGCGATGTGTCAATAATGAAAAAAATTACAAACCTCTAGTATGAACACATGTGTTGTATATACATTCAAGTTTCATTTCATGTTTTATAAGTGCTCAATGTGGCCACTACCGGCAGCGTGAACAACATCAAGCCGATATGAGAATTCCTCCCAAACGCGCCTCAGCATGCCACAGTCCACCGTGTTGATTGTAGCTGTTATTTGATCTTTCAAGTCATCAATACTTGGTGGAAGTGCTGGAACATAAACTTGGTCTTTAACATACACCCACAAGAAAAAGTCACACACAGTGAGGTCCGGGGATCTCGCAGGCTAAGCACAGAGAGCAAGGTCATTAGCACCTCTCCTCTCAATCCATCGCTGAGGCATGTTTTCCTTCAGATAAGCTCTAACCCCGAGATGCCAATGGGGTAGTGCTCCATCTTGCTGAAAAAAGAAGTCATTCGAATCTGTCTGCACTGTGACAATGGCATTTGTTTTCGCGAACTCAAGCACACAAAATGCCTTCTGCTGAGGAGTCGCCATTTTGATTGATCTTCCCACAATTCAGCTGCACCGGAAGTTATACTAACGACAGCGCTGAAACTGACATCCAATCAAACTTTGATAACTTCTCTATCAAATAACCACTGATTGAGTCCACTACAATGCTATAGACCTGAAAAAACAGCGTAATGATTTTGGCGTATTCTTTTTGAAACACCCTGTATATTCTGTTTATACGTTATTTAATAGATACAATTTATTCAAGTACACAGTATTTAAATTTAATACTGTCTATTAAAAACTATTTAATACTGTTTATTTTAAAAAGAGAGCATTTAGTTAAATTAATTGTATCTATTAAATGACGTATAAACAGAACATATTTTAAATAATTGTCAAAGTTAATCCATTTCATAATATGCTGTCAGTGTTTACATTAAGGTACCATTTCGTGAATAGATATGATCGTTCGGGAAAGGTCGTCAAAGAAATTTTTTTTAATAAACAGTAATTATGACTTTGCTAACCAGATGCTTTCTCTGTAGATGAGTGGTATTGCACGTCAGATCAATCTCTTAATTGGATAAATGTATTTAATACTGTTTATTTAAAAACCAGAGCATTTACTTAAATAAATTGTCTCTATTAAATAAAGTATAAACAGAATATATATATATATATATTTTAAGACATTTTTATGTTTATGCATTCATTTTATAGATAAAAATATTTAAGTAAATGCTCTGTTTATAATAAACAGTATTAAACAACATCTACCGGTCTGAATGTCCGAGAAATGTTCATAGAAAATATTTGTCCTCCAACACGAATCGAACCTGTATCCTATATGGAACCGTCATTTAGTTTGACGTGCCTTTACCGATTTGGCCACAGAGGAGAGTTCGGCTAGCAAGGTCGAATTTACTGTATTTGAACTTCAATTTTCCATGAATCTCTCACGTATCTCATTAATATCTGCTCATGACGTATCAAGTGTAAACAAATGACGTCACACATTATAAAATGGACAAAGTCCGACAATTATATATATATGTATAATAGAGATAGATAGATAGATATATTCATGTGTGTGTGTGTGTGTCGTGCCAGACAAATTTTTCTCGTGAGAATCCATTTTGCATATTTATAACCCCCCACCATTTGTATATGCAATGAATATTACTACTATATCTGGTCTGGAGCTCCGGCTTCATATATCGGAATTCTCGACAAAATTCAAAGAAGCGTCTGTAATTTTATCGGTCTTGACCTGGCCTCTCGGCTTCGGTCATTTTCTCTCCACCATGACATAGTTTCGCTGTGTCCTTTCTATAAATATTTTCATGGCAATTATTCTAATGAGTTCTCTCCCTAGGTACCTCAACCACAAGTCTTTAATCATACTACTAGATTGGTTACAAGTTCTCACCATTTTTCTGCTGAAAATAGCTATTGAAATAGATGTAACCATAATTTCTATTCTAATAGTTTATCTTCTCTCACTTCTCACCTGTGGAACTCTCTTTCGTTTTCTTGCTTCCCGTCACCCATGATCTTCACAAAATGAAATACAACCGTAACCTTTTATTGTCTTTTCTCTTCTTATTCTCTTACACACCCAGTAAAAGCCTGCTTCTCAGTGGTTTTATCGCCTTCTTTGGAGGTGAAATGATTAAAAATATAATAAGATTAGGTAAAACTAGTAAAGTAGTTATGAAGGTTGGTTGGTTGGTTGTGTTTTATGGCATATCAACCACTGTGGGTCATTTAATGCCAAATTAAGGTATATATATATATATATATATATATATATATATATATATATATATATATATATATATAGTTACTTTGTTCATTTAATTTCATTTTCGTATTTTGCTTTGATAAAGTCCACATTGGACGAAACGCGTCAGCAATTACCAGTTTTCCTATTGTCATTTTTATTCATAAATATATATATATATATACACATATACCTATACATATATTAAATATACAGTAATATTAAACATATAGCTGGCAACATTGTTGTTTCAAAAACATATAGCTGGCAACATTATTGTTTCAAAAACGTATATCTGGCAACATTATTTTTTCCAAAAAAAGTATAGCTGGTAACATTATTGTTTCAAAACCGTATACCTGGCAATAATTATTTTTTCCAAAAAAACGTATAGCTGGCAACATTATTGTTTCAATAACGTATATCTGGCAACATTATTGTTTCCAAAAAACGTATAGCTGGCAACATTATTTTTCCGAAAACATTATCTGAAGCCTTGCTGTTGGACGTAGTTTATCGTCATACCCAGGACGCGGATGTAGTTTATCGTCATACCCAGGACGCTAGTTATGAAGGCGATTCCTATAGTTATTTTAAAAAAAAATGCCTTAAGGACGTTGCTTATATAACACGCAGTATTTCTATCTAAAGACTTATGTCCGTTTTTGCGACTCCGAAGTGTCATTAAAAATGCATTTTTTAAATAACGGTTAAATCAATACCCGGTTTGAACCAGAGATTGTTCATTTTTGTTTGCCTCATCCACTGGGTACCATTATGTGTTGCTTATTTCTTTTGTTGGGTGCGATAGAAAAAGTAACACTCGAAAACGAATTCTTCGTTTTTCATTTCTTGAATGATGGAATACCGTTCGATTGCGACGAATCTGCCTCATGTGAAAGCCTTGGAGATTTACAGTCGTTTGTTCCGGCAGAAGTTTTGTTTTCTCTACATATACAAGACATTGCCATATTATAGGAGGAAAATGCATAATGATAATAACAATGATAATGTTCTTTTGTTATACCAGACACGAATCCTGTATAGTAACTGGCTATGGTTAAATGCAATTGGCAAATATGATCACCAGCAAACAAAATTGACAAAATTTGCAATAAACAATTACAATAAAAAGAAAAGAACAGAACAAAAATAACACAAAAAAAAAAAAATAAATAAATAAAATACGCATGACAAAAGTCGGTAAAGCAACAATAATGAATAAAAAAAAAGTTCACAAACTAAGAATGGTGTTAACACACAACAAGGATACTGATAAGCGATCGTGGCATTCTGCCTTCAAGACAAAAGAGATAATAATATGGCAGATGATACCGAGATGTGGTCTATCTTGTTGCTTAGGTAGAAATATCTATCTATCTATCTATCTATCTATCTATCTATCTATCTATCTATCTACTGCGTTCTCGTTTCTCTACCCATCTATCCATCCTGGTTTCTTTCTTTCTTTCTTTCTTTCTTTCTTTTTTCTCAGTCTGTTCCTGATCTATCTATCTATCTATCTATCTATCTATCTATCTATCTATCTATCTATCTATCTACTGCGCTCTCGTTTCTCTACCCATCTATCTATCCTGGTTTCTTTCTTTCTTTCTTTCTTTCTTTCTTTCTTTCTTTCTTTCTTTCTTTCTCAGTCTGTTCCTGATCTATCTATCTATCTATCTATCTATCTATCTATCTATCTACTGCGCTCTCGTTTCTCTACCCATCTATCTATCCTGGTTTCTTTCTTTCTTTCTTTCTTTCTTTCTTTCTCAGTCTGTTCCTGATCTATCTATCTATCTATCTATCTATCTATCTATCTATCTATCTATCTATCTATCTATCTATCTATCTCAATTTGCTCCTTTGTTTCTTTCTTTCTCGTTCTGTTCATTATCTTCTCACTGTTCATCTCTACCTATATATATATATCCTGGTCACTTTCTTTCTTTCTTTCTTTCTTTCTTTCTTTCTTTCTTTCTTACGCTGTTCATTATCTATCTAAACGTTTTTATCACCTTGATCATGTAAGTTAAGCAACGTCGACTCTGATCAATAAGGAGATGGTTAGGTGCTGTAAGCTTGTATGTGTGGCTGGTGTAATTGTTAATCGCTTGTATTGTTAATGAGACCGCCGAATTACAATTCCTGTTGGGTTTGTTATATTCACTTACACGGTAATACCACTGAGAAAGGCATGAATCGACATCTCCTCCCAATCTATGGGTTAATTAGTTTAAATTTGTATCACTAAATCAATATTATAAGAAAATTCTTACAATCTAAAAATATTTTCAGGCTTAAAATAACCTGCAAAGTGTTGGCAAGCCGTGAAAATGAATTAGAAATAAACGTATTTACTTTGTGCGTGTGTATATCTTTAAAAGAGCTTCCAGTACAGCATGCCATGGAATGAAGGAGCTTTGAGTCATAGCAGTTGAAATTACAACGCTTCCATTCTCTGGACCTTTGAAATCCGAAAATTGTTTTCGCACTAGGGGAAAAGTTATTGAAGATGCTGTATGAGTTTCGGTAAAGGTCAATATTTAGCCATTCATATACAAAACTCTCGACTCCCATGAGAAGATTGATACTGACGAAATGTAACCCTATTCTTCTATCAGTAAATTTGAATACTTGCAAAAAATGTGTTGAACAAACCATCCATCTACTTTTATTAGATCCTAATATCAATGGAATTAAGAAAGAGATTCTGATCTATCTATCTATCTATCTATCTATCTATCTATCTATCTATCTATCTCCGTCTGTTCATTATCTATCTATCTATCTATCTATCTCCGTCTGTTCATTATCTATCTATCTATCTATCTATCTATCTATCTATCTATCTATCTATCTATCTATCTATCTATCTATCTCCGTCTGTTCATTATCTATCTATCTATCTATCTATCTATCAGATAGATAGATAGCTATTGGCCCATAGCTGGGACCCTAACAGGTGCTACTACCCCAGATAGATAATCTGGGGTAGTAGCACCTGTTAGGATCCCAGCTATAGGCCAATAGTGAACAAAACAAACAAAAACAAAACTCTATGAAAAGAAACAAAAACAAAACTATAAATTTTTATGGTGAAGATGCCAGAAATACATTTTTATATAAAAACATGCCAACAACACACATTTATAATAAAATTACACACAATACATTTTTAAAGCAAAATGACCAGCAATACATTTTACCTGTAGTCGAAGCCATAAAATTGTTTTCAAAATATTTAAATCTTCTCCTGAAGATGATCTTGGAAAAGATCGAAAGTACTTGGATTAGAAAAACCTTCCTTGATTAATTTCAACTGATTAGAGAGCTGGAAAGTATAGAAATAAATAGGCACAACATTTTTATATTCAATGAAACGTGTTTGAATGAAGATATGCGGCATATGTATGTATGTATGTATGTATATATATATGTAAGCAAATATATGGATATAGATCCGACAGTATGAAGAAAAATATACGGAAAAAACAAACAAAAATCCTTATATGCAATTATGCTGTTTTAATGTTAATATAATGTCAACGTCGGACGTTTCGGTCTAATAAACCATCTTCAGGACATATTCATAAAATATAATTAACATTATCAATTCAACATGACAAAGACGATGGACATAAGAACAAGACTTATCCAAACAGATAACTGAAAGTTTTATATCTCCATCGTCTTTGTCATGTTGAATTGATAATGTTAATTATATTTTATGAATATGTTCTGAAGATGGTTTATTAGGCCGAAACGTCCGACGTTGACATTATATTAACATTAAAACAGCATAATTGCATATAAGGATTTTTGTTTGTTTTTCCCGTATATTTTTCTTCATATATATATATATATATATATATATATATATATATATATATATATATATATATACATACATATATATATATACATAGATCTAAATATATATATATATATATATATATATATATATATATATATATAGATATATATATATAGATAGATAGATAGATATAGATATAGATATAGATATAGATAATAAATGCGGAAGTCAGTGTGTCAAACCTTTTCAAATTTACTCCGAGATGCCGTAGCCCAATATATCATATCATTTTGGAATCAGACCAATTCCATGGGCAAATTAAAGACATTCTGAGTCGAATCCGGACCCGCAATCTTGAAATTTTGGATTACCAAGTTTTCATAATTGCGCTTGTTTTCGGCGATTTTTACGTGATTTTTTTCGACAAATGTTTTTGTACGATAATAATTTTTATCACTTGGAAATAAATTTGAGAATAATTCAAATTAATTGCGAAATCCTGCGAAAGTCACCCATGCAATAAAAATAATTGTTTGTATGGAAAGTAAGGACCTACGTACATCAAACTGTCTTTAAATTAAGTGGCGACAGAAGAAATTATCATTGGACTTTTAAAAGGTAAGCTTAAATATTAATGCAATCCTTACATGCAGCGATCAATTTTGAGTTCTTCTGTAGTTTATTGTTGCCTATCACATCTACTCCCCATTAACTATTGTGATGAAGGCACAATGAAGAGCCATCTGCAAGACCTAGCTTAAATACCACTCGATACGAAGGTTTTTTAGCTAGTATATATATATATATATATATATATATATATATATATATATATATATATATGTGTGTGTGTGTGTGTATGTGTAGTTTAAAGTTAGTTCTATTTACGGTGTAAAAGTTTTCAATCTCTGGGATAGACAATTTGTAGATGTAGATGTAGATATACAAATCAACATTGCTTGGTGACCGTTGGTTTCACGCCTCAAGCAGATCATGATTTCTATGGCCAAACACTCTCTCACTCCCTATCTTGATCAATCGACTGACGGGCTGACATCTAAATATAAGCTCGTGATCAAACAGATGAAGCGTGCGGGGATAGTTTATGTCGATTGCAGATGAATAATGAAGAGGAGACGCGAATCAGAAAACGTGTGTAGTGCAACGCGGGGTAGATGATGGGCAGAGGCAATCTCACCGAATATCTCAGTGGCCATAGAGGGTGAACTGTAAATGAAGGAAATGTTTTATCACCAGCATTAATGAAATTGCAGAACAGGAAATACAAATGAGAAGGGGGAGATGAATTGGAGGATGTTGCGCCATGCAATCACTATATATCAGTCTATTCATATCTATCTATCTATCTATCTATCTATCTATCTATCTATCTATCTATCTATCTAATTATCTATCTATCTATCTATCTATCTATCTATCTATCTCATTCTTTTGTCTATCTCATTCTTTTATCTATCTATCTATCTATCTATCTATCTCATTCTTTTGTCTATCTCATTCTTTTATCTATCTATCTATCTATCTATCTATCTCATTCTTTTGTCTATCTCATTCTTTTATCTATCTATCTATCTATCTATCTATCTATCTCATTCTTTTGTCTATCTCATTCTTTTATCTATCTATCTATCTATCTATCTATCTATCTATCTATCTATCTATCTATGTCCACCTGATTGTATCTAGCAGAGGCAAACTTATTATGTAATCAACAAACCATGAAATGAAGGGGAGCAGTCTATTCGGAGATACAACAGAAATCTCATAATTGAATTATAAAGAAAGAAGGTAATTTACAGAGACTTTTCCCTTATCAACTTGTCAATCCATTTCACCCAACCTTTCTCCGCTCATCACCTAGATCGAACATTATGCCATGATAATTTCCAAATGCAGCTAAAAAACTTCCAACATCGGTTGTTTAAATTCAATTTTGTTGTGAGAACATTGATTTGCATAAAAAAATGACGTAATATACACACAAAGAAACGCATACATATATACTCACACTTATATAGATATATCTAAGATGATTTTGCTACATATATTTACTACACATACACACACATATTATATACATGTGTGTGTGTGTGCGTGCTGATTACACACACACACACACATATATATATATGCATGTATGTATGTATGTATGTATAAAATAATCCTATATATGTACAAAATATATATACCAAACGTAAGATGATTATTGAAAATGTAATTCAGGAAATCTGAATTTTAGTGACTTGGTCAAATTTTGGATATCAGTTTGGAAAGAGAAATATATATATATATATATATATATATATATATATATATATATATATATATATATATATATATATATATATATATAACATTCAAACGATTTACCTCATACAGATAATCATTTCGTCCATGGGAAAGTAGTATTTCCCTGGACTTATCAATGCAAATATACTTACTAAAGCGTAAAGTAAATGAATTTGCATTGATAAGTCCAGGGAAAAACTACTTTCCCATGGACGAAATGATCATCTGTATGAGGTAAATCATTTGGATCTCATTAATTGTAATTCACTTATATGCTCTATATTAAAAATTATATTGAGCTCTCTTTTGTGGATCAGTTTTAATATTTTATATTAATAGGATCTACTTAGATTACTTACCCACGAATTTTTTTTATCTCTCTCTGCCTATGTCCCTCTCTCTCTCTCTCTCTCTCTCTATATATATATATATATATATATATATATATATATATATATATATATATATATATATATATAATATCGTTAACATAGAAGTCAACACAATGTAATGACTGTCACTTTCATTCTTTAAATGATCCTCATACCAAATGATCGATAAATGTCGAAAGTCACTTTACAGTTTTATGTACAGTGTTTATATTTACATATGCTCTATCCATGATATATATTGAGCACTATCCCATACAGGTCTTATAAGACATTTTAAACAATATATATATATATATATATATATATATATATATATATATATATACGATGTGAAGTCAAAATTGAATACTGACAGTTTCCTGCTTGATGTGATCAATCATCAATCCAGATAATAGTTTGAGAATGATAGTTACCGTGCAGTAATGATTGCTACGGCCACTCTGTTTATATTTACATATATTATATACCGGCCATTGAGCACCACGCGCTCATAAATATCGAAAATTTTAAACAATTATATATATATATATATATATATATATATATATATATATATATATATATATATAAGCACTAGAAGTGCTATCTTCAACAGAAATTCATTTAGTATGGGTTTCTAGGTCTGCCTCAACGGCATCTCATTGTACATGTTAAGCTACGGAATTAATGATTCCCTCTCGTAAAATATTGTTATACATTTGATGTGTTAAAATTTATGTTAGACACCGGATCATCAGTTGGTCGAAAAAAAATAGGGAGCTGTCCTCAGTTATTTTGTTCTTGTTTTTTTTTCTTGTTGTTCTTCTGTGTGTCATGTCCCTTCCTGACGTTGGCGATTATGGTTCTCCACGACTTCCTGTACTTTATAACTTTCAGTATATTTTTATCTTTTTGTATATCTCTTAATCCTTGTTCTGCTAGGTTCGTTCGGTAGGTTTGGCACAGCTTCCCTCTGTTCCACTTGCCTTCAATATGTTCTGTGAGTGTCAAATGTTCCAAGCCTTCTTTCCTCATCATGTGCTCTAGAAAATTCAACTGTTTCTTTCTGATGCTACGTCTAAGGGTTCTTTTTTTTTTTCTAAACCTTTGGTGTGGTTGATGTGTTCAGTACCTGATTTTCTAAGCATCCTTCTGTAGAAGCACATTTCTGTTTCAAGTCTCTTCACGAACCCTCACGAGATGGTCCAACATTCACTGCCATAGAGAAGTACCGATGCTGCATAACAATTCGACACTCTTTTCTTAATTTTTCCTGTTTCTTAATGCTTTGCTTAACTTTTGAAAGACATCTTTTGCAGTCAGAGTGCTTTTTCGGATTTCGTTTGCGCATCTTAACAACCTCTGTTAAAACAGTTCCTAGATAATTAAATTTGAACATTGCGTGCAAATAAACCTCTCCACCAGGTTCACTAAAGTGTAGTTTAGGCGAGTGTAGTGGCCACACAGTTCATCAGATCTCTTCTGGATGGTCCTCAACTCAATTCTGGTTGACTTGTGCTGTGATGATACAGTGCAATATCTTGATGAAAAAAAATTGTTTGGGTATTTGGTAATGGAAATATTAATATTAGCCATTTCCTTATAAGGAAACACTGGGCATTCATTGACCGAGAAGCCAGTGCATCTGCCGGTTGAAATTTATAAAATCTTTTTCTTAAAACAATTTTTCAGGAAAATAAGTTTTTCAAGTCCAAGAGCTATTATCGCTCTTTCCACTACTGACAGGGGTTTTCTTAAACTTTAATTTGAAGTAACATGGTACGTCAACAATTATTATATCATTATTTTCTCTGAGTTTTATGAGCTATCCACTTTAGCTGTTGCTACTGTTGGTAGTCCTTAAGTGATGTTGTTTCTGTCATTTTGTACAGTTCTTTGTTTGTAATTCTGTAACGCCAGCCAACAGCGTTCAAATAAGATTGATATTAGCCAAGATCCTCAGACTTTACTCACTCAAAATTCACTTAACCATCATTAATCTTAGAATGTCGTTGAATACAGCTAACAATTTAGATATTTCTGAACGAGTTTGGCACCATGTGTGACATCCATAGGAAAGTCTCTATCTGACGAGGCCATTTAAGAACACGACTCAAGTTTTTAGGTTGATGTTTTGTTTTTGTAGCAATTTGCGGTGTAGGGTGAAACTACTTCTGGCGCAGCTAATGTTCAGTTTCTTTTTCTTTTTCATGTCCTAAGAAAAGCATGCCTTTACGATAATGTACATTGAAATTGTGCCAATAGATACAACCACGTACTAAAAAAAACTATAGAAATGTGCTTGGGAGTTGCAGCCCAGATATGAGTTGATATTACGATAGACTAATGGAGTCCAAGAATGGTTACTGTTATGGTTAACCTACCTTCAAAATAGACTCGTCTTATGACTATATTATGCCTCGCAAGAGGGCTGTAGACAGGTGACGAGTTGACTACGTGTACGTCTTCTGTGTACGACTTCTGTCGAACTGTCTGCTTTGGCAGAGAGGAACCCGGACGAAGCTTTGCCGAAGGGCAAAGTTTCGTCCGGGGAGGTAGACAGGCCCTGAACCCGTCTAGGCGGGTTCAAAGGGTATATTTTTGGCCGAGACTACGGGCTTGGAAAAACCCACGTTAAACTCGGCCTTGTGCCACATACATTCCTCGTGGGGGGACTGTTAAATATTGGTGACGAATTGACTACTGTACTTAGCCGTCAGATGGACGTGCAACACTTCTGTATTCGTTCTTTTTGTTAACAATACGTTTTCACTGAATTGCTGAATTCGAGTTTTCTTTTGGACCTCTTCCGAGGCCACAGTAGTTACAAATACTGGAGAAATGAAAGTATATTTGAACATGTTTTTATGCAATAAATTATATAATTTTCCAGAGCCATACACATGAGATTTTTCTTAGAGATGTTGTTTCTCTTATTTGGTACATTTTTTTGGATGATTCTGTAGCGCCAGCCTACAAGTTTCGAAAAAGTGTGGTCTTCGTTAAGATCCACAAGATTCACACGCTCAAAGCCATATTAAACTATTGATCTGATCGGTTGTATACAGCTGAAAGTTTAGATATATCTGAACGGTTTGGGCGGCATGCATGTAGTCCATATGAAGGCCTGGATCTGATGAGATTATTTAAGAATTTTCAGGTCAATGATTTATTCTGGTAGCAGTTTGCAGTGCTGCCAGTTCTCTGTTCAATTTCTTTTTTTCCTATATGATATGGGACCTTACGCATAATAACTATTCCATACGTAATAAATACTGCGCTTCAAGAGGAAGCAGGGAGTTCTGTCTGAAGTCTCAGTTCCGTCTGAAGTATGAGTTCAGTCTGAAGTCTGGAGTGAAGTCCGTCAGGAGTCTGTCAGTCAGTCAGTCAGAGCGAGCAAGTCAGTCGAGTCAGAAGCAGTTCGAAACAGAGTCGCGTTCAAACAATTACTACTAAACCTGATTGTTCGTACTAACCCTTTTCTACCTCTCTGTATATATTCCTGTTTGTAATATATCTGTGTTATTCCATATCCGTATTCGAAATCTTCTTTATTGGTTCTACCTTGGACTATCACCGTGGTACAAGGAACCGGACCATAACACTATACAAATCAATATGTATAAACAGTCGCGTAGCAGTGCGACTTAACGATCACCGGTTAACGTGCTTAGGTGAATTAGCGGACCAAACTCATGACTCGAGAACACACTTCACACCTGGCACTACAACAATCCTATATGATGCCTTATCTGAGATCCGTAACTTAGTGGGATTTACGGCACAGCCAATTCTTATCATCAACCAATTGAAACAGTTGATTGATCAGATAAAGATTTTGTTTCACGTTCTCTGGGTTATAACTAGGAACGTTACGAGCTTATGTAAGGCGTTGTGTCTGGTGTCATTGTGCTAACAGAAGATGGCTAAAGGGTTTTTTGTTCGTATATCCCATAGAAGCTAAAAAACGCTGAATTGATCAACCGGACGTGCATCTGTCCCTGCCGCATTGAAAGTGGATGCGATGTGAGTCAGTGTTGATTGTCACTTAACACAGGCAATTCTCGCAAGACGGCTCTGGTCAGTCATTAAGGAACCTAGCGGGCAGTAATGCCTTCCATCACGTATTCTCGTTATGAACGCGGCGCCGTTGTTCGCGGGTAGTAAAAGATCAAAGATGGAATATTTCATGCGTCTAGAATTCACTCTCACCATGACTTTTTTTTATGAGTAACTTAAACGTTGTTTACACTGACTCACCAAATGTGAGAGCACAACAGTTATAGGTCTGTGCATTTTCATAACGCCACACACCATACGTACTATACATCTTACGAACCAATAACTTTTGGCACATCAGAGTATCTATCTATCTATCTATGTCCGTGTATGTGTAGTGTTTTGTGTCATTAATTACTGGTAGGACAAAATTTGTTTATCTTTTAGAGATGCATATATGTTATATCATGTTGCAATTGCGTATTTACTCGGTGACATCATAGCCATATGTTTATGAACCGATGGCAGCCTTGCAGGTAATCGTTTTCTCTGTCTCTTTTAAGTGACATGTTTGGCTTGCAAAGCTATGAAATGAACGAAAAGCGATACCCGTTATCCCTGCATTTTAAAAACTGTTACATCCCCGTACCCTACACCCGACAGACGCACATCTGCTTGTACAGGCATAGGGGAACGACTAACAATTACACACACCTACTGTATTTACCTGTGTCGAGAGCGCAACCCAATTGTTACTTACAAAATAAAAGAAAGACCAAAAAGGAAGAGACATAAAAATATTTAAGATGAAAAAGGAACCCCAGGACTGTAGAATCCAGGGTAAATATTCAAAATTTATTTCAAGAAACAAGCTGCAACTTCGAGACCACGTAATTCAGTATATACTTGTTGCTTACACATTTAATGTCATGTTAGGAAGGTCGGATAAAAATTCGTGATTAAAATTTTATGCATAAAATAGTTGTTTATTAATTTTTAGGACACCGTCAAACGAACGTTGGCTAAATCTTGCATGTAATAAAGCGAATCTGCCAATTAAATGATAGCAAGAGACTTGAATTTCCATTACTTTTCATTTTGTTCACTCCAATATTTTGTCAGTTACTCTCAGCCAGTTCATGGCGTTCGGCTCTGCCAAGTTCGGTCCGCGGATCCCTACACTCTCCTATAATGTCTGAGAGAAACTGTCGAAACCTGTCTGTAGCCGTTGTTAATATAACCGCGCATATTACAAAATCTTTGAAACGCCTGATGCAGCTGGGAGGTCACGTGCCTCGCCATTCGGTAGTGTTCGGCAGTTAAGCCAAATCAACCACTCAACTGGCTTCCTTTTATGGTCTAGTGTGAAACGTGTGCAATGTCTGTTCCGGAAAATACCAGAAGGATATGTGGATTCGGGTCTATACGAACACTGGGCCATCTTGCAAGATTATTAAGGAACTCTGCCTCTCTCCTCGTAGGTTGGCCGTTTATATAACTTCCTGTTATTCCGTTGTTCACCTAGTTTCATTTCCTTGTTTATGTTGGTAAACTTATCAATATATTTGAGGCTTGATTCTCCACATTGAAAAGCATAAAGGAATAAAGTTTCTCAATTATGATATATATATATATATATATATATATATATGCATGTGTGTGTGCGCGGGTGAATGTGTATGACTGTGTACGCATGAATATATTGGCCTGAAGATCACAAACCGAGAGTGACCACGCAGTGTTGATTCTTATGTCAATTTTCTCTAACCCAGCCTCTGTGTGTGTGTGTGTGTGTGTGTGTGTGTCTGTATCTGTCTGTCTGTCTGTCTGTCTCTCTCTCTCTCTATATATATATATATATGCAGAATCCATTCTATATATATATAAAAAATCCATTCCTTATATATATATAAAGAAAGAACAGTAAGATATATAATCCGGTGTTCTTATAGATATTTTCTTTTTGCCGTGTCTTTAAAACCCAGTAATTTTAAAAGTTTCTCCAAAATTCGCTTGAGGATGAAATGGAACTAATGTCTTTAATTTAATTACAAAATTAAATTCGGAGCTTTCAGCTTCCATTTTTGAAACATGGTTAGAACTGTGTAGCGAAAAAACATATTTTAAATCAATTTATATATATATATATATATATATATATATATATATATATATATATATATATATATATAAATATATATAGTGTCCTCTACAGACAGACTTTTTCGCTGTATCACAGCTCATCAGTGTGGCTAGACACCCGATTGTCTCAAGCTAGGATCGAAAACCGACTGATTTGACCAGTCAGAGATCCCCCCCCCCAAGCTATCTGCTCCCGGCAGAGAGGAAAGTGAATTTTACGTGTTTATTTTTTAACAAACACGCTAGTGACTCAGAGTGCTCGATTCATAGAAGACCTTTTACATCATCAACAGTAGCAGTTACTATTTACAAATACGCGCTTTCTCTCTAAAGTGCTCGACCAATTTTATTTTTTCGGGGACGTATATATATATATATATATATATATATATATATATATATATATATATATTAGGAATGGATTTTTCATTTATTAATACAACATATTTTTAGTGTTTTGTGTCATTAATTACTGGTAGGAACATATGAATATACAATATCATTTCTTAATTCTCCAAGTTTCTAACGACATTTTGTTTATTGTTTAAAGATACTTTGTTTCAATTAAATTGATTTTGTTTTTTGCCTTGAAAAAGTACACATTGGACAAGACGCGTCAGCTGTAATTACACTTTTCCTATTGTCTTTTTCCTCAATATATATATATATATATATATATATATATATATATATATATATATATATGTGTGTGTGTGTGTGTGCGCGCGCGCGCGCGTGTGTGTGTGTGCGTGCGTGCATGTGTGTGTTTTAAGGAAAAATACAATAGGAATATATATATGAGAGAGAGAGAGAGAATACGAAAGAGAGAGATAATTTCTAAGAAATTGGTGGATTTTATTTATTTATAACCCGACATATCTTATCGCGAAAATATTATAATTAGTAAATATACATTTTCTTTAGTAAGACTCGTAAAATCTAGGCAGGTAGACGTCGATTACAGTTTATAAAACAGAGGTGTCTTCTCAAAAACATGTATTCACTAAATATAGCGGTTATAGTAATAAAATAATAACAATAATAATAATAGTATACTAATAAGGCGGTTCACCAATCCCTGTTGCAGAAGCCTGCTCATGTACATTTGTATTTGTTCAACATCCACAGAGTCCATCAGTGGTTTATACTGCAACTAGGCTGAGTGGACCATAGTTACAATTTCTGGGATAGAAGGCATCATTTGATGCGATCAACAGTTTAAACACGGCCAGTATGATCAAATTCTCGGTCACGATGACTTGTGACTTCGAGCTAGCACAACCATTGACTGCTCCCAAACAAATACGTCTACCCAATTTCACTCACAAGGCCTGGGTCAACCGGTGATATTCCTCGCTGTCCCTTTCCAACGGTGGTATCGTTAACTGTGAAAGTCAAGGTAAACTATGAAAGGTAGTTAATCTGAAGAATATTTACGAGCATTCTTAAATTAAAAAATTTTGAAAACCTAACGATATTTTTTACACTTGTTGTGAAATAAAATCCTTACATTTGCCTTGATACAGCCGATCAGAGGACGGAACGCATCGCTAAAGAAAAGTTTTCCTTTTCTCTTTATTTTTAGATATATTTTTACACATGGATATGTATGTACATTAATGGTGAATTCTATTTTTCTTTTCTCTTTCTTCTTCTCTGTGTGGATTAGCGTGTGTTTAGGTATGTGTTTAATTTTCATCGGCTTGTTAATTAAACGCTGAGGTCGGGTACGCACTGTGCGCCCTTTACGCATCTTTGTTTCACTAGTCTTATAATATTAAATATATATGAAAGCGCTTCAAACCCCGACTTTTGCAGGGGCAAATTGCAATCCACCTTTTGTCGCAGTCATATTTCAGATCGCTGGGCACATGCCAACGTGCAAATTGGGAACACCAATCGCTTCCAAGCGGCGTATGTGATGGATTCTCCCCAGCAAACTGACACGTGCTATTAGAAAGGCAAATTAATGTTTGCCTTCGTCTTCTGTTCCTTGACACATTGCAGGAATGGCGTCAGCATCGCGCGAAGAGCTTCTTAGAATTTATCTCTGGTAGCTACAAATGATACTTGCAAATTCCAGCACAAGACCACAAGCGTGAAACAGTCAGTGAGTATCAACCTCACTACAGTAGTGATGGTTAACGAGCTAGGTTTGCTTATTTCGAATCTGCAGTGAATCGTATAGTTACGAACCAAGCAGAGAAATTTAACTATTTGGGAAGTGTTTTAACACGTGAAAGAAAACGAGACACTGAAGACACACTGATCTTTGAGTAGTGTAGGTGGCAGTGAAATAAGAAATTGGAGAACTAGACGTTCGAGAAAAGAAACTGTTGGAATAGAAGTGGTTCCTTTTTACCTATTCGGTCATGCGCACTTAATACACCTTTACAAGTTAGGGACATGTAGCAATACAATTTCTCACACATCCTTACCGTCCTGGGTATGACGATAAACTACATCCGAAAGCAAGGCCTCTGACCAGGAGGTTTTGAGGAGCATGGAACGACCTCTTAATTGCTGGTGTTCCCAAGTCCACCCGGACCCGGGGTGGTAACACCTGTTAGGATCCCAGCTATGGGAAAATAGTTAACCCCCAAACTGGGGCCAAAACGTGTAAAAATAGCAAAATATTTTTGTAAAAAATGATTGCCAGTAATAAATATTTGAAGAAAAAATTATTACCAGCAATTCATAATTACCAGCAATAAAAATATTGCCAAAAATACTTTTTTGAAAAAAATATTACCAGCAATAAAAATCTTGTCTGCATTAAATAACCCATTATTAAGATTGATATGCCTTAAACCAAACCAAATCAAACCGAACATCCTTAGGAGATAAATAGATTCTTTTTTCCTTTTAAGTCAATTTAATAACCAGGCTTTCTTAGCAATCTTCTCTTCAGCCCATCTTTGAGTCAATTTAATGACAAGGATTTTTCAGGAATCCTGTTTCCAGCCCGCCTTTGAATTGGCAAATATAACATTTTGTTAGTGATTTTAGTCCTTTGAATAACTGACCATCCAAAACCTGAATGGGTGATCACCTTTTCCGAAACACAAGTGGACGGATAGGGATGGTGGGTCCACCAGCCAGTATCCATATAATGCGTAATAAATGAAGCAGTCAATCAATGAGGAAGGGACCAGCAGTGAGTAAGTCAGCAGACACTGAGACGGTAAGGCACCGAGTGTAAGAGTTCTTTTTCCGTGACTGGAAGTTAGTAAGAATCAGAAATTCACCTTCTCGAATCCGAAGGAAGAGATTGCCGATTAAGTGAGAAATCGTATTGTTTGCTATTTTCCAACCAGTGTCTTGAAAATCATTTGTCGTTATTCTTTGTTGAATTCGATCACGGCCAGTGAGATATACCTGTGAACATAACGAGCCGGATGTATACGCATACAGCCGACCTTCGATGTCATCACGGCTTGTGCAGTGACGTGCAGAAAGGCATCGTCGCAGAGGGCTAATTTTGTGTTTTTTTAAATCGTTTCATCCCAATCTAGGCAACAATGCCGCTAGAATGCAGAGGGTTACAGTGAGTTAAAGAGAACGAAAAAAAATTAATGAGGAAAAGTGAATAAAAGGACAATAAAGAAACAGGCTCCAGGGAGCCAGGTGGAGATTGACGTTGCATGTAGATTTTTGAAGGTTGGAGTTGGCAGGGAAGCAAGAACTCGGAAAGGAGTCCCACAAGGAAGACGTGTAGGAAAGAAAAAAACTAGCTATTTCAGCAATAAAACGGTGAGACCTAATTGCCAATCTATAGTAGAACGCTTAAATTCTTAAAGTCAAAGCCCCGAGAGAAAGTCATCAGAACAATTGCCATGAAAATATTATGATGATGTATTTTGCCAGGATTCGAGCATTGTTAAAATAGCATAACTTTGAAACCTGTTTTTCAAGGCAAACAGTGTCATACTAATTGGATGTTTAGCGAAACTCATTCTACCTACCCGCACTCTTCTTCATCTGAAATTGTGTGATGCGAAATTAAACGTAGCAGATTTTTTCGACTAATATTCACAAATAAGACAAATACGATCCAAGAGCCACTCAAAGTAGAGGGTATGTTTTATGAGCGTAAGAGAAGGCAAGAAGTTCAATTTTTGATTTATGTATGAAAGATAACAGTTAACCCTAGACTTGAAGGTGTCAAAATTCTAGTGATCGAGCAAGCATCCCGCTTGGAGTCTGCTGCACAGATCAGCAGTTCTTGGGTGAGACGTCCTTCATGCAAGTGGAATACGAAGGTATTTTGGTATTTTCCATTTTCTTGTTTAGACAGTACCTTACGAAACTTTAACTAAGTTACATTTTTATCTCTCTTTTGGAGTCCTTTTAATAAGGTTTGTGATACAAGTCTTATTAATTAACCCATAGGGGGTAGAATATGTGCATTCATAGCTTTCCCAAGGCTATTTGTGTGTAAGTGAATATAATGAATCCAATTAGAATTGAAACTCGGCTCTCCGATTAACAATTCCCAGCCATTATCCATTACACTACCCTCATATCCAAGCTTACAGCACCTGGTATTCCTAAACGGTTACCCATCTAGGTATTGACCGGGCTCGGCGTTGCTTAACTTCGGTGATCGTACGGTGTTTTAACTTGATATAGCTCTAAGCCAAATAAATAAGAATCTTCGTCATACCAATTTTCCCATTCAGTAGTTATGGCTTCTGGGAATGAGAAATCAGAGTGCCGAGTTCGAATTCCAGTCGGGTTCATTACATTCACTTACGCTCAAGTACCCTTGGAAAAGGTATGAATCCATTTTCTCTCCCCAGATATGAGTTGAATAACAGGACAGACTGGGTCCTATCGCTTTGGTCGGCATTCAGTCTACCGCAGAAAGAGGTTACTGTGGGAAAATCTTCTGCCTGGTCAGTCAGGAATCGAAAGAGACATGATCGCCCAATAGTGTATCACGTATGGTACTTAACTGACTAAGTTATTGTCTTAAGATGTCAGGATTATTCAGAGGATGAACCAGTTGCGTCTTTCCTGCTTGTGTCAGAGATCTAAGACCGACTAACGGTGTATCAAATGCCGATTTTCAGGATAAACAGAAACGCCGTTCTTCTTATGAGACTGGCGTTTTATTGTTTTCCAAACTAAATCTCCTTTCATTTAACCTTACGTCATACGAGGTGATGCTTAATAAATATCAGATAAACGATTAAAATAGGCCCATAAAGAAGAAATAGAAAAAAAGAACAAACATTAATGAGTATTTATTTGTATTAAAGAAAGCGTGGCCATATTATCGACTCAGTAAACAAAATAAAAATAAAAGAAATAAAAAAAGACAACTCTGTTCATTAAAAAACAAACAAACAAATAAAACATAAAGAAAGAAATAAGTTTTTTTAGCATTGCAGTCTTTCTTTTTTTTTTATTTATTTTTGTTACATTTTTTTATTGCTTTAACATCTACGCTTCGACTGAGCTAATTCGGTCTCAGCTTATACCTCATTCCAGTGAGGAAATGTTGGATAACAAAAAATAAAAAAAAAATAAGTTAAACGGTTTTGAAGCAGAAATAGTTCGAAAAAGTGATGTTATTTCTATCGGCACGAAGATTAATCATAGGAGTACATCCGCAAAGCTAAATAGTCCCATTGCTTAATCGAATACGCATGAATATTTTTATGCGTGTTTGTTTAAATTTGCGTAGGAAAAAATAGAATCGAGAGGCCAAATGACTGTATCAATAGAAACATCCGATATAATGATTTCTAAGTTATTGTTATATGGTGCTCAATAACACCTTACTGTTTTTCTCTTTGTTTTTAAATTCATATTAAGTTGATATTTTTTACTAAGTAGTAATAATGAGAAAACAGCTTTAGCAAAGTGTTCTTATGAAGCCTTTCGTAACTTGAATAACGTAAAGTGGAGTCGCAATTATTATCAATTTATATGGAGATAATTTTGAGAGTTTCCAGAACAACAAAAATAATTTTTGCGTTTTCACTACGATTCACTGTGCTACAATGATTACAGAAAAGCATGGATTTAATTTTGAAAGGGTAAGAATTTTACGATAAATTTGTAGGATGCGATGAATGCAAAAAAAAACAAAAAAACAAATAAAACAAAACAAAACAAACAAACAAAAAAAAGAAGAAAAACGAAAAAACTATTTGAGATTTGGTTTAGTTTGTTTTACGGTATATAACCCTTTCCAGGATATTTAATGCCGTATTCTGTCATTTTCATAGCCAACACAGGTTTGGTTAGCACAAGAATAAAAGTACAGTATAAGTACAGTAACAAGGTATCCTGCTTTTTGGTGGGGTACTCTTCTGTATGGGTATGAAGTCGTCGTATTGTTGAGCGCAGCCTACAGATCACACTGTATGATAAAAAAAATGCGTTTGATTAAAACGTTACACATTGCGACGATTTTCTATACCAGCAATGACAAAATCCGATCATAGGCAGATAAATATAGAAGATACTTATTTTGGGGGTTCTGGAACGCTTAATAAAATTTCCGCATATCATATAAATAAGCAGTAAATACTTCTTCACTTTACACTGGAGAGTGAATAAAACCGGTACTTTGATCTTAGATCTTTCGTAAAAGCAAAATATCGTTAATGAAACTTTCGAAACTATGGGAAAGCTCTATTTCGTCTTAAAACTTCCATCAGACATCTACCATTAATACTTTTAGGTAGTAAACGACACAACGCGGATATTATCGGCTATACTGAGAAAATTGTTCGAAAATAATTGTTCGAAAAATCTGTAGTACTATAGATTTTAAATTTGCTTACCACCAGGACCCAAAGACAAAATTTATACCGTTTTTGAAGCAGGTGGAAAATTATATCGATTTTGCAAGATACCTTTTGGAGTAACCAACGGAGTAGCTTGCTTTCAAAGAATAATTGATAAGTTTATAGCTGACAATTCACTTTCCCACACATTTGCCTACTTAGACAATATGACTATCTGTGGTAAGAGCCAGGAAGAGTACGATGGGAACCTCGATAAATTTACAGAAGCGACCAAGAAATACAATTTAATTTACAATCATGATAAATGCTCTTTCGCAGTAGTGTATTCTATCGACGAAACGGTTCCTTTAATTTCGAATTGTAAATTGTTTGAATGAAAATTAATCGAAATGATAATTATTCGAAACAATTATGTTTAAAATATATATGTTGTCTTGCTTTGAGGGATTCAATGCTGATTCACCTAGAATTAATAACGCCCTTGAAGAATGACATAGGACTCTTTTGCAGCAAGTGTCATGATATCATCCAACAATATGAAAATTCTTAGACGCTTTTAAAAGAGAACAGAACTTGCAAGAAATTCATATTGCAAAAGTAAGAGCAGGTTGTCAAAATATCGAGAGCGCCAAGAAATACCGCGAAGTAAATGGAAAACTTAAAAACTTAGTGGCATCGTTTAACGAGTACTCTTTAGTAGATGACTACCGTAATTCCCCATGTATAATACGCATTTTTTTCTAAAAAAAAAAATAATAAGCAAAATTGGGGATGCATATTATGCATAGGTAAAAAAATCTTTAAAAATTGCCATTTCATAGGTCGATTTCAATAGCGAAATGAGCACTCACCATAAACATACGACAATTTGACACTAACATTTGTTGAAATACAATCATATATACCTAACAATACTTAGAAATATAAAATAAAATAAGAATTATCATAAAACTAAATTAGAATAATATTATTCTATGTTTAAAACCATTTTTAAATAAGAGTAGGAATCGCTAGCCGTAATGACATTCGGTAGGTCCAATTTAAAGGGTTTGATTACCAAACAAGGGGTGCCTATTATGCGTGAGTATAAACATTTTCCCATACTTTCAGCAATTTTAGGAGTTCGTATTATTGATAAAGGCGTATTATACATGGGGAATTATGGTATTTGCATGCAGTATCATATAATTTAAGGTTATAAGGATTTTTTTCTTACTAAATTGTTTTATTAACGATATTTGTATTTCGAATAATTATCATTTGTGTATTTCCTCTTTTAATTTTTACATTTTTATTAAAATAAAGAATTTTGCATTTCGAATAATTATCATTTAATTGTCCTTTCGATTAATTTTCATTCAAACAATTTGCAAATCGAATATTTTTCGAATAATTGCTTCCGAATAATTGTCTTTGAACAATGTTCACACAATTTTATCGGCAGAAATATGAGCAGTGACGTGTAGAGACTTGGTGATGCCTGGGGTCAACTCCTTGATTGTATGCCGCTAAAACTCATGTAAGCTGGGCTATAGGGCATAGTATTAAGAAATGTGACGAAGGAAGGCATTTTAAATATTTAATAAACACATTATTCAAAATAACTCTAAACAAAATTTTCATTTGACATTTTGATTGGCTGCCCTCCCGATATGGATGCCTGGGGCCGTCACAGCCTCTATCCCTGCTTCTATACACTACTGATTATGAGTCTAGTTTTGACTTCTTTTATGTAATAGGTTCCCGTGAAAGAATTTATTTAGAAGCCGTTTTTGAAAAATGATCTCCAAGGATATGGGTTTCGAGTTCAAACCTCGCTAGAATCTACGTATTTTTAAGTCCGGCTGCTTACTTTAGCACTTATATTTCGCTAATATTAATAAAATGATTTTAAAATAAAAAGTTGCAGTTACTTTTTTATGTTTGACGTTTCAGAATTATTTTACATCACCTACATCTCTAAAATGAACGATCTCAATAACACCGCCGTAGATAATATAGATATTGTATTGCCCATTACTAACCAATGAAACCAAATGAAATGCTTCACAACTAAAGAGGAAGCAGTGATCGAATTTTTGTACTGATTCAGTCTCATCAAATTGTGAAATGAAATCTTGAACGCCCACTCTTCTAGATCCTTTTGTACTAATGCAAGTGTCCCACAGAGCTCTATCCTTAGACCTACATTTTTTCTTAATTTTCATTAACGACCTTCCTGATGGCACAAGCTCTCAACTTGATATCTTTGCTGATGACACAACTATTTACTCCTGTCTCGATAATAAGTCTGATCAATTCGATAAAGTCAAATTTGCAGCTGATCTAAAAAAATAACCGACAGTTTGTTATTAACCGGGGCAATGAATTTTGACGCCTCCAAAACGAAACTGCTCTCTATTAATGATCTGGCAGACTACTTTCTGCCTTCGATCAGCATGGCCAATGCTAACCTCTAAGAGAGTAATTCATCGCGCCCTCTCGTGCTAACATTCTCGGCTGACATGAAATGGAAAAGACTTTATTGAATCAATTGCTAGGTCTGCTGCTAAAAAAGTTGGTTCACTGTGTGGTGTTAGACAGTTTTTCTCTCTGGAATCTATCTTACATATTTATGCCTACCTTTCGCTCAGGCTTCGAATATTGCTCCTGCTATATATTTAGAGATACTTGATAAAATTCAAAGAAAAATCAGCAGTATTATTGGTCCTAACCTGGCGTCTCGGCTTCAGTCACTTTCTCACCGCTTTAAATTAGCCTAACTTGTGTCTTTTCTGTAAACACTTACATAGTAACTGCTCAGATGTGCTCTTCGCTATGGTAGACTTTATGGATTTAAGCACAGTTCTAGTTTGGCAAGAGGGTCTCATCAATTTAGAGTTAAGCCCGCTAAATGTAACCGTCAGTTCTAATGCTAACTGTTTCTTTTCTCGCACTTCTCGCTTGTGGAACTCTCTACCGGCTCCATGATTTCCAGCTAAATTTTGATCATCAAAAAGTTAAATGCAATGTCTTCTTGATCACTCTTCTACTGTCCTCGCTCCTTAATAATGCTTCTGTTTTCTAATTCTTTCACACCCAGTAACCCCTTGTGTCTTAGTGGCTTTACTGCATTGCTTGGAATAAATTTGATTAAAACAAACCTACATATAAATTTGATTAAAACAAACCTACATATATTTATTATAAGATATCATTGTAAAACTTAGTTATGATTTAAATGCACATAGCTCTTTAAACTGGAAAAAAAACTTATGGAACAACGTTGGTAGGCATGAGAAACGTGTTTGTTGTCATTAGGTTTATTTTTGTGACTGTTTTCATGTCTTTTCAGTCTACCAGCTGACTTGCAAACTTTTCAGTAAATGTGTCATTAATTCGCAGTAATTAATGCTATGTTTTCTTTAGTTAATTGGTGCTCTGGTACGATGATTTTCGATATAATTTTTCTGCTTTACTCAACCAAAGCATACGACGAATATCGCCAGTAATGCCATATCAATCATTTATATAGTCTGAATATTCTACGTCAAGCTCTTTTCGGACGTATCAGATTTTCAGCAATCCGCTCTTATAATCAAAACGCATTGTTTTAAAATCATTTTAAACAAAACGAAATAATAATTTTGTTTAAAGCAAAAATATAACGATTTTATCTGCATAAAATGCATTTGATTTTCTTGTTTCTTCTTATTTATTCCCTTCCCTAACAATTGCATATGTGAATTGAAAGCTTGTACAATTTTTTGTTATTCATTACAGCGACACGTTTGTGAAAAGTTATTGGTATATTAGGAACATGATCAATAAATTGAATAGACAAAAATTCTATGAAAATGTGAAATTTTTTAAAATATCGATGTCTACGCAAAAAATCCCATGTCTATTCACGTGATCATAATCAACCAATCAGATTGCATTTTAAACAGATAGTAATCTGAGCCCCTTTTTTTACTAACTCCAGTTAGATGCGAGAGATCATGGCATAGCCACATGGCTATCCAACTCAATTTAACTTTTGAACATCATTGAAAATCGGTATAGTTACTCTAAATAATTATTTTTAAAGATTCCAGTTGCATTTCCAACTTCTCTCTCTCTCTCTCTCTAACTATAGGTTACAGGTTTTCTTTGCGGCTTAATACAACATCATAACAGCCGAAATAAAAAAATAAAAGTAAAAAAAGCAGGTACGAATAAAGTTTCAATGAGTTCAGGAAAATTGTATCCAAATGTGAGCAACAAAGATCATAGGCTATGTGAAACCTTTTCAATCAACAATAGCCTTTTACAATTGGGGCAGAAAACTGTATTAAGTTGATTACATGCTGACTACAAGAGTCTCTTTCGCCTTGAAGATGTAAACAGAACAACAGTTGTTAAGTTCAGACTGTTTCACAATAGATTTTAAGATATTATTGAGAAAGCAACAGCATTAATAATAGGAAGCGATTCAAACTTTGAGCGATGCATGAACATTAAATATCAGTAAGCTAAGCAAAGTATTAAGAAACAGGAAAATTTCATTAGGAACAAAGAAAGGATCATTGAACAATTTGTATTTTTCAGTGCGCCACTGAGTGTGACACAAGGTCAGTTTAAAGTGGGTTTAACGGTTATAACGTGGAGAAATGTTCAAGCCTCCTCTGTACTCCCTTTGGAGAAGCATCAGATGTCGGGTAATAACCCCAGCCCCTCTCCCTTGGAGTGGGGCTGGAGTTATTACCCGGCAATGTCTCGGGGCCGCTCCTACCCGGGGCTTGAGCTAATATATTGTCATATATTTTCAATATATAATACATTCAAACTTTCCGAGGCGAAGCCAAATATAATATGTCTTCTTCCATATGGCAGTGAATGCTGGACAATCTCATCACATATAAGGAAGAGAACAAGAGCAATATGGTTCTACAAAAGGATGCTGAGAATATCATGAACGGAACAAGTGAGCAACAACGAGGTTTTACTTTCAGAAAGAGATAATCGAAATTTCTACGGAATCTAATGAGGAAAGAGGGCTTGGGAAATTTAACAATTCTGAGCCATTATCCATTACACCACCCGCACATCCATGCTTACAGCAGCTTGTATTCCCTATCGGTTACACATGTAGGTACTAACTTGGCTCGATGTTGCTTAACTTCGGTTATCGTACGGGAACCGGTGTTTCAACGTGATATGACCGTAAGCCAGGGATTATAGGAGACAGCAGAAATACACAATTTACTAAGTGCTGCAAAGGAAATTGTGGAGAACCTTCATTGCTAATAACCTGAAAGAGCATGACACATAGAAGAAGAAGAAGAAGAAGAAGAAGAAGAAGAAGAAGAAGAAGAAGAATCACAACATAAGAAGGAGGAAGGGCGATTAGTGCTTGATGACTTTTTCTGAAAAGTTAAAAACGGGTCATTAATATTCGTAACATATTTATATATTCTAAATCATTTAATATTTTTTATTGCAACATAAACTGAAGAATTGATTAATTACATATAGTATTCCCTCTCTTTGATATCTCTCTCTCCCTCCCCCCCTCTCTCTCTCTCTCTCTATATATATATATATATATATATATATATATATATATATATATATATATATTAAAATAATAAGTGTGTGAACTGCATTTCTTTGATGACGTCAATTAATCGAAGAAAAAAGCCTAAATAAAAAAAAGCCTAAATAAAAAAAAGACTAAATAAAAAAAAAGACTAAATAAAAATTTTAAAAATTATCTTGTACAATTTACCATTCCGTCGAATTTTCATACCAAATTACTTTTATATATATTTATGTGTGTGTGTGTCTTTTGTGTATGCGCAGACACACACACACACACACACACACACACACACACACACACACACACACACACACACACACATATATATATATATATATATATATATATATATATATATATATATATGTATATTATTTCCTCTTGTATAAATCAATTGCGGAATAAAGTCTACACCGAAATCAATCAATTTCAGTAGATTTTAGAAAGTGTTCAATACCTAGCCCGTTGGGCAATATTCATAAATATTAGCTTCAAAATATTTAATAGACTTAGTAAGATTCTTATATCTTTTTAATATAATATTTTACGTATATACAGGGTGCAACGGGTAAGTTGTCGCCATTTTATATTTTTTAATTTTGTGCATGCACATTGTTTTTTTTTTGTGTCAACTACACAATATAGTAGGGTCAGTTGGGCACCGTCTGTGAGAAAAATAGCACCATGACGCAATTCACTCCGCCAGAAATTTGGAAACATCTCTCGATCAACTGCGCCCAACACAATAATCAAAGGGGGTTCAGTTTGGGGTGTTAGGTAGCCACATATAAGAGGTAATGTGGTCGCAGAAATTGTCTGACAGCCATAACTGGGTTCCTGCTTGTGGGGCATCGTGCAGAGTCATGTTGCCAGACATAAGGTCTTCCAGCAACCAACCTCTTGACCCAGGGAAGCACTACCACTACAAGGCACTTGATGTGGGCCTCCATGTTGAGGCTGAGGCCCTCACTAATAAATTCGGGAGTTCTTTTCCAAATCCTCAGCAGCCAAACACTGAAATGTTCGAATTAGAGCTACTGGCACGTTTTCAAATTTCCAAAACAAACAACGGACATGCGCGAATGAAAAATATAAAATGGCGACAATTTACCCCACGCACCATATATATATATATATATATATATATATATATATATATATATATATATAAATGATCCTGGAGAGCATGCAACTTTCACGATAGCTGGTGCATGTAGTGCCTCAAAGTGATGCTAGAAAGTCACAGGAAGGAGTCCGCTCATGCCTGACCTGTCGGTGTCCTTTGCAGTAGTTTGCAATCGTATCTGCGCATCCAATTTCAACGTCGGAAGTCATATGCACACAGAGGTTGATTTCGCGTGTTTGCCTTCCTCAGATTCTGACAGATTACCCTTGAAAACATACACACACACACACATAGAGAGAGAGGGAGAGAGTGAGAGATGGAGAGAGAGAGAGAGAGAGCGGTAATGGAGCCTACCGTATTCGAAATGTATCTGCTTATATTTCTGTTGTGCAAACCACGTAGGAAAGGCATGCCTTCTCTCTGTTGCTGTATATGTGGAGAAAAATATCACGACACTGGCTTGCCACGAACTGTAACCAAGAAGAGAGGTGGGTGTGCACTTGGAGAACACGCCTCTCATATATTGAAGCGGAGCTTTACTACTGCAGTAAGATAAGTCCTAACCAGACGCTCCATACTTGTAACCTTGTACCAGGCGACGTTAAACGTAGTATATACCTATTTATTGCACAGGCGACAAACATTAACCGTTAGTTAGTTTTCCGCATCCCCGCATCAACTGTTTGAGGATTTTTCTTATATATATATATATATATATATATATATGATAACAGTTTAATCTGTCGCACTTCTTGCTTGTGGGACTTCCGGCCACTTGATTTCCAATCTTGTAAATTTAAATGCAACGTCAATCCGTTACCTGCTTTTTTAATTCCTGTTCTTTTATTGTTATCTCTCCTTAGTATTTTTCTCTTGTATTCTCTCACACTCAGTAACTCCTTGCGTCTTAGTGGCTTTATTGCCTTGCTTAGGCCGAAATTATATATATATATATATATATATATATATATATATAACGCACGTATATACGGTTGCTAATATCTAGTTACTTGATTTATCCACGTCAATACCTATCTATCTATCTATCTATCTATCTATCTATCTATCTATCTATCTATCTATCTATCTATCGATAGATTGATAGATAGAATGATAGATTTGTTGAACTAAGTCACAAATAATTTCCGTTTATCTATTTTATTCTTCTAAAACCGAGGTCTTATTACATTTTATTCAATTATATATTCTACATTATCTGCGATGATTCGATCCATTTTGAGAGAAACTCGTCTTAATTAGAAGAAGATTTCCTAATCGAAACGTTTTTCTGTGCTCGAAAACAGGTCAAAATTTGTTTAGTGCAAGGTCAGTTGAAAATGTCGGCTGGACGAGAAGAGACCAAATATGTTCCAAATGTTCTCTTCTGTTTTTCTTGCTCTATGCGGCCTTGAGTTGTCACGGAGGGGAAAAGAACATTTTTCATTTAATACATTATGTACACTTACATTACCGTGACAAAGTAAGGAATGTTAGGGCATTACAACTTTATTCTTAACTTAATTAGTTTGGTTTATTGGTTTATTTTGTTTTTTTTACGACACATCAACACCTCCATGGTTTTTTTTTTAATGCCGACAAGATTTTTAGGGTATGTTCATAAGAATAGAAAATGTATTCTTTGTAGAAAATCAGTTTATAGATCAGGTTTCATTGACATATTTTCGTAAAGAGGATTTTTTGTCGAGAACCAATTGTATGGCTGGTAATATTTTTTTTCAAAAATGTATGGCTGGTAATATTTTTTTAAAAATGTATGGCTGGTAATATTTTTTTTCAAAAATGCTTTTCGTAATATTCATTTTTTCTTCAAAAATGTATGAATGGTAATATTTTTTTCCAAAAATGCATTGCTGGTAATATTTTTTTTTCTAAAAATGTTTTGCTGGTAATATTTTTTTCAAAAATGTATTGCTGGTAATATTTTTTTAAAAATGTATGGCTGGTAATATTTTTTTGACATAATAACTGTATGGCTGGTAATATTCCTTTTTTCTTAAAAACTGTATGGCTGGTAATATTCCTTTTCTCTTAAAAATTGTATGGCTGGTAATATTTTTTTCAAAAATGTATGGTTGGTAATATTTTTTTGACATCAAAAACATTACCAGCAATAAATCTTTTAACAGAAATTATTAATGATCCGAAGATAATTAACTTTCGCCATTAAATGACCCATAAGGAGTTGATATGCCGTTAAACAAACACGCAAACAAACAACAATAATCCCTGTTACGAATATCTGCTCAGGCACATATGCGTTTCTTGAATACCCTCTGAACCAACCTGTAGATTATATTGCAACTGTACTGGCGTGTTCAAACGTTGAGAAAGGTCATTATAATTTAAGCCCCAGTCTTGATGACTTTGAACTTTGTGTTAGCATAACCATCGGCTGCTTCCAAATGACTTTATTCTACCAAATTTTATTTAAACCGTGGTGTGTTTTTCAGCTATTCCTCAGCGATAACACACTCTATTATCAAGAATCCACCTCCTTGAGAACTCGACAGCAGTGAGTATCAAATGTGGATCTCGTGTTCGGAACGCCAACGCTCCTATCACTTGGTTATGTAGAAAAGAAAGATCAGTTGGTATTTACTAAGTTTAGCTTAATACGACACACATTTCTCCAAAATTGCATCTCTTTCTGATTCTCAATACACGTGTCCTGTTTGTTTCCATTTTCCGTAAGACTTCCTTCTTCCGTGGTATTCCCAGCATACTGTAGAACCATATTTCTGTTTTCCAAAGTAATTTCTTCATCCCTGAGAAAATTACCTAGCATTCACTACCATATATGAATATTGAGAGCACCTCGACGTGGTGTAATAATTAGTAATCTTATCTCGCTAGATCAATTACGACTGAATAGCGAGTTCGATCCTCACTGGGTGCGCCATATATTCGGCCTTGTGCCACATCTAAGTTACGCTCAGAAAATCACCATATAGGAACATTGATATTAGCATAGCATTAATATTACATAGCATCTTTTTTTTTATGGGCCGTGTCCTTTCAGGATTTTGGCGATCATGGCTCGCCACAATTTCCTATTCTTTGCAGCTCTTAATAAATTTCGTCATTTTGCTATCTCTCCCAAACTCTGTTCCGCCATTCATTTACATGCCTGTCATTTACTGTGTTTTTTTCTATCCATCTTGCCTCGATATGTCCTGTGTGTATCAGATTTTCTAAGCCCTCTTTCCTCATTATTTGCGATCTATGAATTTCAACTGCCTCTTCTTGATATTAAGTATAAATGACCTTTTTGCTTCCATTGTCTCCAGAACTTCGATTTTGACATCTTCATTTCGTAGGCTCCACCGGCAAGATTATGCGCTGTTTTTCTTTTCTTTTTTTTTTTTATCAAAGTATATCGCGCACGGGTGCATGCATATACCCTTACCGAACTGGATGTCATGGTAGGTTTAGTGAGAATCGTACATTAGTACCCCAGTTTATAGCTAGCATCTTGAGCTTTTTCTCTTGCTGACGAACATACATTTGTCTTTTTTCCCTATAATTACAAATTAGTTTCATTAAAATATAGGTATAATCTTTATTTAAGATTTTTTTATTTTTATATATATTAAATAATATGGAAAACAATAAAATGTTGAGAAACATCGCAAACTCTGAATATTATTATTATTATTAGTAGTAGTAGTAGTAGTAGTTGTATTTCCTTTGATTTCTGTTGTATACACATTTTCTTCTGAGTTCCAACCAGAGATCAGGTCAGAAATGGATTCTGACACTTTCCACTGATCATTTTTGTAAAAAAAAAAAACCCAAAAGATCACACACATTTTACATTGATAAAGCTCTTCGTAATGTGTTAGCTTTACTAGTGAGTACAATTTTTTGTATTTCTTTAAGGCATGGCCTACTAGAAATGCCTTCAATGAGTCTATCGGAACCTTTTCCAATCAATCCGAAGGCCCAAGCCAAAACTAGAATTATTGATGTCCTCATGTACCAAATTTTTGAGATTTCCACTTCAAGGTCCTTGTATTTTAATAGTTTTTTGAAGATCTTCAAAATATATCACATTCTGCAGGGAGTGACATGTCAATAAGAAAGCACATTCTGTTTTTGAGGTCTTTGATCACGATGTCTGGGCGATTAACTTTGATTGTTCTGTCTGTGTGTATTGTAAAGTCCCATCAAATTGTTACATATCCTATCTCTGTAACCGGGTACTGGGTGATGTTCAGACCAGTTTCTTGCAGTTTCCTTCCCGTAAAAGTTGCATTATTTCCTGTGCAGATATTGGCCCACTCTATCATGCCGAGTTTTATATTCAGTGGGTGTTATAAATACCTTCGAGTCGAGTAAACCAATTCACTCAGACGGTCCTCCGAGTATCTAGATATGACTCACAAATCGCCTTCAGCAGTTTTGTCTGTTAAGATAGGCTACAGTACATGTCCCGTCAAGTTCCGCTAGTTTGATTGACATTTGCCTGACCATAAACATTTGGTATGTTCTTTTGGCGTCCACACACTACGTATCTCTGCTCATGAGTGGAAGTATATTATAACTGGCTGCGAAGAAATATGAAGGATGGAGCAGCCAAGGCAACTTGGGAGCCCAATACGTAGACATTACCTTCAATTTGAGACGGTCATATCACCTGCTGAATCGACCTGAAGGTATTTCTAACTGGGCACCACCTATAAGGCTATGCGCCCCTTTTATTAAAGCTTGTTACCATTTTACGCACATTCGACTGTGATGCATGCATATGCCCTCACCGCACTGAATGTCATGTTGGGTAGCCCAGCATCAATTTTTTGGCGTGCTGCTTACCCACATTATAATGATGATAATGATAATAATAATAATATTAGGTTGGTGCAAAAATAATGACGTAATAATGTTTTTTGACGTTAAAAATACGTCAAAAAACGACATTATTACGTCATTATTTTTGCACCAACTTAATAATAATAATAATAATAATAATAATAATAATAATAATAATTCCAACCACCTGAAGAAGGCCGGAGCGTACAACGGCCGAAACGTTGTGACAAATATGGCGACAAAGATGAGGACAATAGTCCGACTAATGTAAGTACTGTACAATAATAATAATGTCTACAATGACTTACCTCGGTGTACAGTAATGATTAGTGTGGTTAGTCTGATAGATTAGTTTAAATGAGTAGTGAGTTCGATCCTCACTGAATGCTCATACAAATTATTATGTAATCCAACTAGGGTTGACTTATAAACCTTATTCTGACCTTGTTTTGGGAATAGGTAAATACTGGTCGTTTATATTTAAGTCTATAAGCGTTTACTTATTGTCATCTAAGCCAATCCGTTTACTACTGAAACAGCTAAATGCAACAGCCACTTCTACTCCAACAGCTTCTTTTCTCGTACTTCCCACCTGTGGAACTCCATTCCGTTTCCGTGATAACTACAATCTTCAAAAATTTAAATGCAACGTCAATCGCCATCTTCTATCTTCTTGAATTCCGTTTCATCTTTTGTCCTTTTCTTAATGTTTCTTACACTTAGTTTTTTTCTCACACTTTCATTCCCTGTAACGCCCTGTGTACTAGTGGCATTCCCGCCTTGCTTGGAGTGGAATGATTGGAAAAAAAAAAGAGGATATACTTGAAAACTATGAGAATTTCGAGACAAGGTAGTAAAAGAAAGCGAGAAGAAAGGACTATCAATTGTAAGATGACAGAATGTTGGTTGTCAACAAGAGAAACAGTCTAAAATGCGAGCACCTAATTGGACATGTCAAAATCAAACAAATACGAAAGTTCAAATATCTGCGTTTGTATTTTCACAAATGACGGAATATGTGACTCCGAAATCCGAAGACGCATTGGAATAGACAAAAGCTTCCTTCCAAAGGCCCAACAAAATATTAAGAAACAGAAAAGATTTCCTTAGAAACAAATAAAACAGTGCTGAACTGTTATGCAACATCAATCCTCTAATATGGCAGTGAATGCTGGGCAATTTCCCAACAGAAAAAGAGAATACTTCCAGTAACAGAGATGTAGCTCTACAGGAGGATGTTGAGAACACCATGGTCAGAGCATATAAGCAACGAGGATAATTTATAGAATCAAAAAGGCATGATTACACTTAGAATCAGAAATAGTTCAAAATTTTGGGGACACAAAAAAGGGTTAGGAAAATGTGACTCACAGGATTTATGGAAGGCAAAAAGAGAGGTAACTGAGTAATCTAGCAAACGATGTATAATTGAATGGTAGAAAAGGGAGTAGGAGGGGACGTAAAATAGACGAACATTGATAAAAGTTACAAAGGATAGAAGGTTGTCGAGGGTCACCCCCTGAAGGGATATGACACATAGAAAAAGAAAAGCTTTTGTTTGGTAGTTGGCTCCTTTTGGGGGAACTCCTCGCTCCTTTGCCGTCGGGATATTGCAGACGTCGCCGACAGGGCAGTTATATTTTAAATAAAGGTGCTTAGACATTTGAATAAACTTGTAACATATTTACGGATATCGACCGTGTATACATAAAAAAAAAAAAAATCTTGTTTTTAACTTTGGATCTGCGCCAAATAATTCCGTGCGTAAGAATGACGTCATTACGTGGTAAACAACAACTGTAGGCGTTGCTGTTGTGTTTAAAGAGAAAAAAAAAACGTGATGAATCAGATGTCCAACGCAAAATCACCACCTTTTATATCTTGAGGAAATAGAACTTCCGGTAGGATAGGATTATGGATTAAAGAAATACATGAAGATAATCCCGAAAAATATGCTTCCAGTTAATATTTAATTTAAGCGCTTTAGAGATGATTTCGAATACAGGCAATTTTCATCTTTTTTTTTTTTCTGAACATTCCGAGTTAATTTTTGAATATGGACAAAAAACAATATTTTTTTGGCGTTCTGCTTCAAGTTTGATCAAGGACGTGTCTTTTTTTATCTTTCAGGCGACTACCAGCATCGATTTCACGATAACAGGGTAAAAGACCATGGTTATAATTTTAGATATTTCTGAGCTACATGTGGAATTGTATGTTGGCTCTAAAGTAAAATTCCTCACTTCTGTTGAGATTTTTTATTCTATTTTTTCTGTATGCGAAGAAGAGAAATCTTTTTAAACCGCTAACGCCACATAAGATAGAAAGTTGTGGAGGGTCATGACCGCCTATGTCCTGAATGGACCCGACACATAGAAGAAGAGTAGAAATTGTCCAAACGATTGCCAATTCCGAGCGCTTTCGGTTAATATATTAACCATTCTCAAGAATTTTGGTTATGCAGATAATGCGTAAGATTCTGGGTTATTCAGATGGTGCGTGTTATTATAAACAGCATACAAGTTACTGAAAAGTAGACATATGTTCAATTCCCGAATACGGCCAGTATATTGTGGTCGTGTTCATAGTTGATGCTCTTAAGTATTTTTTTTTTATATATAAATACCATATAAATAACTACATCCGCCAGCAAGGACTCTGATCGGTAGAATGGAGGTTTTAAGAGGCATGGAAATACTTCTTAATTGCTGTTGTCCCCTGGTTTGCCCTTACTCTTGGTGGTAGCACCTGTTAGGGTCCCAGCTATGGACAAATAATTAACCCCCAAACTGCGGTTAAACAAAAGTATAAAAAACATTTTTATAGTGACAATACCAGCAATACATTTTCATAGTAAAAATTACCAGTAATAAATTTTTGTCAAAAAAATTACCAGTAATACATTTTTGGAAAAACAAAATTACCAGTAATACATTTTTGGAAAAACAAAATTACCAGTAATACATTTTTGGAAAAACAAAATTACCAGTAATACATTTTTGGAAAAACAAAATTACCAGTAATACATTTTTGGAAAAACAAAATTACCAGTAATACATTTTTGGAAAAACAAAATTACCAGTAATACATTTTTGGAAAAACAAAATTACCAGTAATACATTTTTGGAAAAACAAAATTACCAGTAATACATTTTTGGAAAAACAAAATTACCAGTAATACATTTTTGGAAAAACAAAATTACCAGTAATACATTTTTGGAAAAACAAAATTACCAGTAATACATTTTTGGAAAAACAAAATTACCAGTAATACATTTTTGGAAAAACAAAATTACCAGTAATACATTTTTGGAAAAACAAAATTACCAGTAATACATTTTTGGAAAAACAAAATTACCAGTAATACATTTTTGGAAAAACAAAATTACCAGTAATACATTTTTGGAAAAACAAAATTACTAGTAATACATTTTTATAAAAAATACCAGTAATATATTTGTAAAAATATTTTTACCAGTAATACATTTTTGTAAAAAAATTACCAGTAATACAATTTGTAAAAAAATTATCAGTAATACATTTTTGTAAAAAAAAAAATTACCAGTAATACATTTTTGTAAAAAAATTACCAGTAATACAATTTGTAAAAAAATTATCAGTAATACATTTTTGTAAAAAAAAAAAATTACCAGTAATACATTTTTGTAAAAATATTATGCAGTAATACAATTTGTAAAAAAAAATTATCGGTAATACATTTTTCTAAAAACAAAATTACCAGTAATACGTTTTTGTAAAGAAAATTTATCAGTAATACATTTTTGTAAAAAAAAATTACCCGTAATACATTTTTGTAAAAACAAAATTACCAGTAATACATTTTTGTAAAGAAAATTACTAATGCTCCCAAGAAAAATTAAAATTCGGTATTAAATGAGTTGATAAAACACTTATGTATAATATATAATTCCAATTGATGTCAGTGGAAACCATTTCGCATACAAGATAAATAAAAAAAAAATCTTGGCAGAAATACCTTGTGACTTATATTTAATGAAACATGTATTAGAGAGTGGATGCTACGCAAACTTTTCGAAAGAACGGAATAGAGAGAACGGGTTCATATAATGTGCTTCAATGTCTCCAAATGACCGTCCTGATGCTCTGAATTCAGAATAGTCGTTCTCATGGGTTGTAAACCAAGGTTATAAAGCCCAGTCTTCTCAACTATTTAACCCATAGCTAAAGAATGGAAAGAGAAGAAATAGATTGATATCTTTTCCAAGGTTATTTACGCTTAATTGAATCTAATGAACTCGACTCTCCTGTTTCTCATTCTGAACCGACATCCATTACACCACCCGCACACCCCTGTATATGCGTGCGCATGTGTGCGCGCATGTGTGTGTGTGTAACAGCATTATATTTCCAAGAGTTCTATATTAATTCATAACAAGAAATACCCGGTGAAATTTGACTGTTTTCCTAATTAATATTCTGATGAATCTTAACTCTTAAGTTAATTTATTGAATAAGTTTTATGACTATAAATTATCAGTAGAAATTCCCCCATTGCTTCAGTAAATATTTGAGCTTAACAACTTTAAGGAAATATTGCAATGACAATCATAACAAATGCTGGTCATTATTTAATGAATTAAGACAATGCAAATGAAAAGATTAAAAATGAAAAAGGTCTTCCATTTCATTGAAGTAGAGCTTAAACACTTCAGAGCGTTATCACCTCATCTATCTATCTATCTATCTATCTATCTATCTATCTATGCAGCCTTTTTATTTGTGAATTTCTTTGTTTCTTTCGTCCTTTCTTTTTTCTATAATTGGAGTCTTTTCTTTCTTTGTTTTTTTTGCAAATTTTTTTCTTTCCTCCTCAGAATTTCATGTAACATATATATATATATATATATATATATATATATATATAGAGAGAGAGAGAGAGAGAGAGAGAGAGAGACCAAAAAACTAAAAATTACCTCAACATGGGATTGTTTATTTCAAGTCGTTCTGTACACGGCTATCTATCTATCTATCTATCTATCTATCTATCTGTATATATATATATATATATATATATATATATATATATATATATATATATTTAGTCGTTCTGTACACGGCTATCTATCTATCTATCTATCTATCTATCTATCTATATATATATATATATATAGATAGCCGTGTACAGAACGACTTGAAATCTATCTATCTATCTATCTATCTATCTATCTATATATATATATATATATATGAAATCTATCTATCTATCTATCTATCTATCTATCTATATATATATATATATATATATATATATATATATATATATATATATATACAGACAAAACTCAACGGACTAATAGTGGGGATGACTAGTCCGTTAAAGCCAACTGTCCGTAGATGGGAAATGATTATATTTGACTTATAAAACCACTATAGTAACTCCTAGTAGTTATGGTTATAATGTAAATACTACAAGCACACACACACACACACACACACACACACACACACACATATATATATATATATATATATATATATATATATATATATATATATATATAGCATAAACAAATATATACTTAATATTGATTTATTAATCAAAATAACAAAAATAATAGATTTTTTACAGTTAGTTTCTCGTGCACGTCTTAATGTATCGTACTGTCCACCTGTCTCTGTTTGCAATCGAAAGTGCCGCCACCGCCACTAAGCGGTCACTCTGAGAACTAATACGACTCGTTTCGCTAAGTCCGCAAATTTTGAAATACATCAATGGCGATTTGGTATTTTTTTCCTGCACATTTTGTTTTTATTTTGCCCGTTGCAACCGAAGTCCGTTGATTGAGGGGGGCGTAGATGAGAGCTTTGTCTGTGGATATATATATATATATATATATATATATATATATATATATATATATATATATGGTAAGCAACCTATCTTATAAAAAATCTTTCGGATATGGCAGACAAGGAAAATTTTATTTATTTTTTATCTAGTTTTTCCAGTATTCTTACTTTTTCCCGTTTGGTGGGAATAAAGGAGTACAAAAAATAAGTTGGGAATGAACTCTCCTATTCAAAACGACACAAAAATAGAATACTTAAACAGTCAAAACATGAAGAAAAACTAACATCTCCCCGACTCCTTAAAAAGGGTTAAAGATTTGGTCGAAAGCCCCCGGGACAATGAAAATTATGGAATATGATGGGTGTAACAGCAAAATTGTCCAAATTGTGTAACAGCATAATTGTCTATCCCACAAAATGTTTAATATCTAAAAAAAAAAAAAAAAAAAAAAAAAGAAAAACACTAAAATATTTGAATTTCTTTTTCCAGGTTTTCACATTAGACGTTTAGCCATCGTGACACCATTTCTCGTAAGAATCACTCAAAAACCCCTTGAGTTATTCAGCTAGAAAAAAGAGCAGGTTAAAATTGTTTTGCGTCAGACCCGCTGTCTTCTCAATTGAGCAATGGTGAGAGGAACAGATCAGTCAAGCCTTCAGTAATTCAACATTCATACCCTGGCTTCCATCTTCAAAGTCCATTCAAGAGAACGGTAAATAAGTTTAAAAAAGAGGGAAAAGTAGAGAGGAAAACTGGATCTAACTAAACTAGTGATCATCATTTTAACTTAGAGCTAAAGAGATCAATTAGAAAAGATCCAACTCAATTCATAAGACGTTTGACACGTGAGAGATAAGTTTCCGCTATGAAATCATACGTGAAACGTGTAAGGCACCTTGTTACACCAGGACAGAAAATTAGAAGGCTAGAGAGGGCGTAGATAACCTAGAAAAAATAGGTTGGTTTGGTTTTACCGCATATCAACCTCAGTGGGTTATTTGATGCCGACAACATTTATTTTGATGGTAATATTTTGTCAAAAATCTATTTCTGGTAATATTTTTCAAAAGTATATTGCTGGTAACAGTTTTTTTTTTTTACAAAAAATTATTGCTGGTAATAATTTTTACGAAGTATTTCTGGTATTAAAACCTATTTTTACACTTTCATAGTGTTTTTATCACAGTTTCGGGGTTAACTATTTGCCCATAGCTGGGACCCTAACAGATGCTACCACCCTGGATCAGCGTGGACCTGGGAACACCAGCAATTAAGAGGTGGTTCCACGCTCCTCAAAACCTCCTGATCAGAGTCCTTGATGTTGGACGTAGTTTATCGTCTTACTCAGGACGCGGATGTAGTTTATCGTCATACCCAAAAATGAACCTGGAATAATATATATATATATATATATATATATATATATATATATATATATATATATATATATATATTGAACTTTATTTCCATCCATTATGAGCTTCCGATCCTCAGCTATTATTAATTAATGATAAACATGTCATTTTCGTTTATGATCGATTTCATGACGATTCTTCTGTTAAGCTTCGTGAGTAATTATACATTCTTATTGCTCAAAGTAGAGTTCATTAATGTTATAAAAAAATCAGAGAATTCCAGTAAAATATCTTTACTCATTTCAAAGAAACAACGTTTAGAGCTTACTCTAACAATTGGACAATTTTGTTGCCACCCGATTAGGACAATTTTGCTGTTACACCCGCTATGCTGTGTTCTGTTTTGTAATTGTTTAGTGGATCTATCTATCTATCTGTCTGTATATATATATATATATATATATATATATATATATATATATAGATATAGATATAGATATATAGATATAGATATATGTATGTGTGTGTATATATATATATATGTGTGTGTATACATATGTATATATATATATATATATATTTATACGATAAAGTATAGTTTTAACGTATGCTATATTCATGGGTTAAAATGCTCAATATCAAAGATAGAGCGTCTGTAAATATAACAGTGGACATTGACATCAATACCCAGAGGCGACAGTCTGTTTTATGCAAACATTTTTCATGAGACAGGCTGAATTCTCAGTGTGTTGACTACAATGTACACTTATACATACATACATATATATATATATATATATATATATATATATATATATATGCGCGCGTGTGTTTTTGTATGTGTGTGTGTGGTACGACAGTCATATATTATAGATATAGAGAGTATGACACATGAATCCACACTGCAAGTTGTCAGTTTCAGTCATCTCCCGCCCATCGACATAGCAAACCAAAGAAACGTTTATCTCTGTACAAGATTAAACTATGCTTTCATTTTTTTCTTGCCTTGTTGACTGATATTTTTCTTTTTCTTTTTTCCGTTTAGATATTTATCTTTGGCCCGTTCGAGATGACAACCAGTCAGCCAGAAGCTACACACTCGTGTGGTGTTCCCAACATCAATGAGTGACACTCCGGACAATTCGTCCGCATGTGCTTCGCTTTGCTTCAACCCAGACCCTGCTTTAACACAACCCCCTTTGACTGAGATCGAACTCGCAATTTCCCCCAGCACTGACGCTCACGCAGAAACGCCGACATTGGAAACGATGGGCAACCAACAAAGCGGAGAAGGCAGCTTAAGACGCAGAAGCAAGAAGAAATCCAAGAACAAGGAGGATAAAGGAAAAGGCATCGTCTCGGCTTTGTTCAATGATCCGGTTTTCGGGGCCTCTGGTGTCAGCGTATATGGAGGCACTTCCGTTGACGAAGCCGCTACTCCCAATAAGAGGAAAAAGGAGACCGAACAAACGAAATCACCGCGACCAATCAGATCGACCTACGATAACGTTAACCAATCAGGCTCAGTTACAAATCTTTGTGACGCCTCAGAAATGTATACCAGCGATCTATTTCTGGATACAGTCAGTCGTCTTGATGTTAGTATGACGAGTCAGACGGAAACAGCAGGTATTCGACATCATGTTGATCCTCAAACGATTGACAATGTTTCCCATGGAGGTTCGTCTTTAGCAGAATCCGGTTTCATCACCCCGGCCCTTGCAACGCCCCAAGTCAAGAGGAACCAATTAGCCGGTGCCATGACCACTTCTGACAGTGTTACAGAACTCGGTAAGGAGATAGAAAGAACAATCTTTGAAAGACTATCAGCCAGTCAGAAAGCCGGAAATGCTGAGGCCCAGCCGGAAGTTAGCCACACTTCGTCTCCAAAGTCGAACGAAGTTAAAATGACACTTGTTATGCAATCACCGATTCCTCCACGAAAAGCAGTGACGGAAGTCAAATTACCGGAGGCCTCTCCCCGGACTGCTAAATTAGAATTTATCAAAAGTAGCAAAGACGACGTAAACAGCAACCCAGAGATTACTAAATCCAAACCCTTAAAACCATTTGTGGAATCAAAAATTGAAATTGATCTCAAAACAGGTCAGTCAGTCCCAGAAGAGAACGTTCCAAGAGCGGAAGTTAGCGACGATACGGATAAAGCTGATAACGAACTTATGGAAAAAGAATCTAAACCGGTAGAATTGAAGCAGATTTTAGAGAAGAAGACTGAGCCTGACTTATCCCCGGAGGATCAAATCCAGACCAAGGAGAAGCCGAAGGAACTGGGAGTGAATTCCAGTTCGGATGAGAATTGCGGAGATTTCGAAAAGGTGAAATTACATATCGAAGAGGAAGATTTCTTGGCTGCGACAAACCAGGAAAAGAAGACGACTACAACTAACGTTAAGGAAGAGGAATCAAGTCAGAAGGACACTAGCACTGGTCAGGCTTCAACGATCACTGACCGCAACTCAGACCACAACCCCACACCCAGTGTGGCTGCTGCCGGACAGCAATCGACACTGGTCAAGCCAAACGTACCCAAACAAGAAATAGTATCAGAAGAGGAGGTGGACAAAAAAGCAATCCAGTTAGAACCAAAAGAGAAGATTGAAAAGACTGCAAGAATATCTGCAGGGGTAAGGAGAAGAAGAGAGAAAACAAAAGCCGAGACCCCTAAAGAGGAAAAGATGGAAAAATCGGAAGAAGGATGCCAGGAAAATACTGAAAAATCGGAATTGGTAATCGCGTCTCAGACACTTCAAATGAAATGCTCCGAGGTAACGGCATCTCCTGAGGCGACGGTCGCCGCCGCTGCTGCTGTTGCAACGAAACCTTTAGAATCGACTGTTAGAATAAAAGACTTGCCTCAGGTGCCTATGCAGACCAATGAAAATGTCAGCGTTGTCAACATACCGGAAGCTGCTTGTGAGGAATTGATAAGGGCCACAGAGTTTGCGTCTGTGGAACAGGCCCAGATGGTCATTCGACGTCCTGCCTTCCAACATGATCAAGAGTTTCCCGATAATCAAGCCCTGACTGTAACAAAAAAGGCAGAGGAGAGCGAATTCGATCCGGAAGCTAAACACGATCCGGATATGAACTTTGAACCGGAAATGATCGACAACCAAATCATTCAGAAGAAAGGCGAAGGAACAGATGAATTAAAAGTAAAAACAAAAGAAAAAATCAAAGAAAAAACTTCGATTGTTCCAAGCGAACAAAGCGTCTTAATAGAAACAAGTGAAAGTCTAGCCAAAGAACAGTCAGACATAGAATCGGTCAATATTTTGAGTACGTCGAAGGTTGAAGAAATTCCAACAAGAAATACGAATGATTCCCCGAAAGAGGAAGCGTCTGCCGAGAAATCGAGTGGGGAATTATCGGACAAAGTCACAAAATCGAAAAAAGATAGAAAACGGAAAAGAAAAAAAGGAAAACGACAATCCTTGGACACTGTGACGTCGCCTGAAGTTGAAGCGAAAGAAATGCCGGAGCTGGAAGACAGATCTTCGCAAAAGGATAGCATAACAGTGTCAAGTACAGAGGACACTGAGAAGGGCACGACCGATGAATCAGGTGACAGCAGTAGTACTCCTTTCGGGAAACACGCGCTCCAACAACAGACTACGATCATAGAAAGAACGGGTTATCGAAAAGATGGCGACGAGAAAAACAAAGAAGCAGACGACAAGCCTATTGATGCCTGCGATTTGTTTCTCCAGTCGGAAGAATTCAGAAATCAAGAACCCTGCAAAACGGAAACGCCCGAAAGCATGAATTCTAATCAAAGACAAGAAATTCCACTTGTAGCTATTGATACAAACCTCACAGTTGATTCTCCGGCTAGCAGCGAAATATTAAGTGATGAACCAACACCGACGAATGATCGGACGAATCAACTACGGGCGTTTTACATACCCGATCGCAGTCAGAAAAGTAGGGCTAAGTTGTTTTGCGTTGCAGACAGGGAGAAAACGAAGGAGAATGAAAGTGAGATTAATATTAACGAAGAAAAAGAGAAAGGGGATGAAATTCAACAACAGGAACATCAGCAGTCCCCAGACTCTGAAATAAAACCTAGCGGCCCAGCTTCGCCATCAGAAGAGAAAGAAAACGACGGAAATGAAACCAAAGACAATGTGATCGCAAAAACTTGCCCGGAAGGGACCAATATGAAAACAGAACAAAAAAGAAATTTAAGAATATCACTGACTTCGGAGGAAGTCTCGGAGATTTTTCAGAACTTCCAAACAAGACTTAACGATGAGGCTTGCTCCAACAGCAAACCCTCAAACCACAGACAGGAAGCCGAAGACGAAGTAAAAGATATAAACGGGTCTGACCGGAAGGATCACGAAAACGGCGACGAAACCTCAGATGACGATGACCACCGGAAGGAACGCACGAAACATATTAGCAGCTTGACCCTTAGCGACATCGACAGTTCCCTTCCGGAAACGTTACCGGAACTTGCAGACTTACAAAACTTTCTGGAGTATATCAAAATTGGGGAACAGCCGACGAGAGGCGAGACACCACCCTTTTCACCCAAAGCTGAAACAGGTCGCTCGTCACCTAATGAAAACTCGAACAGCCGCCGTCTGTCTCGTATTTCACCGGCGATTACCGACAGGTCTGTTACCGAGTCGGACCTGGATATTTCCGAACAGCGTGATGACCTCAGTACAGACAGCAACATCTTCGCTGACGACGAGGATGAGTCGTCTTCGGAACTTCTCTTCACAAAAACCTACACTGAACCGGACCAGGGCGGCGAGGTGTGTGTCAGTTGCACTGTTGTCAACACCAACGCTGATGATGACAGCGACGAGTTTTGGGCCGAGAATTCAGCCAGTGAAGAAGTTTACCGGCGGATCGAATCGTCCACGCAAGCAGTGACCACGGTTTTCGACAATGCGCGTCTGCAGATGCAAGATATTCATAGCCATCTGCATAATCTCCGTTTGCAAATGGAAAGTCTACAGGAATCTCTGGATAATGCCTCTATTCTGAGCCAGGAGTACTACAATATGGACAATGACCAAGTCACGTCGCAAGAATTTTACTCCCTTGAAAAAGGTTTGTTAGTTTCGCAAGAATATTTCTCGAGAAGCCAGAAGGCACAGGTGACAACTGAAGAGTATTCTCCCGTGGATATTGGTCCGGTATTAACGGAAGAATATTATTCGTCAACACTGGGCAAGCCACCTCTGTTGTAGGCATTTTATTTATTAGGTTGGTGCAAAAGTAATGTCGGTTTTTGACGTATTTTTTTTAACGTCAAAAACCGACATTATTTTTGCACCAATCTAATAAAACACCAAGCATTTCAAACAGAAAACCATGAAAAGCACAAAGAAAAAAAAAAAAAAAAACGTAACATTTTCTCAGAATCATAGACATTGTGAATTTACATTATCGACTTCATGACTTTTTTTTTTTTTTTTTTTACACGAGAGAGAATTTAAAATTTTTAAAAAAGATGGACAAGAAAAGACAAATACGTCGATTATTTTAACTCCAATACACATGCTCTTTTTAAAACGAAAAAAAAAAAAAGCAAAGAGTTATTTGTGAAATCAGTGAGAAAATTAAATTATACTTTAGTTTGAAGAATAATTTAATTAGAAAAATTTAATTAATCTAAGAAGCCATTTTAATTGGGTGAAAAACATGTTTCTCAATTTTCCAGGATTCGTTTTGAATTCATAAAAAAATCTGCTTTAACAAAATGGCACGGGTAAAAAGACTGCTGTAAATGTTTAATATCAAGTACTAATTTTTGCACAAAATTAGAGAGAAAAGCGGTCTCTTTGTTTCGATATTAAAAAAAACAACTTATAAATAATGGGAATAAAAACAACACGTGTTATTTATATTTAATATTCTGTCTTGAGTTAAAATAAAAAAAAGGTGTTGGGAGTCATCTAGCGATGGCTTCTTTGATTCTTTCTTGGAAAACAATGCTAACAATGGCAAGAGTTGAAACATCAGAAAATTCCTGTGTATATTACTTCGAATTCGGCATTCGACATATTTCGGTAAAGATACCAAGTCATTTTTTAGTTAGTTTTTTCTTCATCTTACCGTTTCTTTATATTCAAATATTCCGGGATGAACACTTTTCGACCGATAAAGTCGTGTGACAGAGAAATAAGCAACTAACTTTCGGTGAGACCATAACTGGCATTCTATATTCCTGGGGCTCGTCTTTCATGGGTGACGCCTTAATCGAGATGAGAAACATGTTCAGTCGTATTACTTTAAGGGTCGGAGTGCATTCAATGTAATAAGCTAAGTTGAAGAAATGACTAGCAGAAAATGAATAATAAAAAAAGAGGTTAATTACAGAAACCAACCAACTTAAAACTATTGCATCAACTACTACTATTAGGTTGTAAACAAAGAATATGAATGGAAGGAGGTGCCTTGTTTTGTCATAGACTTCTTTTTGTCGGAAGTTACTTCTTTTCATTCCGACTTCATGTTACTTACCAAATGCATGGAAAGAATTCAACCTAGAAAATGGTGATGAAAATTACATGAAAATAAAGATCAACCCACAAAAGGAATAATAAAAAAAAATAGTTAATATCAGAAACTAAGCAACTATTGCTTCTACTACTACTATTAAGTAGTAAACAAAGAATATGTGAAGAAACAAAAGGGAGAAGTTGCAATATGACTATAGATTTTGCTTTTGTTTTGGTTTATCTATATGAGTTCTCAGGATATGAGATAAGTATTCAATTTTCATTGGGAATTATAGATATATTCTTGGTTCATGCTGCTTACTTTAATTTTTGGTTTAGTTTGGTTTGTTTTACGGCATATCAACCTCAATGGGTTATTTAATGCCGACAAATTTTTTATTGCTGGTAATATGCTTTTCTTCAAAAATCTATTTCTGGGAATATTTTTTCCTTGAACAAATCTATAGCTGGTAATATTTTTTCAAAGAATATATAGCTCTTCGTATTGCTGGTACTTTTTTTTTTTAAGTATTGCTGATAATAGTTTTTCCTTCAAAAATTATTGCTGGTAATATATTTTTTTATTACAAAGTATTTCTGGTATTAAAACCTATTTTTACACAAGTTTGGTGTCAACTATTTGCCCATAGCTGGGACCCTAACAGGTGCTAACACCCCGGGTCAAGGTGGATCTGAGAACGCTAGCAATTAAGAGGTGGTTCCACGCTCCTCAAAACCTCCTGATCAGAGGCCTTGCTGTTGGACGTAGTTTATCGTCTTACCCAGGACGCGGGTGTAGTTTATCGTCATACCCAGGATGGGCTTATTTTAAAGACAGGAGATTATTCAACGTTACTTGAATGATTTGAGAGTATTTGATTGTGAAATTTGAAAAATGGCAACTCTAAGACCAGCCAAAAATTATTAATGAAAACACTTAACAGAAACCAACCAGCTTAAAACTATTATTTCTACTAATACTATTAAGTATTAAACAAAGATTATGTGAATATTCAGAAGGAAGATGTTGAAATATGGCTATAGAATTGACCTTTGTATGGTCATAGGCTTATCTATATGAGTTCCCAGAATATGAGATGTTTTTGTTGGAAGTTTATTCTTTATGCCTACTTCATGAAGCTTAAATATCTTGGAAAGAATTCAAACTAAAAAAAAAACTAGTTAAAAAACAGAAACCAACAAACTATTACTTCTACTACTATTAGGTAGGAAACAAAAATTATGTGGAGAACCAAAAGGAAGATTTGACCATTGCCTCATTATAGTTATCTGTGGTTGAATTGTTTAAAGCAACATCCATATAAGATGAAATTCTGGGATATGGGATGCAAAGTCAAGTCTTGTTCAAAGCTACTTCTTGCTTACACAATTTTTTATGATAAAAAGCAACATGAAGATCAGGAAAAGGCTAGCCAAAAATTGAGTTATAAGAAATAGTTAATATCAGAAACCAACTATTATTTCTTCTGCTACTATTAGGTAGTAAACAAAGAATATGTAAAGAAGGAAAAGGATAAATTTGCAATATGACTATAAATTTGACCATTGCCTCCCTATTAAGCTTCTATGGCTGAATTGATTAAAGCATCATCCATGTAAGTTGAAATTCTGGGATATGAGATGTAAGGTCAATTTTCTTTTTATAGTTATTGCTTATGATAAAATGAACGCGAAGATGAAGAAAAGGCCAGCAAAAAAATGAATAATAAAAATAGTTAATATCAAAAACCAACCAACTATTGCTTCTACTACTTCTATGTGAATAATCAGAAGGAAAATGTTGCAATATGGTTAAAGATTTGACCTTTGTATGGGCATAGGCTTATCAACATGAGTTCCCAAGATATTAGATGTTTTTTGTTGGAAGTTACTTTTTAATTCCGACTTCGTGATGCCTTTAAAGAATTCAACCTAGAAAAGTGTCATAAAAAGCACATGAAAATGAAGAGCAACCCACAAAATGAATAATAAAAAATAGCTAATATACACGCTTAGGCAATCATGTATCTTTTGATACATGACTGCGAGGCAGTTTTTTTTTTTTCCGCAGTATATTGCCATTTCTTTCTGCGGTAGACCAGTTGCCATCCAAGGCTGTAGAACCCGGTCTGTCCTGCTATTTACCCATAGCTGGTGGGTGAAGAAGAGATTTTATAACTTTCCCAACGGTATTAGCACGTAAGTGAATGTAATGGATTCGACTGGAATTCGAACTCGGCTCTCCGATTCCTCAACAGATAATATCAGAAACACAAAAACCTATTGCTTCTACTATTACTATTAGGTAGTAAACAAAAAACCTGTGAATCAGAAGGAAGAAGTTGCAACATGACTATAGGTTATGACTTAGTCATAAACTTATCCATATGAGTTCTTAGGATCTGAGATGAGAAATCATTTCTAACTGAGGACTACAATTTTATTACCAATCTATTCTGCTAATCGGTAAGGAGCTGTTAGGGTAAATTAAAACCCAAAAGTTAAAACAGGGTTTATATTTTCTTTTAGATCCACACTGATTACTTCGCGATTACTTTGCGACTGTAGGAGGCAAAACAGGCTGAGTGTTACAATTAAGCGAAAAAAAAAATGCAAAAACAATTTTAAATTATTAGTAACAAGCATTCATCTAAGAAATTCGAACAGATCAAATATTTTACGAGGCTCGTAGTTTGAATATTTTGCGGAATAAATAGATATCACCATATTATTTTTCTGTTTTCTATTCAAAATAATTATAAAATAGTATTAAATAATTATATAATTTTAATGAATTAATAAGAAATTTCTATAAGGATAAGATTTTATATAAAAAAGAGAATCTAGTTTAAGACTATTAAATCTACTACTATTAGGTGGTAAACAATATGCTATGAAAAATCAAGAGGTGCAATATGGTTATTGATTTGAGCTCTAATATTAGGTTGGTGCAAAGATAATGATGTAATAATGTCGTTTTTTGACGTATTTTTTAACGTCAAAAAACGACATTATTACGTCATTATTTTTGCACCAACCTAATAATAGGGGTATATAGCTGAACTGGTTAGAGAATCATTTATTTAAAATGAATCCCCTTGATAGTAGATGTTAGTTCAAATTTTGTTGAGATCTACTTTATTCATACTTCTTGCCGGTTACTTGAAGGCTTGGAGGATATTCAGTCGAGAATGTTCTGATAAAAACATTCCTAAGATGAAGAAAAGATGAACCAAAAACAATGTATAAAGAGACTAGTTTAAGGTTAAATCCATCTAGTTTAAAAATATACAAAATAACACACGGCGAAACGAGGGTCACCTAAGAAATTAATTTCTGCTGATTTTCCAAGCGTATCTGAGAAGTGACATAAGGCCGAAAGCATAGAACTCACTACTCCGTCGTAATTGTTCTAGCAAGACAAGCTTGCTATTAGGTTGGTGCAAAAATAATGTCGTTTTCTCACATATATTACTATGTGAGAAAACGACATTATTTTTGCACCAACCTAATAACTATTACACCGCCTCGAGGTAGCCATAGTGATTTTCCAAGAGTAGCGTAGATGTGGCACAAGACTGAAAGTATTGGGCACCGAGTGAGGATCGAACTCACTACTCAGTCCTAATCGTTTTAACGAGACAAGCTTGCTAACCATTACACTACATCGAGGTGCCCCATTCATCTCATATATATATATATATATATTAACGGTGATACACTATTTCTGACATGCACAGAGCGCAGAAGAAATACATCCCACAAAATAGTAAGACATTAGTTAAATGAAGACACCATTGCCACTAATGTCTTACTATTAGGTGAGAGGTATTTTTACCGCATCCTGTATCACTATATGAAAAATCACTAGGAAAATCACTATATGAGATGAATTGTAAGGGTTCGGTCTCTCTTTTCTCGTTCTTAAAACTAGGATAAATCTAGGTTGATTTTACGATTTGTAGGAATGTGCAGCGTCAAGCACTTTTTAACTACCCCCCGCAAATGCTTTCGTTGTTTTGTGACGAGAACGTCATTATTTATCCTTCCAATAAAAGGTTTTAGTGAGAATATTATATATATCTGATGTTTGTGCAGAATAAATGCTAGTTATCTCCCCTCTTTCAAAGTCAGCGGCCAAACGCAACAAAATGATAAATCAACGCTCGGTAAAAGAAAACGAATTTTGAAGCAGTATCAGTCAAAGAAGAGCAGTTTACTCAGTACAAAAATTTGTTTTTGGCGTTGTATGCGGACCTGATATTAATCGGACATGGAAATGATTTAGAACTTTAACAATTCTCTATTATTTCTGTTTTTCTTTATGCAAAAAGTAGCATTCGGAAGTAAAATGGTATCTCTGAAACGAGGCCGTATACTATTTTGCAAACCGAAAGCGATATTTTAGTAAAAAAAAATACAAAAATATGGCACAAGGCCAAGGGCAGGATTGAGGAAGGCTGGTCTTCTTCTGTCTTATAGTTCAACTTAACTCGCCACAATCACTGACCCAAATATACCACAATATGCCTTACACCAAAATAATGTTCTTATGTACCATTCTTACTACATTCAACATAATACATCAAAGATTTTTATGAATTCCTAACTAGTTTCCATATGTACAATTTTTGTCTTGTGGGGAGGAGAATCAGACAACAATTTTAAATACTATACCAATATTTGGTAACCTATTTACAAGCAAATAAAATACAGTTGTGTCAACTCCCTAATTCTTAATTGGGACAGGAGCATCAGTTAAGTGGACGAAATTAATGCGAGACTTAATTTAAAACCATCGTTCGTCTAATCACTCACTCAAACACATCAACAAATACGAAAAGTACACTCCAAAAATGAAAGGCGTCCCGCATCCACCAGAGAACTGACATCTCCGGTTACCTAACGGGGAAAGGAAACTAAACTCAAGTAGGGACAGAAATAAAAGAGACAAGCAGAAAGCCCAGTGGTATCACCCGCTGGATGGTATTGACCATTGCAGAAAAAACTAAAATGGTATATTCCATCAGGTGGTTTATACCTTGATCCGCTAAAACTTTAAGAGGGTGGATATTTATAGCCAGATCGACATATTTAAGATGGATGGCTATCATCTAAGGACGCTTTAAAAACTCGTTTCCAAGGCCAATTTGTTAGAATTATGGGTTCGGGTCTCATTGTTTGCTCCCCAATTATAGCCTTGTGTCATACTATACTCGACCTGGCAAATAACTATGAAATATTAATGATAGTAATTTTCTGAAATAATACACACACCAGCCATTTACATCATTTAGCAGATGTACCTAGACTTTTTGCGTCATATCTCTTCAGGTCGTCGGTGGTCATGACTCTCCACAATTTCCTGTCTTTTATTGTTAGTTGTCATTGTTTTGTCATCAGTTTACACAAATTCGTTAAGTAGGTTTCTTGCCATTTTTTGCTTGTTTCTCTTATTTTTAGTATAACTTATGAGTATTAATTTCTCCAAGCCTTCTTTCCTCATAATTCATCTCAGAAATACTGAAAATAACAGTAGACAGGGGGAGATATCCAGACCATTGCATTTTTAAAAAAATTGAAATTGAAGTTGCTAAAACTGCTTATATTTGTCGACTTCTTCTGACTGACACACTCATCTGTATTTTTTTTTTAGCACGATATTTCGACCGAGATGGTTTTCGGCCTCCCGAATATATTTTTTCTTTATTTCTCTTACGTTTTTTTTTTTCAAATATATTTTTAAATGCGATATCTCTTCAGGGCGTAGGTGATGATGGCTCTCTACAGATTCCTTTTCTTTATTAGTTGTGAATTAACATGACTTTTTGGGAAAGATAATGGAGTAGTTTTCTGTTGCCTTCTCCAGATTCAGAGTCTTTCTCCTCCTAGACTCCACACGGTTAGAGAATCCAGTCTAGCCTCTAGATGTGGAGGAGAGGACATTTTCATATCTTCTTCAAGGGATATCATGCGCATGAGAATATGCGCGGATTTGAACTCAGCTTCCTGTTTTCACTTTCCGCGCTGATAACTGTTATGCTACCCGCACAGCCGTTCCGTTTACATTGTAGTGAAAACATCGGCCATCCTTGGGTGCATGTTGTCTTCATGAACCATTGAGTATTGTCTGGTAACTTTCCAAGGAACGTAATTTGCTGTTCTGGAATCCAAGAGACGAAATTTCTTACTAAAGCTAACGTGAAACCGTTTTCGTCTATCAATTAATCCGTCCAACTGATGCCACTGCTGCAGCTTTCAGAGTGCATGAATGCATGAACAGGGAAATGTGAACAATCTCTTCCAGAAAATTGAATAAAGGGTTTGGTCCCAAATTACTAGAAAGTTTTCAAACTAGCAGATACAACAGCTGAAACAACGTTTTTGTTCTTTTAATTTAAAAAAAAAATGCCATGATTCTTCAGGATATAGGCTATCATGGATTTCCACATATTTTGTTTCTTTATTATATGTGGATTAACATGATTTCTTTGAAAAGATAGTTGCCTTCTCCATGAGTTTCATCCTAGACAATCTATGGGAAAATAAATCAGAGACTTTTTTTTTGTGTGTGTGATGAGCTTTGTCCTTTAGGACTAGGGTAAGACAATAAATCACATCCAGCAGCAAGACCTCTGATTGGATGTTTGAGGAACCCGGAATCACTTCTTATTTGCTGTTGTCCCCAGGTCTATTCTGACCAGGAGTGGTAGCACCTGTTAGGGACCCAGCAATGGGAAAATAGTGAACCCCCAAATAAAAATCAACAGTACATTTTTATAGCAAAATGATAAACAATGCAACACTAAAAAGTATAAGAAAATCATTTTTCATAGTAAAATTACCAGCAATACATTTTTTATAAAAGAATTACCAATAATACATTTTTGTAGTGAAATTACCAACAATACATTTTAGGATCTACTAACTATATATCTAAATAACATATACTTTTACCCTGGAAGTATAAAATTATATACAAAATAACCTATAGAGATTGATACGCTAAACAAATTCAGGCAGCCATCTTTAGGATTTCATCCAACTAAAGTGATGTTTATGATGTCTGCACATGCGCACAAAGGAAATGGGACACTGAAATAAATCGGTGTTTAATAATGGTAATTCTTCATCTCATAAACAACGGAAACATGGTTACTATACACTACACTTCCGAATATGCCGTAACGTGTACTGTAGAATATGGGTGTCAACTGTAACCTTTTGACTGGCTCAAATAGAAGGCAATTTGCAACTCACGAGAACTATTTCCGGTTAGCCCGAGATTTTGTCACTTGGACTGCGCAACATCAAACTGTGTTCCTTTGAATATTACCGGACAATCAACATACACCGGTTCAAGGTCGATGATAAAGTTTGCCGAAATGTTGCAAATAAAACAACAATGATGATGATAAGATTACTTTTTGGTGGGTTTTTCTTTCATCTAATTTATGTTGCTTTTTTTTTAAGCTCTACTTATATCCTGTAGTCATTACGCAAGCAATATTGATCAGAAATAAATTATGAGATAACAGTGAGATATTTGAACCTCTGCACTTTATTTTTTTGAAAGCTTGACAACGCGTCTGCTCCTCACCAATTAGACTAAGAAAGCTCCGTGACAGTTGTTAACATTTCGCCATACAGCTATTATTTTCTTTATTCACCATACCCCACATCATATTGTGTTTATACACCTGGTAGTAATAATAAACTATTATTTATTTTTTACTAGTTTTTTTCTTTTCATTTTCTCTTTGTTACTTTTTTTTTTTTTTTTTGCAAACACCAGATATTAGGTTGGTGCAAAAATAATGTCGTTTTCTCACATGTGAGAAAACGACATTATTTTTGCACCAACCTAATAGTTTTTGCATACTACAATCTTAAGATAACAAGCGTGAATCGAATATGAATAGATTCTGACTGGAATTAAACTCTCATCTCGTATTTCTAAGAGCATGTCTTCCCGGGACAGCGTGTTAACTATTAGACTACTGGAGCTAAGTAACAGACGTAATTTTCATTCCACAGACTTTCGAGTCCGATTTTATTTGGGGTTGGTGCATAATTATCGGGCGTTTTTTTTTTTTTTAAAGAATATTTATTATGAAAAAAGAAACATCACAATTCAACAATAACATTTTTAAATGATTCTTCCGGAGCGTATGATTATCGACACGCATTTTTATATCCTGAAAATAAAATAATATTTTTATTAAAAAAAGAAAAAGAAAATAGTAATTTTTATTAACAAATAATTCGCCTACAAAAATGCCTGATAATTATGCACCAACCCAATATTTTACACTGTAAAATATCTAGTACAGCTAGGTGTAAAACATCGCGTGAAGACCATCGGACACGTAAGAATATAGCTGACTAAATCAGAATGATGTATGTTTCATGTCTTCTATGGAAAGTCATGGTCCATGCCAGACATGCTCTCGGGAATATGAGATGAGAATTCAAACCTTGTTTGAAAGCTTTTTTTTTTTTTTTTTTTTATTACAGTTAATCCATACTTCTCGGTTAACTATCGTAGAATAACGACAAAAATTATGACAAAAAATTAGAATAAAAATACTAGTCAAAAATTAATAATGATAGCACTGCTTCATCGAAGAAATCAACACTATTAATAACTATATACAAACACTATCTAATGTGGAAAATCTTAGTTATATGACTAAATCTGAACAACGGTTACCAGGCAGGCACGGAACCCTCATAGTAAAATAGGACCCCAAAGATAAGGGAGTGTTATTTTTTTTTATTTTGTGATCCATGGTAGTTATTTAGCGACTACAGAAGAAAAAAAAAGCTTACGTGTTGAGCTTCAGAGAAACAAGAAAAACAACTTTAAAATTGTGACAATGTTTCCCCTAAGAAATTCGGACAGCTCAAATATTTTACGAGGCTCATAGTTTGAATATTTCACGGAATAAATATAAATTATTTTTCTCTTCTTTGTCTTATTGTATTGACTATTAAATCTACTACGACTTTTAGGTCATGAACAACATGGAACGAAGAATCGAGAGGAAAAGGGTTGCAATAAGACTCTATAGTAGAGCTCAGTCTAATTGTTGTAACATACCTATGGACGATAATGGGTATGTCCCCATTCACATAAATACAGTAGTAAATACTGTATATTGGTCTGCAGTTAGAGTGCTACATTAAATTCGGCCTTGTGACACATCTGACCGCGGGGGAAGGTTGGTAGATATCCTGCAATTAGAGATTCATTGTGCAATTCACTTGACTCTCTTCTAGCAGTTGACTACTTCTTCTACGGGCCGCTGGTGAATCTTATATATCTTGTTCTTGTCCTAAGTATTATCGTTCATTACCAAACTTCGTATGATTATTGTATTCAGTAACCTACCCTAGGTTACAAAATTTTGGCGAAATTACAACACTAATAATAGGGGGGTGTAGCTGAATTGGTTAGAGAATCATCTGTGTATGTTGAATCCTTAAAATATAGAATGATAGTTCAGGATTTGTTGGGAGCTAATTATTTGTACCTCTTAGTGATTACTTGAATGCACGCAGGATAATTAACCGAGCAGGTTGTAATAAACACAACCCTAAGTTGAAGAAATAATATATATATATATATTCATGAATCATTCATACAAAAAACAAATATAGAGGTTAATGATTTAAATCATTAACCTCTATATTTGTTTTTTGTATGAATGATTCATGTACCTTTTAATTGAAATATATATATATATATATATATATATATATATATATATATATATATATATATATATATATCGTCATCCACAGAGAGAATGTTACTCTGTATCACATGTTATCAGCTTGGCTAGAAATCCGATCGTTTCAAGCCGGAACCGACCGAAACCCGACCGATTTGGCATCAGTCGGAGATTCTAATCCTTAGGGCATCGGCTTTATATATATATATATATATATATATATATATATAAAGTTTCATTGAAGACAGCTAAGGTACTGCGATTAAGTTTTTTAAGTAATTTTTCTTCTGTATCTGTCGATACTTCTTAGACGGGGTATTATGTACACTATTTACATTGCTCGGACTATCATCCATATCTTTGTTGCCATATTTATCACATTTCGGTTGGAATGCCGAACTGAACCCTTTATTTCGCTCGCTGGGGTAGATAGTTCTAGTTCCACGTGCCATGTCTAATGGACGTCAGTTATCAGTTATCTGACTGTTAATTCCTCGCTCCAAGTTGTCTTTATCCTTGTATTGATCTCACACTCTTTGGGTCCTTGAAAATATTCGTCCTTTGACAGGATTCGAACCTGCATCCTATACGGAACCGTCATTTAACCTGACGTGCCTAACCGCTCGGCCGGAAAGGATCGTTCGGTTGGCAAGGTCGAATTTACTGCTTATAAACTTCAATCTTCCATGAATCTGGTACATTCATAACTGCTCATGGCGTATCAAATGTAAACAAATGACGTCATACATTAAGAAATGAACAAAGTCCGACAATTTATTTAGCAGTTATGGATTTTCTATGAAAATTTCTCGGACATTCAGGCCGCTAAATGTTATTTAATACTGTCTATTATAAACAGAGCATTTACTTAAATACTTGTATCTATAAAAAGAACATTAAACATAAAAATGTCTCTAATAAATAAATTGTCGGACTTTGTCCATTTCTTAATGTATATATATATATATATATATATATATATATATATTTATAAATCTTGTGTATAATTAGGCAGCATATTTCTCATCTGAGATCATCTTCATGGGTTGCATATCTGCGGATGAGTTAGGCGTTAACATCATAAATTCAAAAAATTTTTTACCTATGTGCAAGGGAGCTAACTTATGTGGTTATGTTAATTTTTTTAATTGTAGTATTTTTATTTTATTATTTTTTATGTAACACTTTGCTGCTTGAACGATCATAGTTCAATGTTAGAACATTTAAACGAACACTCATGTCCCACTCACAGTTTAGACAGATATTAGTCGAAAATAGTTGAGACAGATATTAGTCGAAGATGAGAATAAGCAAAAACTTAAGATCCTTGAATTCTTTATATTAGAAAAGTGCGGCCAAAAATAAAGTCTACTACGATTATAGCAACAAAGTTCTAAGTGTTTGTAGCAGTAAAGTGTTATATAAAAAATACTAGATGAAAATACTACAATTAGAAAATATTTAAAAAAAAAATCACATAAGTTACCTCCCTTGTATAGAGGTAAAAATATTTTCAAATTCATAGTGTTAAGGCATAACAAATGCATAAATCTACAACCACTGAAGATGTTCTCAGACAAGATTGAAAGTACTTTGGAAAATAAAAATTACTTGAAAGAAAATTTGGGAATTTTTCTCAATTCATTTTCTACAGCCAGCAAGAAATTAATTCCTATACTTAAAACGATTAAATCTAAACTAAATAAATATGATACGTCTAATTTATTTAACCAAACTAAACATGCTTGACCATATATATATATATATATATATATATATATATATATTGTGTGTATTTAGGGAGCATCTTTTCATTCATGCACGTTTCATTAAATAATATAGACAAGTGTTGTCTATTTATTTTATGTAAATTTTGTTCATAATATCTGATAAGTTTAATAACATTATCGTTGAAAGAGGAAAGAAATTCACAATATTGATCCAGATTTTTTTAATACAATCTAAGCTTTCGGCTTACTTAAGCCATTATCAAAGATGTCAATTACAACATATTAAACAATATACGGACAAGACAGTGATGATAGTCTGTCAATGTTTACGGAGATGATTTCTAAGCAACGATAAACACGCGCATATAAGACGCGAGAAGCGAAAATCGCACCGCATCTCATGACGTCACACATGACCACACGAGAGTGAATTGGAGGAGTATGGAAAGCCGTTGGTATAAACCAATGGCTTCTGTTACCAATTATAGACATTTAAGAATATTTGTAGAGATGCCATAATTGATTTTGTTCAGGTTGGGTTTCAACTGTTTGATGTATAATGCTTCAAGGATTTTTAGTTTTTGTCTATTGTTTTCATGTCGAAGTATAAATGTGTTTTCGACAAGTATTTTACGGTATTGTGTGTGCGGGCAGGCATGTTGTTTTATTAGGTTGGTGCAAAAATAATGAGGTAATAATGTCGTTTTTTGACGTATTTTTAACGTCAAAAAACGACATTATTACGTCATTATTTTTGCACCAACCTAATAAATGCCTAAATATATATATATATATATATATATATATACACACACACACATATTATATATATATATATATATATACACACACACACATACATTATATATATATATATATATATATATACACAATACATTATATATATATATATATACACAGATACATTATATATATATACACACACATACATTATATATATACACAACATACATTATATATATATATATATATATATATATATATATATATATATATATATATATATATATAGTATCGTCGCAGTAATTTCCTGAATACGCCTTTCGCTTTTGCAATGACTCGAATTTGTTCTTGTTTCAAACAATTGTTTCAACAATCCGCCGATATATTTTTCTTAAAAGAGAAGAGATTAGAGTAAAAAGATCATCAAAATAACAAAATATGGAATTGTATATTTTTAACATTTTCAAACAGAATTGTAGCCGATTATTTTTTTGCCTGCATTAAACGAATTCGTTGCAAGCGAATTATAGAAGTATTGAAAATCATCGTCATTTTACACATTGTCCATCAGGACCATGTAAAAATGGGTTTTAAAACGATTTATTAATAACTATAATGCCGAGGTTAATAAAAAATAATTCTGATATTATTTATTTATTTTTTTTTAAATAAATAACAACAAACGTGTTTTTTGGAATAATTAGTCGTTAATACTTATTTGCGGATATTTCGTTTTCATCTTGTTATACCAATTGCTTTTTCTTGATTTCGATGCTTTCTTCAATCTCTAGATCAACATTTTAGTATAAAGTGATCCACAGACAGATTGTTTCACTGTATCACAGCTCCTCAGACATCCGATGAAACCCGACCTATTTGGTATCCTAGACATCCGATGAAACCCGACCTATTTGGTATCCTAGACATCCGATGAAACCCGACCTATTTGGTATCAGTCGGAGATTCTAGACACTAGACTATCGACGCACAGCAGGGAGAAAGGGGCATTTTTGCGTATTTATTTTTTCATAAACATGCCAGTCACCTAGAGGACTCAATCCAGGCTGAAGTGTCTTGCATATATATATATATATATATATATATATATATATATATATACAAATATAGATAACTATACTCGTTTCGAAAAAACCCTCGAATTTTTGATTTGCCAATAATCAAATCAATCTCGAGGGAAAAAAGGTTTTAAAAAAAGAAAGAGCTACAAACATGAAAGTCTATCGAAAAAAATCGCACAGATACAGGTTTGAAGCCCAAAGAAAAAACCCCGATACGAGTGAACAACTAACAAAAGATCTCAATACAACCGTAGAGCAGACCTAGATACACCTAGTGAGCCAGACAAACCTATCCAGGTTTCACCTAAACGGATCGTCAGGGAAAGCTGGCTAAAGAGGCAAAGGCAAACACATATTTATAGGTGATAGCCAAAATTATACCATGTGACCAAAGAAAGAACCATACAAGCGCAAACACAAACCACCTTTAAAGATTTATTCAACAAAAAGAGGAGGGGATAATAAAATAAAATTCAATAAAATACGAACATTAAGGTGGAATGACAAATAAACGGGAAAAATCGTCTAATTTAGTAACCAAGATTTTTTATGCCTACATATGTTAAGAATTTCGGGTTTGGAGTTTAATAGCTGGTTAGGTTGATTATATAAAACTATGGCTAATTTCTCCTCTGTACATAATTTACAAAATTTTTGGCCTGCTTTATATTTGGGTAATTTTTTTAATATTTCCCATTTAAGGATTGGGTCTTTATTATCTATTTATTATATATATATATATATATATATATATATATATATATATATATATATATATATGTATGTATGTGTGTGTGTATGTGTGTGTTGGATAACTATACATACATGACAAAATATATAAAGTTTTCGTGCGGCGAAACGCGTCTCACACGGAAAAATTTCATATATATATATATATATATATATATTAAACATAAATACATATATGAATGGGTATTTAGACAGCAGCCCTATGTTTAAGCATGTTTAATCAAACAGAACGAACAAGACTTTTGATAAGTTGCTCTTTGTGTCAAATATGTCATTTGATGCCGGTTGGAGATTTGTAAAGGAACTTATTGAAGTTGCGTGTAATATTCTGGGTACTTTCGACCAGCTTTGATCATTTTCAAGGAAAGAAGATAAAAGTCGACAATGAGAGTCAGAGTGCGCACGCGCGCGTGGGAGAAGGAAAGAGAGAGAGAGAGAGAGAGAGAGAGAGAGAGGTTGAGAGAAAGTAGAGTGTTTATGTTGTCAGCTCTCTAGAGTTTAAAATGCACAATTTTTCTCATTCAATGGTGTCGGAATAGTTTTTAGCATCACATAACTAAAATAACATTATGGCTCAAAGGCATTTTCCAATGTGCGTGTCTATAACATGCACACACACACACACACACACACACACAAATATATATATATATAATATATAATATATAATATATATATGTATATATATATATATATTGCAGCCCCAAATAAATAAAGTCAACTACGTGTATAGCAAAAAAGTTCTTAAATGTTTGTAGTAGCAAAATGGAATATAAAAAATATACTAAATTAAAATACTACAATTAAAAAAAATAGTTAAAAAATCAAATAAGTTATCTCCCTTGAATAGAGGTAAGAAATATTTTGAATTTACGGTGTTCACGCATAACACATCCATAGATATGCAAAACCTGAAGATGGTCTCAGATAAGATTGAAAGTACTTGGGAAAATATAAACCATTGGGAAGAAAATTTAGGAATTTTTCTTAATCAATTCGTGGACTTGAAAGAATTAAAACTAAAATAAATAGACATAATACTTCAAAATTATTAAACCAAACATGCGTGAATGAAAATATGCTGCCTTAACACACACACACACACACACATATATATATATATATATATATATATATATATATATATATATATATATATGTATATATATATATAATATTAGTGGTAAATATACACATACATATGCAAAATATATAAATATATATACATAGGTGCATACACATACATGTATATTTTTGAATAAAAAATTCCAAGAGGATAGAATCCAGGTAGAACTCAATGTCCAGGACAGAGAAGGTGGGAGATTAAAACTTAACATTCTATTTTTATTTCCGGAGTTGTTCTTTTCTGTTTTCTTTTTGAATTTGTAGGTCTGATGAATTGGATCGTATTTACGATTCCAATGGAATAAATTATGACCATGGAATATTAGTGTTTAAGCCTTTTTATTATATATATATATATATATATATATATATATATATATATGATGTAGTTTAGTTCTCTCTGTTTTAACACCAGCACTATATGCGCCTAAATATACGCACACACACATATATATATATGTATGCATATATATATATATATATATATATATATATATATATATATATATATATATATATATATATATACATATATACATATATGTGTGTATCTATCTATCTATCTATCTATCTATCTATCTCAGCTTGTCCATATCTATCTATCTATCTATCTATCTATCTATCTATCTATCTATCTCAGCTTATATGTATGTATGTATGTATGTATCTATCTATCTATCTATATGCACACAAAAACACACACATACACACCCAGAATATTTCTGGTAGATATATT
>OZ010592.1:52163387-52183387 GCA_963932145.1 Acanthosepion lycidas | reverse complement strand
CCAAAGAAGAATCAGCAATATTATTGATTAAAGCGGCTCGGCTGTGAGGCTGCCTCTTTGTGCATTTTCTATGAAAATGTTCATGGTAATTGTTCGGAGAAGCTCTTCGCTATGGTACCTAGACTGTATGAATATAAGCGCGTTACTAGATCTAGATTTCTTCATCTTGTAGTTGAGCAAGCTAGGTGTAGCCGTAAATTCTGTGTTCAGTTTCTTTTCTCGCACTTCTTGCTTGTGGAACTCCCTTCCGGTTCCATGCATTCAAGTCAATATTAACCTAAAAAAATAAATGCAATGTCAATCGCTATCTAATGTTATCCTGATTACTCTTTTCTACTCCTGCTCACTAATGTTTCTACTGCTTAATTTTCCACACTCTGTAACCTCTTGCATTTCAGTGGCTTTACTGCCTTGCTTGAGATGATACCGATTAATATATATATATATATATATATATATATATATATATATATATATATATATATATATATATATCGAACTCTTATATTTTAACCAGATGCATGCTAACTACAAACAGGATGAGAAAATCATAAAAACCTCGTTAGTATCAATATATCTCACACGGATACCAATAAAAAAAAATAAAATTAATCATATATTGTACAAAATACAATACAACTGATTTATAATACAACTGTCCTGCACCAAAAAAAAAAAACAAAACAAAACAAAAACAAAACAAAAACAAATTAAAGCTACAGATCCTCGAAGCAATCGTCATTTAAAAATTGAAGCCATCACTGTATAGAATTAGTTACGGATACTGTAACAATGTTCTAAAATGCCTATAAAAAGAACAGTTTTCACACTTTAATGCACGCGCAACCATGACATTCAAACATAAAAGAAAAAATTATATATATATATGTGTGTGTGTGTGTGCGTGGATAAATAAAAAATAAATGCGAATGTCAGTGTGTCACTGTGTCACACTTTTTCAATTAAAGGGACACAACTCTCTAACTTTCAATAGCTCATGCTACATAAATTTTGGATTCACAAGTTTTCATCTCTTTGATTGATTTCGGAGATTTTCTTATGTGATTTTTGGCGATGAATTTTTTGTACGATAACATTTTTTTTAACTAAATCTGGGATTAATCGAAATGAAATTTGGGATTAATCGAAATGAAATGTAAAATCCAGCGAATGTCACCTATAAAATAAAAATAATTGTTTGCACGGAAAATAAGGACCTGCGTACATCAAATTTTCTTTAAATTAAGCGGCGGCAGAAGAATAATCGTTGAACTTTTTAAAAGTAAGCTTAAATATTAATGCAATACTTAAATGCAGCGATCAATTTTGAATTCTTCTGTAGTTTATTTTTGCTTATCGCATATGGCAGCAGTATGCTTAGCAAAAAGAAATCTCCTTCAACAAAGGACCAGATTGCAATGAAAAGAGCCAAGGCTGCAGCGAGGAAAAGAAAGTTCCATACAAATGAAAACCCAGATCAAAGCCAGGAGAGCTTCCAATTCTGAGAATATACAAAGACTTAGAGTCTCTCAAACTCCCGAACAAGCTGAAGGCCCAATCAAGACCCCACAGCAAGAGCTAGCTTAAACGCCACCCGAGAGAGTCACCTTTAATTTAGTATAAAACAAATGCCATAGAAATAACGCTAGAGAAGATAGAGGATTGCACTGTTTTGTCTGTGAAGAAGAGATTGTAGTGTGAAAATAATTCACGATCCACAAGGCCGCGTATACGTTTTTGAACTCTATCAAGACGAACAAGTGAGAACTGGGCAGCTTCGGTCAGCAATATTGTATTTTTTGTCCTGATCTGGCCCTTGTAAACCTTGTGTATATATATATATATATATATATATATATATATATATATATATATATATATATATATATGTGTGTGTGTGTGTGTGTGTGTGTGTGTCTATGTGAGTGGAGTATTTATTTCTTTGTACACGTGTATATCTACAAGCATTCTACTCATCTTGAGCACTCTTCCCCTATAAATATAGAAACACTATATATATATATATATATATATATATATATATATATATATATATATATATATATATATCTTTATCTATCTATCTATCTATCTATCTATCTATCTATATAGATAGATAGATAGGTATTTGTGTATTTAGGCAATATATTTTCAATTAAACAGGTTTGGCTAAAAAAATTAGACATACTACGTCTTTTTATATTTGTTTTAATATTTTTGAGCCCACAAATCAATTTCTTGATAGCCGTAAAACATTGAATAAGAAAAATACCAAAATTTTCTTTCAAATAATTTTTATTTTCACAAGTACCTTCAATCTCATCTGAGACCATCTCCAAGGGATTAAATTCTCTGTGTATGGACAGAAAGAAAATAAAAATTATTTGAAAAAAAATTGGTATTTTTCTTAATCAATTTTATACGGCTACCAAGAATTGATTCATGAACTCGAAAGAATTAAAACAAAAATAAACATCATAGTATGTCTAAATTATTTAACCAAACATGAATATATACATACACACACACACACACACACATATATATATATATATATATATATATATATATATATATATATATATATATATATATATATATATATATATATATATATATATATAATGTATGTATATATAGTTAATCCTAGAGAGCCAGACAAATCTACCAAAGTTTCGCCTAAGCGGATCGTCAGGGAAGGCAGCCTACCTGACGATCCGCTTAGGTAAAACCTTGGTAGGTTTGTTTGGCTCTCTAGGTTTATCTAGGTCTGCTCTACTCATAGTACTGAGCACTTTATTTAGCTGTTTTGGGTACTCGCATCGGGGTTTTTTTCTTTGGGTCTTGAACTCGTATGCTGGACGATTATTTTCGGTTAACGTACATGTTCTTGGTTCTTTCTTTTTTTATAACTTTTTTCCCCTTTGGTGTTGGCTTGTTTATTTGCAAATCAATATACCCAAGGTTTTCCGAGCGAGTATAGTTTCTTATAAATATAAGATTTCTATTAAGTATATATATATATATATATATATATATATATATATATATATATATATATATATGTATATATGCAACAGTCCTAAGTATTTGTTAAACAAGCATTTAACTGACCAAACAAAAATCCATAAAATAAACAGAAAAAAGGAAACATCAAAATCCAATGATCTTGAAGTGGGAATCTCTAAAATGTGGCACATGAGTTTGCCAACAATTACAGTTGTAGTTGAGCCATCGGTTCATTTGGAACAAAACACTCACTAGACTCATTGAAAGAATTCTTGGTAGTCCATGCCTGAAAGAAATACAAAAATTGTACTCAGATTACAGTACAGCTCACACATTCACACGAACTTTATGTAAAATGTGCGTGATCTTAGATTTTGTTTTTTGTTTGATTTTTTATTTTTACAAAAAATGATCAGTGGAAAATGTCATGGAGCCATTTCTGATCTTAGGAAGAAAATGTGTATACAAGAGAAATCACAAGAAATAATAATAATAATAATAATAATAATAATAATATTTCCTTTTACATTATTCGGACTATTGTCCTCATCTTTGTCGCCAAATTTATTACGACGTTTCGGCCGCTTTACACTCCGGCTTTCTTCAGGTGGTTGGAATATTGAACTGAATCCTTTATTTCGCTCACTGTGATATACTTTTCTAGTTCCACGTGCCATGTTTAATGGATGTGAGTTGTCAGTTATCTCTTGTTAATTCCCCTCCACTGCCAAGTTCTCCACTGCCTTAACCGGGTATTGAACTCACACTCTTTGGGTCCTGTCACTGGATCTAACTAACGCCTTTATCCACTGTGCCATGTGTCCTTAATGCAGTGGAGAACTTTCAGAGGGGAATTAACAGGAGATAACTGATAACTGACATCCATTAAACATGGCATATGGAACTAGAAAAGTATATCACAGTGAGCGAAATAAAGGGTTCAGTTCGACATTCCAACCACCTGAAGAAGGCCGGAGCGTACAACGGCCGAAACGTTGTAATAAATATGGCGACAAAGAGGAGGACAATAGTCCGAATAATGTAAATAGTGTACATAAACCACATATCAGAAATATAGACAGATACTAATATTTCCTTTGTATACTTATCTCCTTCTGGGTCCGAACCAGAAACCTAAGGTCAGAAATGGCATCATGACATTTACCACTGAATATTTTTGGAAAAAAAAATCAACCTAAGATCATAAACTGTTGAAACTTGACTAATGCATGGAATAATAATGCAACGCAAAATGTACTTAGAACAAAATGTATTGAAACAAGAAAGTGTACACAATATTTACATATAGTCTTTTGTATATTCCTGGAAAGACCGTTCCTGGAGAATGTGTTGACTGAGTCGAAGTCGGGCAGAGTCTCTGGTTGAATCACTTGATTCCTGTATTTATCAATCCACCCACGAGGATCGAATGTGGCACAAGGCCGTTTTAATGTGGGTATCCCCGAGCCCGTAGGCTCGGCCAAAAATATGGCCTTTCTGAACCCGCCTAGACGGGTTCAGGCCCTGTCAACCTCCTCGGACGAAACCTTGCCCTTCAGCAAAGCCTCGTCCGGGTTCCCCTCTGCTAATGCAGAGAGTTCGACAGTCGCCGAGAGAATCTCTTGATTCCTCCCCTCTCTTCCCGGTACCAACCATATTTATATGGTCGGTACTCCACTATGCAAATTAGGTGGATCCTACCACAACATAAACATTTTATATTAATTATTATTATTATTATTATTATTATTATTATTATTATTATTATTTATGCGAAAAAGTTCCGCGGTATTTTTAAAATCCATAGATTGAGCCTCTCACTCTTTTAAATACCGCCTGAAAGGCAATCATGTCTCACAGATTCCTTTAATTTATTTTCTGTAAATTGCTATGTATTCTTGGGAAAGATAATGGAGTAGTTTTCTGTTGCTTTCTCAAAGGTTTAGAATTTGAGATACACAGTTGAAAAGCGGTTTGTCGCAGGAAATTTTTGTTCAGATATTATACTTACCAAAACAGCATAATTAAATGACTATCATTGACGCCAATAATAAGGTTTCATGTGTTGAAATTTCGAGAGTCGATATTTATCCTAGTGGGGCATTTATTTTTTGCTAAAAATATGCTTCATCCCAAGTGACGCAGTTCTAGAGAGATGCTTCCAAAAATAATTAAAATGGAAAAGAAATGTGGTTCTTTCTTTACGTATATCAACAACGAAATCGATTGTCTGCCATAATTTCCATTGATGCTGATTGGGTGTCCGAAGGCATTTTTAATTTTACAATTCCTATCGTCATTCATTTGTTGGCAAACGGGATAGGTTGGTTAATTTAGCATTTCAAACTCTGTTGGGTAATGGAGTGTCGAATATAAATTCTATAGGACAAAAGTTACAATGATTCATAATTTATAATAGTGTTGATGTTTATATACACAGAAAATGAAAATCCACAATCAATACCCGCTTCACGCGTATACTTTGGCCTAAATTTTCCCATGAGCCTTCCTCCTCTTTTAAAAAAAAAAAAAATTTTCGCAAGACCCTTAGAAAAAAATGAAGAAAAATGTTCAATTATTACAAGCTAGCGTTTTGGGGCATTAGGCCAATTAAAAGGTACGTTAATTTTCAATAAATTGAACATGTGCTTTCTACCAACGATATGTTTTTTTTTGTGTTTGTGTTTGTGTGTGTGTATGCAGCTGCGTTTTAAATGTTACATTAAATGAAAAGAAAAATATTGTTATCTGGAAAAATAACCTAACAAGGTACTCTTTCTCTCTCTCTCTCTCTCTCTCTCTCTATATATATATATATATATATATATATATATATATATATATATATATATATATATATATATAAAACATGTCCAAGTATACTTTACTTTCTCCAGTAGCTAATATTGTATCAACTCATATCTGGATTGGAATTCGCAAACACTTTTCTATAGTTTTTTTTTTCGGTTGTCAGTGTATATCATCGTAAATGCATGCTTTTCCTAGAACATAAAAAAGAAAGAAATTGTATATAAAATAGGCTGAGTCTATCGATCTCAGTTTGCTCATATGTACGTATGTATCTATACTGATCCAAATCTTCTGAGTGAAATTGGGTAGACGGAACTCTTGGAGGCCATCAATAGCTGGGCTAGTACGAAGCCACAAGTCATCGGGACCGAGGGCTTGAGCGTGCTGGCCTTGTTCAAATTGTTGATCACGCTAGATAACACGCTCTCTCCCAGAAACTGTAACTAAGGTCTGCTTAGCTTAGTTTAAAACACAGGTGGGCTCTGTGGGTGTTGAGCGAGCGTCTGCAATGGGGATTGGCTAGCCACGCTAGAAGACGGGTATCTTCGAATACGAATGGCCAGCTATTATCTATCTATCTATCTATCTATCTATCTATCTATCTATCTATCTCAGTTTGCTCATATGTAGGTATGTATGTATATTGACCCACGCCTTGTGAGTGAAATTGGGAAGACGGAACTCTTGGGTGCCGTCGATAGCTGGGCTAGCACGAAGCCACAAGTCATCGTGATCGAGGGCTTGAGCGTGCTGGCCTTGTTCAAATTGTTGATCACGCTAGAGTTACTTTCTCCCAACACCGCAAATTGCTAAGAAATCAAAACATCAACCTAAAAACTTGAGTCATGTTCTTAAATGGCCTCCTCAGATCAAGACTTTGAACGACATGCATTCTGTCAAACCCGGTTAGGAATATGTAAACCGTTACCTGCATACAGCCATTTCCTAAGATCAATGGGGAAAAAAAAAAAAAAACTTTGACCGAGTAAAGTTTGAGAATTTTGGCCAATATCATCTTTCTTTGAACCTTTGTCGAATGGCGCTACAGAATCACAAAAAAAAAGTTGTACAAAATGGCAGAAACCTCATCACTTGAGGACTACCAACAACAGCAACAATTAAAATGGAGTGCCCATGTAACAAGAAGAGAATGTAGCGGACCCGGTAGCATGCAGTGCTGGCCTACGAAAAGGTGGCCTTGTGCCAGACACTACTTACGACTGCCGAATCCACTAACAAAGTAAAAAAAAAAGAAAAAGAAAAAAATAACTGTGTTCAACACGTGCATAAAGGGCAAAAAAAAAGTAGCCAGGAGGAAATGACGGACACGAGTCTGGTGGAAAACAAATGCAAAACTTTATTTTAATAAGTAATTTTTGCCTCAAACGACGGAGACTATCAGAAAGGAAAGGACTGTTCTTAGCCAGTAGGCAGACTGTATAATGTAGTGACTAGTAGAATGTTAATGTTCCGCACCAAAGTGAAAATCAAAATGGCTAAGGCGGGAAAAGTTTCTTCAGCAGGAAGGTTCTGGAAAATAGTCTACTTGTGCATAAGTGTATGCGTACACAACAAGGAAAAATACTCACTGCGAGGTTTGATAATGTGTGTGTAATGTAATCTTTTTTTTTAGAAGAACTGGTTCGTAAAGGTTAGAATTCAAAAGAGGTGTATGAAAAGTTCATCAATCTTCAGTGAAGAAAAACTCTACGTTCGCTGGCAGTGAACGGAGGAAAGTTCGAACGAGTTGTTCGCTTCAAGACGAGGGATTATTTTTGGAAAAGTATAATGACGACAGTACGTAGTCTCTGCGTTTTCTAGCAGAACGGAGGAAAGTTCAAACAAGTTGTTCACTTCACAGGAAAATTATTCGGCATGATGAGCCAAGGAATCACTAGGAAATTTTTGGTTAGTTAAGATATTCCGGCCCGCGTATGGGTAAAGGGGCGCGAAATAAATGAGTCGTCCTTCTACTTCAGGAAACAAGCCGCGACTGACTTGAAAACGCTGTTCGTCCGTGACGTCAGAGAAAAGCGCGGGAAAAATTCAAATCCTGTCCAAGCTGGAACCAGGAGCAGCTAGCAACGTCGAAGTCAGCAACAAAAGGCTGGTTTACTGCTATATCAAACCGATCGTGAAAGGAAGGGGTGTAATAAGCGCGTGCGCACGTAAAAAAAAATTGTTGGAATACATTCACGATTCCTCAAGAACATAATGACATAAATATGATGTTAACATTCCACACTACTTCAAATAAAAGGTTATGATGGTTTCTATAGCGGAAAGAGCTATAACAGCAACTTGACTGGAGAAACCTATTTTCCTGTATAACTGTTTTAAGAGAAATATTTTATAAATTTCACCCGAAAGCTCGGCCAATGAATGGTACATGTTTACTTGTAGGGAAACGATTGATATTACCATTAACATTACATTTACATAGACTCAGTTTATATTTTGTCGTGATATCGCTTTTACAAGAATTTATATACGGTCTAAAATAATGCCCGAGAAAAGACACGTTTCCTTTGAGGACAAAAAGAAAATTCTATTTTAAATTGTTTACATCTATTACTATTCTGTTTACAACTGACATTTGCTTATTTTCGTGACTTCTGTATGTATTTGAACTTGCTTAACTATCGAATGATGTTTACCAAGATTACCTACCAAGACAGACTGACAGACTATCTATCTATCTATCTATCTATCTATCTATCTATCTATCTATCTCAGTTTGCTCATATGTACGTATCTATGTATATTGACCCGAGCCTTGTGTGTGAAATTGGGTAGACGGAACTCTTGGGTGCCGTCGATAGCTATGCTAGCATGAAGCCACAAGTCATCGTGACCGAGGGCTTGAGCGTGCTGGCCTTATTCAAATTGTTGATCACGCTAGATAACACGCTTCCTCCCAGAAACTGTAACTAAGGTCTGTTCAGCTTAGTTGCAGTATAAAACACAGGTGGGCTCTGTGGGTGCTGAGCGAGCGTCTGCAATGGGGATTGGCTAGCCACGCTAGAAGACGGGTATCTTCGAATACGAGTGGCCAGCTATTATCTATCTATCTATCTATCTATCTATCTATCTGTTCATTATCTATCTATCTATCTATCTATCTATCTATCTATCTATCTATCTCCATCTGTTCATTATCTATCTATCTATCTATCTATCTATCTATCTATCTATCTATCTATCTATCTATTTGATCCTGTCTCAAATTGTTCAATTGTTCATTTCTATCTATCTATCTATCTATCTATCTATCTATGTTCATATCTGTTGTGACCAAGTATGGTTAATAAATAACAAAACAAAAGATTGCAGATAAATAGTGTATTGAACAGTAAATACAATAGAAGTGTTACACGACTTGGGAGTTTGCATCGATTGATCAGGGTTCAGGCTATATCACTGTTAATATTTAATAGCACCCCCACGAGGAATGTATGTGGCACAAGGCCGAGTTTAACGTGGGTTTCAACAAGCCCGTAGGCTCGTCCAAAAAATCCCCTTAGTACCTGCATAAACAGATTCAGGGCCTGTCTACCTCCCCGGACGAAATATTGCCCTTCGGCAAAAGCTTCGTCCGGGTTCCTCTATGCCGAGGCAGTGAGTTCGACAGCAATTAACGGTTTGGTACCGTTATATTTAACGCCCCCCTCCAACGTGGGTCCTATGTGGCGCAGGGCCGGTTTAGCGTGGGTTCTCCCAGTTCGTAGACTCGGCAAAAAATATTCCATTTGAACCCGTATAATCTGGTTCAGGGCCTATCTACCTCCCCGGAGGAAACCAAAGGCAAAGCCTCGTCCGGTTTCCTCTCTTCCGAAGCAGAGAGTTTGACATCTATGAACGGTTTGGCACAACCGCCCCTCCCCGAGCTTACTTTTCCTACTACTTTATAGTAAGTGGAAGAGTCCATGATAGTCTCATTAGAGGGTAGAGGCTACAACAATATCTAAACATGAGTAATCTAATGGATCTGATAAATGCTGTAAAACAGAAAATAAGTCAATTTATTGGATGAGGGAATGTCCAAATTGGAGATATATAAGATATTTGCATAGATCATCGAGCGATAAAGAGGGCTGTCGAAAATATAACTAAGCTGACAACTACAGTAAAGGAAATGGCTTTAAGAACTTGTTACCTTCAGGGGAATTTAAACTAAAGTGATCTATGACGAAACAACAAATTTTCACCAGTGCCCAGCTGTTTGAAGAGGCTGGAATCGAAGGAATAAAAAAGTAAAAAAAGGTGTAGAATACTTCGCAAATTAGGATCTGTCAAGAAATATCCTGGACAAACTTCTCTCAGTAAAGCAAATATTTTAAAGCATCAAAGCTGGGTGAAGATATACAAGAAAATTGACTTTTCTAAAGTAATTTTCGCAGGCGAATGTCAGGTGACACTCGATGGACCCGATGTATGGGCCAAACGATCGATTTTATCCGATGCAAATGTCCTCGCGGTTAAAAGAATGCATCAAACAGGCGTCAGTGTGATGATATGGACTGGAATTGTCGATCAAACCAATAGTGAACCATTCAAAATCGATGAAGGAGTTAAACTGAACAGTGCTATTTCGATTTCGAGTACAAGATTTTCTTTGCATGGTACAATTCCCAGCTTCGTAGTGTTTAAAGTGAAGTGTATATTTATGCACAACAATGCTCCTTTTCATCTATATATAGTTACCTATAAATTGTTTCAGCACAAAGGTTTTACAGGAGAGAATATAATGAAATAACCGCCATAAAGTCCCAATCTGAATCCGATCGACAATCTATGGTCAATTGTGAAGATGAAATTAGCAAAGCAGGCATATGGGAAGCAATTAAAATCATCATATTGGAAATTAAACCAAATGGATTGGTGTTATTATAAAGAAGGGTCAGTATATTAAGATGTAAATGCTTCAAAGGCATATATGTTTTTATTTGTTATTTTATAGGTGTTGATCAATTGCTGATGATTTTATTACACTGTTATTGAACTAAAAACTGATTTTCTTACATAATAACTTCAGACGGCAGTATTTATAATAAATCCAATAACTTTAATAAAAACATATTGAAACTACATAAACATTTAACGCAAGTTTTGTTTTGGAGTCAAACTTATTGTGCAAAAATTTGGCAAAAATAGTTCAAAGCAAATTTGAGTTTATTGTGGTTTATATGATTTCCATAATAATTTCAGACAGACTATATATATATATATATATATATATATATATATATATATATATATATATATATATATATATATAATTATTTATTTAAAAATATGATTCCAACACGCTACATAAGAGTTCTCATGTTTCAAAACAAGAGCCGAAAACTTCAATATAATTATTTGAATTAAATTGAATTAAAGTAAGCTCTGTTCCATCTTCAAGCGAATTTTTTTTTTGGAATAACTTATATCTGAAATTTACGTGTTTTAACAGAATATTCATTATTGAAATCAAAATTTCCATGGTAACGGCTAGAGTGATTGTTTAAATAGAGAGGGGTGTAGGGTGTTAATAATTTGTATCAGTATAGAGTTACATTCATAGATGTCAAGTCAGGGTAAGGTTGGGGTGTCTAAATTTAAAACGGAAGATGATTTCGTCTAGTCTTGTTTACGTGTCTATGGAGATTTATTTATTTTTTTTTATTTTTTTCTGAAAGGGTTTGTGTATATAAAAAAAACTGCCGTAACATTTGTTTTTTGACGACTTCATAAAGGGTTATCTTTTTTTGTAGAGTATTTAAACTATTTATTAGGACTATGGATTTAAATTATTTTATTGTTTGTTTGTTTTTATGATAATTATTCAATGCAAAAATTTGATGATGTCGGGAACCGTTAACACATGTCTATTGTTTAACTTAATAATGTGTAGTTTTTCATGTAGGCATAAAGGGCGTGGGTCATCCCAAGTTTTACAAGTTCTAGTTTTGTTTATAATTTTCCATTTTAAAAATTATTACCAATCAATAAAGTTTGGTAATATATCAATATAAATGTCGATGAGAGATCGACTATGTAGGCAAAACCATCCAGAGGTTAGAGGTTACGATCACCCAGCATGCCAGGTGCGTAGACACGAGCCTGTGACATCCGGGCAATCGCAGACTCATGAGTCTGCGATCGGTGAGCAACTTTTAAATTCTGTTGCTTACAGGACGAATCATTCTCATCATTTATTGGCGTCAGTCGGAGAATTTACCCCTAAGACGCTGGCGAACGGCAGGGATGAAGGTGAATTTAAGCGTATTTATTTTTATATAAGCACACAGTGACTGAGAGAACTCAATTCGTTTTACTGAAGAGTCTTGCATTATTAGCAGTAGTATTTACTGTTTAAAAACTCACACTTTCTCTCCCGATAGCTCAACTGAAATAATATTTCAGGAGCGTATATATTGTCATCCACAGACTGTTTCACTGTGGCTAGACGTACGGTTTCCTCTAGCTAGGATAGAAACCCGGCATATTCAATAGAATATTTCATATTTACGATCAAGCTTCTTAGTATCCTTCTTAAAGGAAGAAAGTAAGTGCTTTCGACATTAGCACAATGTCATCAGGATGATCTGTTCATCTGAAAGTTAATTTTAATTTTTAACTGTGAAGATAAAAACGCTAAGGTTATGTACTATTTAACAATACTTGATGATGACATTCTGCTAATGTCGAAAGTACTCAGAATAAATGAATATGTATCAACATGGTAATTTTCTCTCTTCCTTTAATAACGATATTAAGAAGCTTGTCTGTGAAAATGACCGGTTCTTATTGAATATATATATATATATATATATATATATATATATATGACGATAGAAAAACTGTAGTTATTGCGTTTCGTCCAATGCGGACTTTATTCTCACGTCCATTATCCAGAATAACCTATCCCATCTAAATAATCTTAGAATAGTTACAAATACTTCCAAAACCATTATGGATATACTAAGATCTTCAAACACTAATAGCAATAATATTTCTGAAGCAGGCATTTATAAAATAAATTGCCAAAACTGTTCCTCCCAATATATTGGAGAAACAAGTAGAAATTTAAAAAAACGCATTTATGAGCACAAAAGAGAATCACAAAAAACAACTTAGCTAATGCACTAGTCATACATAGAAATAAATTCAACCATAATTTTGATTTTAAAAATGCTATACTCATAAAAAAAGAAAATAACTCACTCGGAAGGAAAATTCAACCATAATTTTGATTTTAAAAACGATACACTCATAAAAAAAGAAAATAACTCACTCGGAAGGAAAATCCTCCAGAGTGCCGCCATTGAATATTATCCAAATATTATTCTACGCCCAGGCTTTTTCCCTATTTCACCTTTCTTAAAATTACTGCTCTCCCAAACAAACAGCAATATCGTAAAATCAAAAGAAAATGGTTGAATCCGCCAACACAGTTATAATGACAATATTCTCCACATGTGACAATAACTGACGTTATTTTCAGTTAACAATATGAAAATAGAGTTCTCTACATTCCTCCAGTTGCTAAGAACATTCTGTTTTTTGTTATTATTAGTTACTTTCTTTAATTAAATTCATTTCGTTTTTTGCTTTGAGAAAGTCCACATTGGACGAAACGCGTCAGCAATAACTGCAGTTTTCCTATTGTCATTTATATTTATAAATATTGTCTTTTCTACAGGTTAGCTCTGAAAAAAATCACACATATACACACACACACACACACATATATATATATATATATATATATATATATATATATTATATGTAAAATTTGTATGTATATAATATACGGCCAGTCCCACGCTATTCATATATGTTTATGTTTGTGCGATGCAATGCGCGGACGTATGTGTATGTATGTCTGCGTACGTATGAATGGAATTCCGACGACAATTTTTCTTCCCACTATCATAAAAACACCGATATACGCAACCATATATAAATTTTAATTTTAAAAATTAATCAGTTTGTCTGAAGATCGCAAATAGCGTGAACCCAGGGTCACAAATTTATATTAATCCAACTAAATATACTTTTTTCTATTGCACACACACACACACATATATATTGTGTGTATTTAGGCAGTACCTTTTCATTCATGCACGTTTCATTAAATAATATAGACAAGTGTTGTCTATTTATTTTATGTAAATTTTTTTCGTAACGTCTGATAAGTTTAATAACATTATCGTTGAACGAAGAAAGAAATTCACAATATTGATCCAGATTTTTTTATACAATATAAGCTTTCGACTTACATAAGCTATTATCAAAGATGTCAATTACAACATATTAAACAATATACGGACAAGACAGTGATGATAGTCTGTCATTGTTTACATAGATGATTTCTAAGAAACGATAAACACGTGCATATAAGACGCTAGAAGCGAAAATCGCACCGCATCTCATGATGTCACACATGACCACACGAGGGTGAATAATTTAATTTTTTTGCTAGGATCTGTAGTTGATATATTAGAATTTACTAAATTTTTTAGTATATTTTTATCTTGTTTATAATTAGTATGCATTTGTTTACGATATAGGAGATTAATATGTTTGAGATTAGTAGTAGCAGTATTATGTACAATTTGCTTAGTATTGAGATTTCTAAGAAAGCATCTTATTTGTTCATCAACTATATAGTTTGGAAAGCTATTATTAATAAGTGTTTGTTTTATATTTTTAGTCCACTGTAAAAATCTGTTTTGTGGATGAATTAGTTTCTGCACAATGTATTAGATTCTTTATAATTGCTATTTTGTAGTAATATGGGCATTCGCTCTTGTAGTTAAGTGTACATGAATTTATGCTTGTAGGTTTTTTGTATGGCGAAATAGTAAATTTGTTGTGTTTATCAATATGTCAAAAAAGGGAATTTTATTATTAGTATTGAGTTCAAATGTGAATTTAAGGACAGAATTATTTTGGAAACGTTTTTGAAGTTGAATTATGTCATCTGTATTTTTAACTAACATAAGAATATCATCAACGTACACACACACATACACACACACACACACATATATATATATATATATATATATATATATATATATATATATAATACAGATATAAAGTTTGTCACTTAACTCATTGGTGTTGCTTTCAGCATCCTAACTCTAGAGTTTCGTAGACTGACCCTACAGCAATCGCTCCATCCATTCGTCAGGGAGTATCAGCAGTTGACTGTATATATTACTCGCTTTTTGTTTCATGTATGCACTTTTCATTGGTGCAAATAGTTTTTGTTCATAGTGTTCGTTTGTTCTTGTGTTCGTGTGTGTACGCACGCAACTTTGTCGGCGCGTTTATTCGCCCGCCTGCGTGTATGTGCGTACGTGTAGACCATTGTGGTTATTTCTCATTTTCGTCGTATTTTACACGAGGCGTTTTTGAGAAAGTTTTTCGCTAGATGTATTTTCCAGTATTTGATGCCATAAACCAAACGTTACATTAGTTTTATAGTGTGTGGAGAAGAAACTTCCTGCTAGGTTTTTGAACTTTTCAGCAGCCCCTTGTATATCGCGAAGTTTCGATTTTCTGAGGAAATTTTCTTGAGACAACGCTGCATTTTATTGAATACCATTTTTTTTTAACATGAAGAAACACGTCAAATGATAATCCTTTCTGCTTTCTACGTGGAGAAATTGGAATTGCGGTCTCAAGTGGGCCATAACACATCCAGTACCCATGTTCACTGTTATTCGTTTTCGGGTAACAACAAATAACCTAGTTGAAAAATGTCTGCTTCACTTCCATCCTAGCAGAGAATAGGAGGCAATTACTTATCTCATTTCAGAGTTACATTTCCGTTTTCACCTCTCCGGGGATTTTGTATTTATTCTGAAAAGTTTATTCTTAGATCTTCTTTCATTATTTTCCTTTTCTATATGATGCGTTCCTTCAGGCCGTTGACAATCATAGCTCTTAACAATTTCATCGCCATTGTCCTACATCTTGCTGCGTTTTCTTTTTATTATTATCTTGGCTGGGCTGAGGACAGAAAATGCGACACAAAAATCCGAATTGGGATAACAAATGTGCCTTCCAAAAGCTAAGCAAAGTATTAAGAATCATTAGAAACAAAGAAAAGGGTGCTAAAAGTCCTCCTATATGGCAGTTAGTATTGGATAATGTTCTCGAAGATGAAGAAGAAACTTGAAGCAACAGAAGCGCTGGTTCTACAAAAGGATGCTGAGGATACTATGAACTGAATATGTGAGCAATGACAGAGCTTCAGAGATAAATGGAAACTAAAACGAAACTTATAATTAACATCAGGAAGAGAGAGCTGAAATTTCTAGGGCAAATAATGAGGTAAGAGAGCTTGGAAAATTTGAGACTCACAGGAGAGAGTGAAGGTAAGAAAAACAGAGGAAAAGAAAGCGTAACCTACTTAGTGAGCTTGAGCAAATAGATGACTGAATAAAATTTAAGATAAATAACAAAAATATAAAACTTAAGAGCTATAAAAGACAAGAAATTGTGGAGAGCCATGATCGCCAACGTCCTGAAGGAACATGCCACATAGAAGAAGAAGAATGAGCTTTACATGGATGCCAGAATAAGGTTTAGGATAGATGACAAAAAGGCAAAATTTATTAAGAGCTACAAAGTACAGGAAATTGTGGAGAGCCATGATCTCCTATTTCTGAAGGGACACAGCACATAGAAGAAGAAGAATGAGCTTGAGTAAATGGAAGGCGGACCAAGGTTGGAACATCGGTGGAAGCCCCTTCACTGGCTAAAAGGGAAGAAACATTTGAAATTTCTAGGACACATAATGAGGAAAGAGAGCTTGGAAAATTTGACACTCACAAGACAGATTGAAGACAAGAGGAACAAAGGAAAACAAAGCATAACCTACTTAGCGAGTTTGTGTAAATAAATGACAGAATAAGTTTTAAGAGAAAGATAAAATTTATTAAGAGCTACGAAGGATGGGAAATTGTGGAGAGCCATGATCGCATACGCAGATAAAAGAAAAGAAGGCTAGCTTCAGTAGGTACCTTGATACAAATATATACAAGAATCATCATCATCACCAGAGTAGCAGCAGCACGCTCTCATGACAGCAATGGATGTAGGGTCATTGTGCATTTGAGCACTTTCTTAGTCCCCGGACATATCTGGGTTGAATACCGCATCCTTATTCATTCGTATGTAGCGTATCTTGATCAAGCAGAGCTGTTGGAGTTCACTCACTGGCTCCAGGTTGAACTACACCCAATTTCCTCGAACTTGAAATCTCAAAACACGCAGCCATTTATTCCATCGGTGGAAGCCCCTTCACTGGCCGTTCATTTCAAAAGAAAAAGTAATATTTTTTAAAAAGAATCTTCTATGTGACGCGTCAGTTCAGGACGTTAGTGAACAAAGGCTCTCCACAATTTGCTGACCATCACAATTCTTAATAAATGTTGTCTCTCTCTCTCTCTCTCTCTCTCTCTCTATATATATATATATATATATATATATATATATATATATAACAGAAAGAGGTTATAGTGGTTCCAAGGAGAGATAAGTGTGTATGTTAAACTCACGAGCACGCACACAAACCCCACACAAGGAAGTACGTGTGTATGTATGTACGTATATATATATGTGTGTGTGTGTATGTGTATACTGGTTCCATGTTACTTGGGAAGTATGTTTGTGTATTTGTGTGTGTATGTATGTGTGTATGTACTGATACCTTGTGGTGGGACGGTGTGTGTGTGCGTATGTGTATGTACGTATGTATGTATGTATGTGTACAAATGAGTTTACTAATTCCTCGTAGTAAGACATTATATGTATGGAGGGGGAATATACGCACGCATATATACACGCATGCTGACAGAAACACACGAAAATGAAAACAGATCTAAGAACACACAGGGGTCAGTAAAACATTAAAAGATAAAATACCGATAAGTAATTCATCATTTCTCTTGGACCAACCTTAATTGTTTTATGACCCTTAGCGCAGAACTCTTCACTGCCAGTTCAAGAAAGACATTCGTTTTACTAACACAAAACAGAGAATGTCTCATATCGAGAATATTTAACATTGAAAAACATAAGAAAAAAAATTAATTATTTTTAATAATATGTGGAAATCTCCGCCTTTTACCTGAAGACGGTCGCGAGACCAGAAACACGTGTAGTAAAATTATGGAAAATAAATCATAATATTTTTTTAAAAATGAGGCACGATGGAGCAATAGATAGCGGAGAGCCGAGTTCGAATTTCAGTCGAATCCATTACATTCACCTACGTGCATACCCTTGGGAAAGGTGTGAATCCTCTTCTTCTTCCTCCAGCTATGGGTAAAAAGCAGGACTGACTGGGTTCTATAGCCTTGGATGGCAATTGGTCTAGGAGAAGGAAAACTCTGAATTCAAAACCTTTGTTTGGGGACCTTGTGGCGCGTAGTGCACCAGGTCTCTGTATTTGACCCTTCAAAAAGTGTGGATGGTTCGAACAAAACCTTCAACACTATAATCATATCTAATGTTGTGCTGTCGGGCTGTTGGTTTCCTAGGAACTGATTTGCTTGACCCTCATACGTCGAATTCGATGGGAGAGTCAAATATATATATCCTAAACATTGTTCCACCATCCATTTACTATTTCCATCCATTTACCATTTCCATCCATTTCTCGCTCGGTAGGTTATTCGTTGTTTTACCTTGTCTCTCTTGCCCTCAATCTTAGCCCTGGGCATCAGATTTTCCAAGTCCTCTTTCCTCATTATATGCCCTAGAAATATCTACTGATGTTAAATATAAGTGTCATTTTTATTCCCATTTTCTCTAAATCTTCGTCGTTGCTTACATGTTCGGTCCATGGTATTTACAGCATCCCCGTAGAAGCACATTTCTTTTGGTTCAAGTCTCTTCTTCATCTGTGATGAGATTGTCCAGCATGTAAATCAGCAATGCATACCCACTTCCGAGACTATGGCACTCGGCAAAATACACCCGGCAGCTTCCTTTTTTTCCATAAAGTACAACTCATTTTTTGGCTACATATATGTGACATGAAAACGAGTATAATGAAAGATAATAGGAAGAGTATGCTGCGCCAATATTGTCCATAATTCACTGGCATACTGATATAACTGAACAGCTCAGCATTCTTTTCAATGTTTCTGATGAAGTTTTTCTGTTTCTTAATACTTTGCTTAGCTTTTGAAAGGTAACTTTCTCTGAAATAATGCGTTTTCGCATTTTCCGTCCTCCTTTAAAACACTTACAAAATAAAGAGCAAAAAGGATTAAAAAATTAAGATTTTGGTTTTTGAACGGGAGTGGCTCTGACGGGTCACAATATATTATATAATTAATTTTTTTTTTGGGGGGGGGGGGTTAAAGCGTATGTAGTCATGGGGACGATACGTCGAAAACGTATTTACTAAGTTTGCTTTGGGTCGTTGAAAGGTCAACATCCCGTTTGTATAGAGAATGTAAAAGACACACACACACACACACATATATATATATATATATATATTGTGTGTGTGTGTGTGTGTTAATGAATATACATATTCCACACCGTTTATATTGAGTAGTGTAAACAGTGTGGGATATGTATATTCATTAATATATATACTTTACACACACACACACACACACACACACACACACACACACACACACACACACACACACATATATATATATATATATATATATATATATAACATGGAGCGCAGTTTCAATAATACCGGTACCTTATGTGAAATTCATATATGTCTATGTTTATGAAGTAGTATTAAAAAAATGCTCAATGCACTTATAAAAAAATAAAAAATTTAACATGTATAGCTTTTAAGTATAAAAATTAGAAGATCAGCTGATTTCGCTAATTTGGTTTCCACCATTCGATATCTTCAAGCGATTTCTGTCAATTGATTTTCTAACGCTTTATTTTTTTAAAAATTAATGAACGCATTATTATTTAAAAATGATTAAATAAACGCACGATGTGAAGTGTTATAGAAGGGGAGGAGGTATAGGATGAAAGCAAGAGTATTGGAAATGTATCGGTTGGGGGTTAAATGAAATGTTTCTTTTCATGCCGGTTCATATGAACTCAAAAGGAACTTTTTAGTGTGTATGCAACGGGACATAATTTCCGATCTCTCATTCAAAAGACTTTTTTCGTCTGGAAAT
>OZ010592.1:52093387-52158387 GCA_963932145.1 Acanthosepion lycidas | reverse complement strand
CCCTACTTTTTTTAAATCATTTCGCCCCAAGTAAGGCAATAAAGCCACTAGGACGTAAGGGGTTACTGAATGTTAGAAGATATGAAAAAAAAAACTACTATTAAGGACAGAGAACAATAAAGGAAGAGGGATTAAGAGAATGATTGGCATTGAATTTAAATTTTGAAGATCAAACTTTACTGGGAAGCAATAAGCTGGAAGAGAGTTCCACAAACGAGAAGTGCGAAAGAAGAAACTGTTAGCATAGAACCTACGGTTATATCTAGCCATTTCTACTGTAAAATAATAATATCTCAAAGGATGAGAAAAGCAAGTCTCGGGATGAAAAGCATTATGCATCTTTTGTCATTCAATTACCAAGTATTAATTTGATATACAAATTTGTATGTTTTATCTTCGATAAACTTTTCGTAATAATATTAACAAATTATATAATTTTTCATCGATACATTTCAGCTCAGTCTTCAAACTTAGACTTCAAAAGTGGCCAGAACAAAAAAATATAAATGATGACTATAATCTTATTTACAGGATATCGCTATTAAGCGCATGTTGTGCGAGGTAAGCCGAGATAAGGCTAGGAATCCTTAGTGTGCATGTGAATTGACCGTGCATCTATTACCATCTACTCTCCCTACGTGTGTTGTAGGCATATACTTGGTAACTGGACTACTTATAGATATATAAACTAATTAACTTAATTTTATCTGGTACAAGGCTATAATACTGAGACTGAAGTTAACATTGAGATATGTTTTGGAGAAGCTTCCTGTTAACTATAAATACATGTATAATTTTCAGTAATCCTTTTTTGTGTAGCTATTGCGATTCTAAAAAAAAAACAAAAAAAATAACTAGAAGTCCTACCAGGATTCATTTTTGGCGGACACAATCTTAAGATACGCAGATGATATTAGATTGACGGCAGATACAGAAAGAAAACAAGGTAGTGAAGGAAAATGTGAAGAAAGGACGAACTGTCGTTGTAAGTAAATAGAATGTTTGATCGTTAGCAAAAGGGACGGCCTCAAACAGCGAGGTATGGATTGGGGATGTCAAAATCAAGCAAGTACAGAAATTAAACTATTTGAAGTGTTATATCTGACAACAGAAAATGTGAAACAAATCCGAATCTTCTAGAATTAGATGGTGCCTTTCAAAACCTAAGCAAAGTATTAAGCGACAGGAAAATTTCGTTAGAAGCAAAGAAAACAACGTTCAATTGTCATGCAATATCAATCCTTCCATACGGTAGTGAATGCTGGAATATATTATTATAGACGTAAAGGCTATTTGAGGGAAGAGAGGGGTGTAGTTCTACGGAAGGACACTGGACATTCGATGGATTCATTAATTGATTTGTTCTTTGTTACGGTTTAGGACATATTGAAGTTAAGAGGAGAAAGGCAAGCAGAACATAAACTATCAAAAGGGCAGAATTGTTGGCAGAACAAGGATTAGGAGAGAATAGCAAGAAACAAACTTTACTAAGACCTAAAAAGGACAGGCAATTGTAGGGAGCCATAGTCTCTCACGTCCTGAAGTGACACGAGAAGAAGAAGAAGAAGAAGAAGAAAAAGAAGAAGAAGGATTATTATTTTTTATTAGTAGTAGTAGTAGTAGAAGAAGAAGAAGAAGAAGAAGAAGAAGAAGAAGACCTAAAAAGGACAGGAAATTATGGGGAGCCATGGTCTCTCACGTCCTGAAGAGACACGGGAAGAAGAAGAAGAAGAAGAAGAAGAAGAAGAAGAAGAAGAAGAACTGGCAGTAGTAGTAGTAGTAGTGGTGGTGGTATTAGAAAAAGGAGGATTGGCAGTAGTAGTAGTAGTATTGGTATTAGAAGAAGACGAAGAAGACCTAAAAAGGACAGGAAATTGTGGGGAGCCATAGTCTCTCACGTCCTGAAGGGACACGGTAAGCAGAAGAAGAAGGATTAGTAGTAGTCGTAGTAGTAGTAGTAGTAGTAGAAGTAGAAGACCTAAAAAGGACAGGAAATTTTAAGGAGCCATGGTCGCGCACGTCCTAATGGTAATAATAATAATAATAATAATAATAAGAAGAAGAAGAAGAAGAAGAAGAAGAATGATTATATCGATAAGATAGCATTTATTTTTTTTAATATTCAAGATAAGAACAATAGTTCGATTAAATTAAATATATTAACAATCAGAAGGAGTCAATTTGAGAATTTCTTCAGTAGATAATGTTGTTTCGCAAAGTTAAGATACAATAGAAATGTTGTTCTACAGAAAGATACTGAGATTACATGTGAGACGTATTAGAGAAAATCGATACAAAATGGACATTTCTACTTGACATCAGAAAGAGACTTGAAATTTCTAGAGCATATAATGAAGAAAGAGTGCTTGGAGAATTTAATACTCACAGGACATATTGAAGGCAAGAGAGATAGAGGAATATAGCGCATAACATACCTAACGAGTATATGTAAAAGAAAACTAAGAGCTACAAAGCACAGGAAATTGTGGAGAGCCATGATCGCTCACGTCCTGAAGAGACACGGCAAGATTTTTTGCTTTTTTTTAAAGGCCCAAATATATTTTGAATTATGAGAATAATTATTTTATTGCAGGTGAACATTACATTAACAAGTTTGTGAGGATCACAATTATTTTTCCAAATGCAAGTACTAATATTTAACCCATAGCTGGGGGGAAGAGATAGATTCATAATTTTTCCAAGGGGATTTGCGCGGAAGTAAATGTAAAGAACGTCACTGAAATTCGAACTCGGTACATCCCTTGGACTACTATGTGAACAACGAGTGAATTTTTAAGGAAAATGGGACCGAAAAGAACAGTTGTGTTTGGGATCAGAAAAAAACAGTTTAAATATCCGTGATAAATAATGAGAAAAGGGGACTTGGAAAATCTAACACTCCCATTACCTTGAAATCAAGAGGGACGCATCTAACTAATAAACTCATGTAAATGATACCAGAACAGGAACTGGGGGGGATATTAAAGGGACAAATATAGATTAAAACTGTGGGATGTTGTAGAGAGCCATGTTCGCCCACGTCTTGAAGGTACGCACCGCATAAATAAATTATTTTGATTTTGTGAGTGCTTAGTGGCTAATATATTTGCATATACACTGTGTTCAAGTTGAAAGAAGAAGCATGATTTTAATTGCTAAGTTAAAAGAGCGGCAGTCCAACCTCTCAGGAAATAGAAACCCAACACCTTTTTTATGCGCCATGTCCTTTCAGGACGTAGGCGATCATGGCTCTCCACCTTCCTATATCCCTTGCAGCTCTCAAGAAGTTCCTTCCCTCTGCTACCTCCCCCTGACCACGTTCTGTCATCCACTTGCTTAAAGCCGCTAGGTATGTCATGCGTTGTTTCCCTTTGTCTCTTTTTCCCTTTATTCGACCCGTGAGTATCAGATTCTCCAGGCCCTCTTTCCTCATTATGTGTCACAGGAGGAACTTCAGCTGTCTCTTCCTGATGTTAAGTATAAGCCTCTTCCTTGTTTGCATCCTCTCTAAGATCTCATCGTTGCTCACACGCTCGGTCTATGATATCTTTAGCATCATTCTGTAGAACTACATCTCTGTTGCCTCGAGTCTCTTCTTCATCTTTGAGGAAATCGTCCGTCATTCGCTGCCGTAAAGAAGGATAGATATCACGTAACAGCTCAGTATTCTTTTTTTGTTGTTACCAAAGAAATTCCTCCTGTCTCACAATGTTCTGCCCAGCTTCTGGAAAGCGTCATTGGCCATCCCTATACATCTACGGATCTGTGTCGTATTTACCGTTCTCTGTCAGAACGCTTCCCAGATATTTAAACTTCCGCGTCTACTTGATGCTAGTGTTCCTGATCTGCAAATCACATTTCGGACTCATCCTCTTACTGATGAGCATGCATTCTGTCTTCTTGTAGTTTATGCTTAGTCCCTTCTTCTCACTCTCCGTCGATACCTTCTGTAAGAGATTTTGTAATTTCTTACACTCTTCAAAATATGTCTCATTATGGATATTTTCTTGTAATATATATATATATATATATATATATATATATATATATATATATATAAGAAAGGTTATAGTGGTTCCAACGAGAGAAAAGTGTGTATATTAAAAAGAAGAGAGAATATTTAACATCGAAAAACATAAAGGAAAAAAAATTAATTATTTTTAATAATATGTTGAAATCTCCGCCTTTTACCTGAAGACGGTCGCGAGACCAGAAACGCGTGTAGTAAAATTATGGAAAATAAAGAATAATATTTTTTTTTTTAAATTCCACATTACAACCAAAAACGTTTGCGGTACCGCCCTTCTTTTTAATATATATATATATATATATATATATATATATATATATATATATATATATATATATATATATATATATATATATATATATATATATTCATACATGTTTCATTAAATAATATAGACAAGTGTTGTCTATTTATTTTATGTAAAATCATAACGTCTGATAAGCTTAATAACATTATCATTAAACGAAGAAAAAAATCACAATATTGATAGATATTTTTTTTTTAATCCAATATAAGCTTTCCGCTTACATAAGCCATTATCAAAGATGACAATTACTGTACAATATATTAAGCAATACACGGACAAGAATGTGATGATAGTCTGTTTCTGTTTACATGGATGATTTCCACGCAACGAAAAGTTTATTTATAAATAAAACACAATTATACTTAAACATGAAAACAATAAACAAAAACTAAAAATTCTTGAAGCTATATACATAAAACAGTTGAAACCTAACCTAAACAAAATAAACTATGAAATCTCCACAAATATCCTTAAATGTCTATAATTGATAACAGAAGCCATTGGTTTATACCAACGGCTTTCCATACTTAATACTTCTCGAATTCACTATCGCGTGATCATGTGTGACGTCATGAGCTGCGGTACGATTTTCGCTTCCAGCGTTTTATATGCACGTGTTTATCGTTGCATTTGACACTCACAGGACAGATTGAAGGCAAGAGGGACAATGATTTAGTATAAAAATTACAACCTTTTGCAATCTGGTCATATCATCAGTTCAGAGTTCAGTTGTCGTATTTTGGAACAGTTGCATCAAAAGCTGCAAGAATTTTGGCCATCAGCGATGAATAGAAATGATTCTATCTCGCAGCTGGATCAGACCCGACATCATACTTTATTAAACTATCCAGAAAAAATTCGATTGCTGTTAAATATCGAGGTTCTTCCTTACAAATGCTTGCGGGCTGATACTCGACAGCAGGAGGTACCAATTTGAAAAAGTCGAAAATGCCTACTGGCATTCTTGTCAGCACTTGTGAAGAATGTTTTTATCGACATGTTATAAATTTGCAAACAGATTGTTAGTAAAACTGCCCCGATTCAATTATGTAATGTTTGAGGCAAGCTATGACGTTTTTAAGTCTGATGTTCAAAATTGTTAGTTATTTTGTTCCAACAAGAAATCTCTCTCGAACTATCTATCTATCTATCTATCTATCTATCTATCTATCTATCTATCTGATCCTGTCTCAAATTGTTCATTTCTATCTATCTATCTATCTATCTATCTATCTATCTATCTATCTATCTGATCCTGTCTCAAATTGTTCATATCTATCTATCTATCTATCTATCTATCTATCTATCTATCTATCTCGGTATTACGGCCATGTCATGGGGAAACATGGATTCTTGTACAATCCGCGAAGTTGAGCAACGTCGACCCTGGTGACTATCTGGATGAGTGACCGCTTAGATGTACAAGTAGTGTGCCTTGTAGAAAAATTAGCAACAGTTAAATAACCCTAACTTATTAAACAAGAGAAATGAATATATTATTTATAGTTATAAGTCCGTTAATTTTTATACAAATTTTAGAATGAAAACAGTATGGGTCTATCATTATTTCGTATTAAAAAGGCCTACTTGGATTATTATGGTCTGTCTATCTATTTTCAAGGCAGTGCGATCGTGATCCGACTTTTTAACGTAATAAATCTACAGAAAGATCGTTGGCAAAATTGTGCTGATGCTGTTGGTGTTTACGTGAAGTAAAGTTTGAGACAGTTTTTAAGTTTGAAGTTCAAATTGTTTTTTTGTTCCAACAAGATCTCTCTCGAACATTTACACACGCACACACACACACACATAGATAGATAGATAGATAGATAGATAGATAGATAGATAATGATATCAAATCCATAAGTGAAAAGGATAATCCAAGTAGGTCTTTTTAATATAAGTGATATATACATAAAGAGAGCTCAGTGCATAGTATACAGAGCAATATGATATACATCAAGGAAAAACTTAACGCATAAGCGAAAATATGGTTATAAATTATAATTTATTTCAACGGCTAAGTTTTAACACCCGTCTCATCAGACCGGAATTAGAAAATTGTTTTGCAATTCCGGTCTGATGAGTCGGGTGTTAAAAACTTAACCGTTGAATTAAATTACAATTTATAACCGTGTTTTTTATGATGCGTTAAGTTTTGCCTTGATATATATATATATATATATATATATATATATATATATATATATATATATATATATATATATATATATATATATATATATGTGTGTGTGTGTGTGTGTATATGTATGTGTGCATGTTCTGACAATGTTTCTCTATTCATGACGTATCTTATATTATCGCAATGTGGGATATTTAAAAATAAAAGTATATAAAATATATTGTATTTAAAATAGACGGGATTTATAATTTATATTTAAAATAAACGGCGATTAATGTTTTTATTTTATATCTAAAATAAATGGGATTAATTTTATTTTTAATATATATATATATATATATATATAATTTAGGTTGGTGCAAAAATAATGTCGTTTTCTCACATATGTTACTATTACGGCATTATTTTTGCACCAACCTAATATATATATATATTAAAATAAATTTATTAATAAAAACAATAAAAAAATAAAAATTTATAATAAAAACAAAGATTATTTAAAATAGGCGGGATTTATATTTTATATTAAACATAACCGGAGGTTACTGTTTTCATTCTAAAATTTGTATAAAAATAAACGGACTTAAAACTATAAAAGATATTTTGTATTTAAAGATCTATTTTAAACCCCACAAATATTTTGTATTTAAAATAAACGGGGGTTAATTGTATTATTTAAAACATTATATTAAAATAAACAGAACTAAAACTATATATATATATATGCTCGACATAATATAGGTAAACAGAAAGGGAAAAGTTATAATTTATATTAGAAATGAATTCGGATAAGAGTATTTCAAACAGTATTCAATTTTACGTTTATATGTGACCATCAATTCATTTCTCTTGTTTAATAAATTAGGGTTATTTAAGTGTTGCTAATTTTTCTACAAGGCACACTACTTGCATATCTAAGCGGTCACCCATCCAGACAATGAACAGGCTTGACGTTGCTTAACTTCGGTGATTGTACGAGAATCCATGTTTCAACCTGACATGGCCGTAATGCCGCTCGTTAATAGCTTTCCTATTTATTTTGTCTTTCTTGCCTTTAAATATCTTCATATCGATGCGTGGTCGGATTAGGATTTCTGCGTGTTTTAATATCGACGGCAGACAACTCTGACCGGTCATGTGGCTTTGAAAATCAATACGTACTTTGCTTTAGGAATCCGTAGGGAAAGACGTTGTCTAAAATAAAAATCAAATGTTGACCTTTCTCTTCGCTTGTTGGATAAGCACGCGATCACTAAATCAGTCGCTATGCGCATATTGCTATACTATAGAAAGCAAAATACCAACGCATAAGCATATTAAATTCTTATGTTAAAACAGTGATCTCAAGTACGCGATCCCGTCTTCATGCCAGCGGAGACTTGAAACCTTTTCGTTTCGTTATCTATCATGATCTCTTCATATGCAGGCGAACATATATCTCAGCTACGTTCTTGCTTTCTTTTTACATATCTTTTCGTTGAAATTTGCCGCTATTTATCTTGGTCTATTCATAGGCATCTCTATCTATCTATCTATCTATCTATCTATCTATCTATCTATCTATCTATCTATCTATCTATATTTGTTTATATCTATGTTCATATCTATGTTTGTTCATTATCTATCTATCTATCTATCTATCTATCTATCTATCTATCTATCTATCTATATATCTATCTATCTATCTATCTATCTATCTATCATCATTATCTCTCTATATTTGTTTATATCTATGTTAATATCTATCTATTTATCTATCTATCTATCTATCTATCTATCTATCTATCTATAATCATTATCTATCTTTGTTTATATTTATGTTTATATGTATGTCTTTTCATTATCTATCTATCTATCTATCTATCTATCTATCTATCTATCTATCTATCTATCTATAATCATTATCTATCTATCTTTGTTTATATCTATGTTCATATCTATGTCTTTTCATAATCTATCTATCTATCTATCTATAATCATTATCTATCTATCTTTGTTTATATCTATGTTCATATCTGTCTTTTCATAATCTATCTATCTATCTATCTATCTATCTATCTATCTATCTATCTATCTATCTTTGTTTATATCTATGTTCATATCTATGTCTTTTCATAATCTATCCATCTATCTATCTATCTATCTATCTATCTATCTATCTATCTTTGTTTATATCTATATTCATATCTGTCTTTTCATAATCTATCTATCTATCTATCTATCTATCTATCTATCTATCTATCATCATTATCTATCTATCTTTGTTTATATCTATGTTCATATCTATTTCTTTTCATAATCTATCTATCTATCTATCTATCTATCTATCTATCTATCTATCTATCTATGCATGGAGAGTCACGACCGTCTTACTTTCTGAAGCATTAAAAATATCTAAATACTTATATATGAAAACCTAAATAAAATATCAAATCCGTATATAAATTTTGTAAACTCATAATTCAAATAAAACGTTGTCAATAACGTGCTTCCTTAGATTTTAATTTAAAAAAAATGTCTGCATATTGAAACGAAATGGATATTAGCTTTATTTTGTAGGCCAGATGGAAATCAAAATTACCAATAGATATTAGTCCCCCACCATTTTGTTTTTAATGACATCAAGATTTTAAAATCACGTTTCCACGCATTCACATCTACGCAGACGGACAAAGGAATCGTATCTTTCACAAAATAATTTAAAAGTAGAGGAGAAAAAAATGTTTAATATTTACTGGTGTCATTTAAAATATTTTAATTCCTGGCTCACGGAAACATGGAGCCAGACACCTTTTGTCCCAACTCTCTAAGATCGCTCATTTTTAATATATTCATTTGTTTGGAGTTGTTTTCATTGTTCCCTGCTGACTAGAGCGCTTTTCGTTTTGGCACGAAGGCTTGACTGTTGCGCATGCGCAGAGAGCACTTTGTTTTCGTTGTTTGCAAAGATCATCGAATCACGTGACTCACACACGAAAGCAACTTTCTTAAGAAGACAGCTTTTTGCTGATTTTTTTTTCTTTTTAATTTTTTTTCTCTCAAAAGATAGCAAACTATCGACTGATTCTTGTTCAAAATTCAAATGATTCTACTTTTAAAAAATTTTTCAACAGTCTTCCCGCCCACTAGATATATCGTTATTTGCGTTTTATATTTTCTGCACATCGCACACACACAGATACATACACACACACAGATAAACACATACATACATGCATATATATATATATACATATACATATATATATATATATATATATATATATATATATATATATATATATATATATATATATATATGGTGATTTTCTAAGCGTAGCCGAAAGTATAGATCATTCGACGTGCATCGAAATCATTACTCAGTCGTAATTGTGCTAGCAACACAAAGTTGCTTACATTTACACCAAACCAAAGTTCCCCCGCCACACACACACACACACACACACACACACACACATACACACACACACACACATATATATATATATATATATATATATATATATATATAAGTAATGAAAGTCTTGGTAATCCGTATGGAAAATCCCAAGGAACATGAAAGTGAAGTCTGAAGATCCAGAGAAAAATAAAATCTCTGGTGAAATAAATTATTACAATGGAACCTTGAAGTCGTCTGTTTTTTCTTTGATTTAAATTATTCATATATATATATATATATATATATATATATATGTATTAATTTTGGAAGGATAAACTCATTCGAGTAGAACCAACTACATCCACCAGCCTGAATATTCTTGTCAGAAAAAATGCATCTTCCGGCAGGATTCGAACCTGCATTTCCTATAGGGAATCGTCACTGGATTTGACGTGCCTAACCATTCGCATATTTTTATTTCAAGATTTCTCGAATGAGTATCTATATATAAAAAAAAGGTTTAAACAAAATAAATTATAAATAAAAATTCTAGATTACGTCATACAGCATTTTCGAAATGAAATATTTAAATTTTAAGACGCTCAGAAACAGGTTAGCTGAAATGTCTCATCATTTAGACCTTAGATTACGTCATTTTACTCAAAAGAAAAAAAGGAAAAAGAAAAATTTCTTCGATTGAAATAAGAGATGGACGTTTGTATTATACATCATCAAAAGTTTAAATGATATTTGGAGATGTATAATAGAAAAGTCCATTTTCACACACATATATGCTCAAACACACACACACACACACACACACACACACACACACATATATATATATATATATATATATATATACGGATCTAGTCGATAGACTGGTAGTCAGATGCCAAATATGTGTGTGTGTGTGTGTGTGTGTGTGCAATTCAAATTTGATGTTTTGTCAACGGAATTTATAACAGTTTTCATACTAGTTCTTTAGTTAATCTTTTTCTCTCTCTTTCACTTTGTTTATATATATATATATATATATATATATATATATATATATATATATATAATAAATTATATATATATATAAAATAGAGTATATATATAATAAATTATATATATATATATATAAAATAAAGTATATATATAATAAATTATAAACATATAATTTATTTTAGGATATTAAAACAAAAACATGTAAAAAGTCGCTACACAATTAGAATTATGTTTCATTACTACAAATATGTCTCCTCAGGCGATGGTAAACTACTGGTGAGTCAGTAGTTTACCATCGCCTGAGGAGACACATTTGTAGTATTGTAACATAATTGTAATTCAGTAGTGATTTTTTTACATGTTTTTGTTTTAATATCATAACATAAATAATATTTAGCTCTACTCTGTATTGAGCCCTATTTTAAATTAAATGTTACGGACAGTTTTACCTGTATATATATATATAGTCACTCTAGGAGAAAGAAAATTGTGAATTCGAACCTGAGTTTAACTGGTTCGAGACTTTGCGCTGGCACAGTGTACACGATTTCTCTATTATATGTTCATCCGTGGCTTGTCCTACAGAAGCCTTCACTATCATATTCAAATACATCTGTGTGAATAGTCTAGTGGTTCATCTCTAAACTTGAACCTATGTGCCCTCATACGTCGAAATCAAAGTGAATGTCTATACATAGAAACAAAATTTTAACTATCTTTTTATTGAAATATACACGTAGAACTATAAATGTCTGATATTTTTACACGACTTTCTTTAATATAAAAAGCTTTCTTTTTTTTTTTTTAAATTTACATCGATTATCTGCTTTTATTTCATATCGACCGTCGTCGTAATCCTTTCTTCACCTTTTATCATATTCCAGTTATCCATTTAGCAAAAATGTTTTCGGCTGTTGACTTTTTCTTTCCAACTCTCTTCAAAGTGAAAAAGCTGATTCCCCCGCCATTTCAAAAATATATCTCTCTATGCAAGAAAGGAAATACGGAACGCGCATGACTGTACACATGTACTTCCTTTCGGATGGGCACAAGCCTGCACCCCGTCAACCATTCAGGCAGAGATATATACACACATCTTGATAATCTGGATTCAGTAACAGACAAGTACGCTACTTATATATATATATATATATATATATATATATATATATATATATATATATATATATATATATATATATAAAGAAAAACGTGAATAGTTTTAAACATAACCGTTGCCACCCACTCACTAACAGTTAGAATAATTCAGTGTACCTTCCGACTGACCAACTAATATAAATAGTCGAGCTAAAACCCAACGCATATGGCTTAAATATTGCGTTGAAGTATGAAACAGACTGTCACCGCGTGGTGTTGACCCCAGTGTCCACTTTTATATTTGCATATGCTCTTTCTCTGCTACTGAGCACTTTTACCCATAAATATAGTACTATTACACATAAATATAGCATACCTTAAAACAATAATTTTATCATATTTTATCACATATATATATATATATATATATATATATATTAGTGTTGAAACTTGACTAATGCATGGAATAATAATGCAACACAAAATGTACTTAGAACAAAACGTATTGAAACAAGAAAATGTACACAATATTTACATATAGTCTTTTATATATTCCTGGGAAGACCGTTCCTGGAGAATGTGTTGACTGAGTCGCAGTCGGCCACAGTCTCTGGTTGAATCTCTTGATTCCTGTATTTATCAATCCACCCACGAGGATCGAATGTGGCACAAGGCCGTTTTAATGTGGGTTTTCCCAAGCCCGTAGGCTCGGCCAAAAATATGGCCTTTCTGAACCCGCCTAGATGGGTTCAGGCCCTGTCAACCTCCCCGGACGAAACCTTGCCCTTCGGCAAAGCCTCGTCCGGGTTCCTCTCTGCTAATGCAGAGAGTTCGACAGTCGCCGAGAGAATCTCTCGATTCATCCGCTCTCTTCCCGGTACCAACAATATTTATAGGGTCGGTACTCCACTATGCAAATTAGGTGGATCCTACCACAACAATTAGGTACCTCAAAAAATTCTGTATACCTAAGGATTAAAAGTATTTTTCATAAAGGAAAAAAATCCTTTTCGATGCTTTTCCCTAGCTTCAATTGAAAGTTAAAGGATAAAATTTCTAATTCCAGAAAAAAATACCGTGGGGAATTTCAAATAGAAATTTCAATGATTTTTAGTCGATTCTTCCGATCAATTGAAACGGCAATTTTTAACTTTTTTTTTAGGAGAAATGTTTTTGAAAATCGCGCTAAAGTAAAATATATATTTCTGAAACGTTACTTTCGTAAAATTATCAAATTTAAAGTTAAATTAATCTGTTCTGAGAACAAAAATCACTTACTTATAGCATAAAATTTTCTAGACAAACATTTCTTAACCTAGGTGTAATGTTATTTTCACGTTTTCCATCGATAATTTGATGGCTGAATGTGTTGACAGGTTTAGTATGACGGACTGAAATTGACATAACGATTGTTTTTTGTTTCTTATAATAATTTAAAATACTATAAAAATTTCTTACATTATTGAGTTACCTCTGTAATGGTATTTCATTATTTAATAGCTAAGATAATGATATTATTAATTATTAATGTTACTTTAACTTATTACACTTTTAATTTAATAACTGAGATGATAACTAATAAAATTATTATTATATTAATAACTAGCAGTAAAGCCCGGCGTTGCCTGGGAGTAAACTTCCTCTGAATGGAATGTCATAACCGCCATACTCATTTTGTACATGCGCGTTAGGCTGAAGTCTAGTAGAACTGATGGCCGCCCATGTAAAAACGTAATGTACACACGTTGTTGGTATTCATCAGCACAACGGGAGAAAAATTGTAAGACTTAAAAGGAAGCAATGGGGAGCCATGATAGCATCAGCCGTTTGCCATTACGAAGATACCTCCAATTAAAAGTTGTCTAGTTCAATACGAACACGGGCCTTAGGAAGTTATGGCAGATGGCTTTGTATTCCGATGGGATGGTTTTATTATCCCTGAGTGCAAGACATTACATGAAGCCCTGTGTTAGTTGTAATGTAGTAAAACGCAATAGCGTGAAAAGTAGACGCGTCTTTTGCCCAAAAGACGGCGCTGCCTCTTACCACAAACAGAACCACATAACCGAAGTATGGGAAGGTACCGGGGCGAGTACTTGTTAGTAGCACAAACTTTTTGTAGTTTTTAATAGCCAGTTGAGGTGAGCATGAAGCGCATGTAGCGTTACCTAAAGCAGCCCTTATGGTAAGGGGAGAAACACACCGACGGTGTACGTCAGAGAATGCATATTATAACTCTGCATGCTGCTATTCTTTTATCATCCCACTTCTTTTTGCTGAGGCCTGAATTGCGTGAACGCACTCGACTTCCCTGAAAATTAAACGAATCCACCTTCCCACGTATTGGTTTTGTGTTGCAACTGAATATAGTTACATGGTCGACATGTAAGTCATAAGGGAGCATCTGGTGAGCAAGACAACCTTTAATGAAATGTCTTAGTAATGGCGAGTGGATACTACGACGACCTTTAAATAAACTGGGTTCAAAAATTAAGGAACTTATGATGCAGCTGACATAAAGATGCGTACATTGCGTTTAAATGTGACTGACCATGGGCTGTTCTGCGTAGGTAATACTTTTAGCTTTGTTTGTTGGAGAGTAAACGTAAACGTTATCCTTACTCCCGACTCGGGAACAGCCTACATAAAGCTGCCCATGGGCGAAACACTGTTCACTTAAATGCAGACCTGCAACGCTGAGCGTCTGTATTTGCGATTTGGCCATTGTTGTTGAGCCGTGCTTTCTGAAGCTCTGGCAGACGCAGTAGATCTGGAATTCCTCAAACGACGATTAACGGTCTGCACAAGACTTTCTAAAGTTCTGGCAGACGCTGTAGCGCTGGCATTTCTTAAAAGACGAATAGCTGTTTGTTGAGGTTGTTCCAAAACCCTGGAAGATGCTGTAGTCCTAGCATTCATAAGACGACGGGAAGTGATTTGTTCAGGGCTTTCTAAAGCTCTAGAACATGCTGTAGCGCTGGCATTCCTTAAACGCCGAAGGATTGTCTGTTGGGGACTCGATAGCCCTGGTCCTAGAAACTCGTATTGCGTCCTGTGAATGCTGTACTAAACGCTCTTCAGTTGAAAGTCTAGCGCGTCGTGATGACCTAACTGATGCTACTGATGCCAGCCTTTCAGTCCGTTCAGCGGTACTTTCCATGGAGACGCGGGTAGCAGAGCGTGAGGCCATCTAAGAAAGGCGCAACGAAGTTTGCTCTGTGGTTTCACTTGCCCTTGCTGCTCTTGTAGCGGAGGCAGCAGCTGTGCGCCATCTAAAAAGTTTTCTTCTCTTAGGTGGCATTTTAACCAATTTAAAAAGGCAAACGTAATAAAAAGTATGTAGGTTTTTTGAGTGCAAAAAATACGTGTAGTCTAAAGGTAGGCAGGTTAGAGGGAATCACCAAAATGTATGTAACTGTATCAAAAGGGGATCGAAGATAAAAAAAGTGAAGTTTAAGAAATTCAACTAAAGTTAAAACGCGGAAACGGATGTAGTTATAACTAAGAAGTAAAAAAAACAGTTTGGATACGTAACCAACAACTTGCGGTTTCCGTAAGAAGCGAATGAAGTGAGCCAAGTGCGGGACAGTAATCGCAGAATTGTGAACACGCGTGCGAGTTATGGTATAAAGAGGCGGTTGGCCCGTTGACCTTGAGCGCACATACTATGGTGACATACGTACGCACGTGTACGCACGTGCACACGCGTGCGTAAGAGAACTGCTTGCGCGTATGTTTGGATGGGCCCAAGGTTAAACGCTCCCAACCGTGCCAATGAGCTCGCAGCAACCTTGAACAGTTGACGCGATTGGTTAACCTCCAGCTGGGTTAGTCAAAACAGTGCACAGTGGCAGATGAGGTTTCAAAATAGTATCTGGCGACTTTATTGTATCGGGTTTTTTATTGATATATATGAAAGTTGTGTAGTTCCTTATCCCAAAATAGGCATTGCGTTTTTGATTTACGTTCTCACCGATGTAGCGGAGTCTCTCAAAGTCAGCCAATCAGAAAATGGGATTTTCAAGTTTCATTTTTCTTTGAAAATTTTGAGCAAGCAGGAGATATGAGGTAGTTTTATTGATCAAAAGTTGAAAATACAAGCGTTTTTACACTTCTTACGAACAAAATTTAAAGCAATGTTAATTTCGTTTAGTGATGGATGATGAAGACATTTAAGTAGCACGAATTTAGATGAAAACGTACGAGAACTTTTTTGGGCAGCGATGCGCAGTAGTAAAATTATAGCGAGTAGGTGACTTTTGCTACACGTAAGCGGCATGAAAAGATATAACAGTCCCCCGGTGTCCCCTCGAATGAATAAATGCAATCAAATGTGAAAAATTGAAGAATTTCCAATTCTGTCCACTTGGCTTAAAAGTGGTGGCATGATGTGGCAAGAAATGTGTTAGTGATTGCTCACTGAATTCAATCCTATGCTTTAGTAGGCTAAATGGACTACAAACAACTAAAAAGCACCAGTTTCACCTTGTTTTTTCTGATTTTACTGGTAAAATTTGACATGTAGCTCTGTAAATCCCTTTTGAAATGGCCTTGATGTTTACTTTACTGTGCAAATGCAGAAAACATGGAAAGTAATGCATGCCTGCATTGAAATATTAAAAGATCCTTTTTAAAAAGCATGGTATGAGTGTTAAATCCTGAAATAAAAGTAGGCTACCTGAAACCTCTACCCTATTTGTGATGCTTGATGCGCCCACGCGTCACACCCCCAGTTCACATATGATCTCGCATGACCCAGAGCGTGAATTGGCCAATCAGCAGCAAGCATTACGCATCGCGCGAGACACGCGTGGCTAATAACATTAATCCGATTGGCTTTTGGTGCGCAAAGTTCGGTTGCGACAGAAATCCTTCATTGTGATAACTTTTCCATCATAAAACAAAATATGGACATTCTTGTTCTTTCTTATTCCCTTATAATCCCTTAAATCCGACTTTTTTTTTCTAATTATGCTACCGCTATTAATTATAAAATGAAAAGTGCCCATATCTGCTTGTGTGCAATGGACGTACATAATTACACACACGTGCGTTCGATCAAAAATGAAAAATCGACAATATTGATTTAAATATTAACTTCAATTTTTGGCACCGTCAAAATCCTCCGCAAAACCATTAGCAGTAACTGTGTCAAATTTGGTTGAAATCGGTTGAAAAATGTAGGAGATCCGATCAAACATATAAACGAACACACACGCACTCACATTCTGCCTTTTATCATATATATAGATTAAATTATCTCACTCACTTATTAAGTGTTTAAATTGATAAATGTGAATTTGATTATCTCAATTTAATTTATAATTTAATAACTGAGATAAGCCAAAGACTTTTATATGTCAAGGGGCTTTCCCTAAGGGGGAGACAAGCCTTGATACACGTGACCTTTTAAGCATAATGTCACTCACGAGATGCCATACTAGAAAAATATAAAATTTTAACGCATAATTTTTTTTTAATTACGGTAGCATGATTTGTATACGCTATTAATTTTCGCTTAGTAAATATAGTCCTCACTTAAAATGTTAACAACCAACCTCGTACTCTGTTTGGAAGAATTTTAAAATATTTCTTAAAATTAAAGTAATATGAAAAAACTAAAAGAAAAATGCAAACAATTCTTGTAAAAATTTTTTTCTTCATATAATAATGTCCTTAATGTATATTATTTATAAAAACAAATAAAAATCTAGCTAATTAGATAATTTTATTACAGTTTTTATTTTACGATTTGGAGCAGATTTTTAAGTAGTTGGCAGTAGTTGTTAAAAAAAATGATGATTTAATTTCTCCAAGGAATCCTGCTTATAAGTAATATAAAACAATTTGCGAACTGTTTGAAATTGTAGAAAATTTCATAAAATCAAGTTATCGGAGGTGCGGGGGAGGGGGTAACAAACGTAAAGAAATTTTACAAATATTTTCTGGAAATAAAAATTTCAAAAATAAATTCATTCATTTAAAAAAAAAAAAACTCTTGAAAGTTTCATTAAAATCAGACAATTATTTAATTTTTGCAAGAATTTCCAAATTAATGGGTTTTCCACCGGAAACTGATACACTAAAATGGCCATTACCACAAGTAGTACAAAATTGACAAAAAAATTTAGAACTTGTTAGAAAGAAAGAAAAATTAAAAAAAAAAATAATTAAAAAGTACTTTGTTCTTTCCTCTTAATAATAACATGAACATTTTGACGATAAAACTTTGTTTTTATTAAGTTTGGGGCATTTTATCATTATGCTATAGTGATTTTTAGCGAATTATTGGAGGTACCTAATATATATATATATATATATATATATATATATATATATATATATATATATATATATATATGTATATTAATAAAAAGAAAGAACAGTAAGATATATAATCCGGTGTTCTTATAGATATTTTTATTTTTACAAAATAGTGCTCAATGTAAATTTACAGAGCATTAATATTATAAGTTAATAGACTTAAAATGTTTTTTTTTTAAACATTTTTGAAACATGGTTGGAACTGTGTAGCGAAAAACCATATTTTAAGTCTATTAACTTATAATATATATATATATATATATATATATATATATATATATATATATATATATATATATATATATATATAGTTTGTGTGTGCGTGTGTGTGCGATGTATGTATGTTATATATATATGTTTGTGTGCCTGCTTGTGTGATATATGTGTGATATATTAGGTTGGTGCAAAAATAATGTCGTTTTATCACATATGTTACTATGTGAGAAAACGACATTATTTTTGCACCAACCTAATACATATGTGTGTGTGTGTGTGATATATACATGTGCGTGCGATGTGTGATATATAAATATGCGTGTGTATGCATGTGCGTGATATATGTGTGTGTAATATATATATATATGTGATATATGTGTGTGTGATAAATATATATGTATGTTTGTGTGATATACATGTGTGTGATATATATATATATATGTGTGTGTGTGTGTGTGTATGTAAGCAGTTCAAACTTAAACAAATACGAAAACAAATACGAAGACAAATACGAAAATATCTTACACAAAAGATGTCAGCAGAGAATTGACTGCTGTAGTGCGAAGGTAAGTAGGCCTGTTTTGAACATTGCAGGTGGCTAGCCCATAGGGAATCAGAATACATCGACTGAATCCCTTACGGAAGGACAATGGTGATATTAACCGCTTCCTTATAAGTAGGCATTCGGTATTCCTTGATCAGGCAGCCAGTGCTACTTTCTGTTGGAATTTATACAATCTTTTGTCTTAAAATTTGTTTTCAGGAAAACAGGTTTCTCAAGTCCACTAACTGTTATTGCTCTTTCCAGTATTGAAAGAAGCTTCCTTCTTAACTTTCTCGTCAAAGTAGCGTCTACAGAAGGATGCTGAGGATAACATGTACTGTATATAAGGGCAACGGCGAGGTTTTGGTGAAAATGGAAACAAAAATAAAACTTATGCATAACACCAGGAAGACGCAATTGAAATAATGAGAAAGAAGGCTTGGAAAATTTGATACTTACAGGACAGATCGAGGGATAAAGAGACAGAGGAAAGCAGCACTTGATGGGCTTGGGTAAGTAGATGGCAGAACAGGGTTTGGGAAAAATAACAAAAAGACAAAACTTATTAAGAGCTACCGGGGACTGGAAGATGTGGAGAGCCATGATCGTCTATGTCCTGAAAGGACACAGTACATAAAAAAAGAAGTGTCAAAAGTCAACATCTTAATTTTGTCATTGTTTTCTTTTCGAGTTGCGTAGAGTGTTGTTTCTTAAGTTTTAGCAACCTAGGAGACTTGGGAGTCGAATTTAGATCGTTGGTAACACACTTAATCATAGACAGTCGGAGTGAACTAAAGGTATTCCTAACTTGGCTCCCACCTGAAAAGTTCTACACTGATTAATCAAAACCTTTTATCATATTGCGCATGTTTGACTGTGATGTATGAGCCTGGTGTACTCTGGTTGTCCTGGCAGGTATATTTGGATTCGCATATTTGCACATCGGGGTCACTTTGTTGGCATACTTCTCCGTTACTCAATAATAATAATAATAATAATAATAATAATAATAATAATAATAATAATAATACAAACATATAATAGAAAATTTTGATTGTGAATAACCCGGAAAAAGATTGACATTGCCGTAACACAACCTACTGGAGGTCAGTTCTACCAATAGTACCAAGTGAAAACAAAATGATTCTTGTATATATATATATATATATATATATATATATATATATATATATATGGCGTAATGTTTTTACGAAAAGTTACTACCTAAATTTATCTTATATCTATCTATCTATCTATCTATCTATCTATCTATCTATATATATATATATATATATATATATATATATATATATATATCCTTGTGCAGGTATGCAGAAAATAGAAAAGAACACGTTGGGTGCATAATCCGGGGTTCCTTAGTATTTTTGTTTTTATTTAGACTAAACACCACAATCCAACTTAATTTTATTAATTATTTGGATGATTTCGGCTCTCGTTTTTGAAACATGAGAACTCTTATGTAGCGAAGGAAACATATTTTTAAACAAAAAATATTATTATAATATATTATATATATATATATATATATATAAAGAAATAAAAATTCATTATTTCTTTATATATATATATATATATATATATATAAAGAAATAATGAATTTTTATTTATTAATCCAATATATTTTTATTACTATATTATACGAAGTTAAAACTTAATGTTGCGAAAGGGTAAATCCAACTGTCAGCCAGGACTCTTTGAAAAACTACCTCCCCCTCTCATTGTTCCCTCTGTTTTTGTTGTTGTTCTATGTGTTATCTGTAATAGGAGTAGGTAGGCTTTCCTACCGCCCGGTCAACACTCCTTCCACTTCTCTTGGACATGAGTAGAGGCTTACGCCTTGTTTCTTGTTTAGGAAGGGGTTCCCGGTACTTTCTCTCTCTCTCTGGCCTCTGTATCTCCTGTTCCCTTTATCTATCCACTACCCTTTTCCTCATCCTTTCTTCTGTCACTCCTATCTGATCTTGCTCCAAATCTTATGTATCCCCTTGCGTCCTAGTGGCTTCCCGCCTTGCTTGGGGTGAAACGCTTAAAAAAAAAAAAAAATGCTATTTCAGTGTATAAATTTATTAAGATTTCCCTAATATTCCTGCCAGTAGACAAAATACAATATTGTTTAAAACAAACGACGCGTCTCCCCAAATATGAGTACCAACTAATAATGATGTTTAAAGTAATATATATATATATATATATATATATATATATATATATATATATATATATATATATATATATATATATATATATCCTAAAGAAAAAAAAACAGCTATATTGTGACAATATTGTGTCGACCTAACACCTAAGAGAAAAAAAAATCCCGCTCAAAGAAAAGAAAGAAGAAAAACCAAAAGGTAAACACATATCTATACAACAAAGTAAAGTGCTCAACGTCCAGATTACCGAGCTACAGCAAAAATTCTTCCCAATGTAAACGCTTAACAAAGGAAAGCTCGAGTCGTTACTCAAGCTCCACGCTCTCGCGATCTTCAGGCGACTAGGACACCATATATATATATATATATATATATATATATATATATATATATATATATATATTAAAAAGAAGAGAAGTACTGCAAAAACGTTTGCAGTACCTCTCTTCTTTTTAATATACACACTTTTCTCTCGTTGGAACCACTATAACCTCTTTCTTATATATATATATATATATATATATATATATATATATGTGTGTGTGTGTGTGTGTATATATATATATATATATATATATATATATATATATCGAGATATATTACTAGGGTCTGTGGTGGATATATATTTATTATTTTTTTTAAGGATATTTTCGTTCTGTTTATAATTTGGATGTATTTGTTTATAATTAGAATGTAAATAATTGCATTTTTTTTTATTGTTTCACGCTTCCGTCTGAAGATTGTGCAGCAACATGAAACTGCCAGTCCTGAAAAAAATAGGGTCAATGACATGCAGATCCTTGTATAGTATTCTGAACATTGACGAACTGATTTTTTTTTAGATATATGCTACGGTTAGCAGAGTACAAGATTAATTTAAAAAAAAATTCTTCCTGTTCGTTCACTAACTACACAGCCCAAGGGCCACTCAAGGTAGAGTGCTATTGAGTGAAGTAATAAGGGCGTGAAAAGGGAGAAATAAGAAATTATTATGAGGACACGCAGTATAGATATCGGCTGACACTGCACTTAAAGAGATCAGGATTGCAGTTGTCAGGGAAGCATTCTCGCGGGAGTTTGTTCGATAAAGTAACAGTTCTGGAAAGGAAGAAGCTGTCTGAGTGAAAATTGCATTTCATGAAAGTAGCTCGAAGGAAATAGAAATGGTTTTCAACCGTGAACATGGCATGGTGATAGAAATGCAATTTTATGACGGCAAGTTTTGAGCGACGATGACTTACTTGCCTTGAAAATCAGCTTGACGAACGTGGCTTTTTTTTCCTGAGGTTGAACGCGAAAAGCCTACGCCGGTAAGGCGGCAGATGTCACAGGATTGATCTGCACCGCGGAGTTTTATCTACGTTCAAAGTTTTATTTTCTTTACTTCCTGCCTTCTTCTGAAATTTGATACTCAGATAAAAGATTCAATCCCCGAAACAAATCAATGAAAATATCTAAAAAAAAAAAACAAAACAAAAAAAACAAAAAAACAAAAAAAAAAAAAACAACTGGTTCAAATTAAGATCAAGTTAGAAATTAGAGATTTGTAAAGAAAAGTATTACATTCAGAAACCCCCAACTATAAAATTTAAATATTTTTTTTGTTCGTTTCTTAATTTCCTGAAGGAAATCTTTGGAATATTTCTGAGATTAATATCTCATGATCAGACGGATTTCGCTTTTTCAGATCCACATTCAGATTTTAACGATTCTCACACGGAAATTGTAAGCCTGAAAGAAATTGAAACGTGGTAACTTATTTTTTAACCATTTTATTTTACTTTAAGAGTAGTAATTTTTAGCCCAATTCTAATCACCTAGAATTTGTTTTCAGTTTTTTTTCCCTTACATTTTTCTTTCTTTTAAAATTTTTTAAAGATTTTATCTTCAATGAAAACAGTTTCTGCTTCTGAATTGAAAATATATAGACATATCTAGAATAATGATCTGACGAACTAAGAAAATTCAACGATTCATTTCTGGCAGTGAACTCGCGATAATTCGAATAGGCAGCTTATCCAGCAGGTTAAATTGAAATTTATAAAGCAATATTTGAACTACTGTTCTTTATGGGATGTGCAGTTAGTGTAACGGATATCGGCACGGAACCTAGACGGGTGACCTTTTGGAAAGACCAGATGTAAGCTTGGATGTACGAATGATGCAATGGATAACGGCTCAGAATTGAAAAATCGGAGAGCTGAGTTTCAATTCCAGTTGGGTTCGTTATATTCACTTACGCGCAAATACCCTTGGGAAATATATTAAACTACCTCATCTTCCTCCAGCTATGGGTTAATTAGTAGGGCTTGTATCAGTAAATCATTATTTTCTCAAAAAAAAAAAAAAAAAAAAATCTTACAAAAAATCTAAATATATATTCTGGTATCTTGGTTGACAAACCGTAAAAAAAAAAAACCCGAATCGTTTAATCAATCGTCAAGGAATGTGAACTCGGCTAGCCGAGTTCACATTCTGGGCTCGCCTGTTGCGTTCACTTTCACACAAATAATCCACAAAAAGGCACGAATCACTCTCTTCTTTCTCGAACTCCAGCTGTGAGTTAAATAGTGTTTGTAGATCGGGTTCTCTAGAACTGGATGGCAACCAATCTAAAAGAAGGAAAATACTCAGTTCCAAAGCTTGGAGAAAACAACGGGTAACTACTACTCCAAGAAAATATGGCAGTTCACAGACAATGGAGAAATTGTATAGGAAGAAAAATGTCATAAAATAATAATAATAATAATAATAATAATAATGGCATAAAATAATAATAATGATGATGATACTGGCATAAAATAATAATAATAATAATAATAATTAATAATAATAATAATAATAATTCTATGAATACTATGAACTTCCGAGTTCGATTTGTTTCATTCACTTCGAGCTAATACCTTTAGAAAAGGTATAAATCAATCTTCCCTCAGCTATGGGTTAAATAACAGAGCAGACAATGCTGTCTTGCCTTGAAGTGATAACTATGGATACAATACCAGTTTAAGAGCGATGGGGTTCCTCAGGTTAGCTTGCCCAAGAAACACCCCTGCTGTTATGGCTACAGTACGTATGGTACCCTTATGACTCTAATTGTTGACGGGATTCGTGACCTGGTACTATCTATATTATAAACTGTACCATCAAAAATCATAACTAGATTGGCTCTATTTTCTGCATGTATAATCTTTTAGATCATTAACATCGAAAATATACAAACGAAGTTAAAAAGAAGAAAAGATGTCAACTTGTTCTCACCACTTTTTGTTATAGCAAAAACGAGACGTAGCCGCTCTTTGGCGTTGGGTAAATTCATTAACTGACCAGAAGTTCCATTTGGGAGAGAACTCCATCGATCAATGACGTTTACTCACCCTAGTTCTGTCTCACGATTGGCTCGTAATTGACGAGCTATCTCACCACCCTCTACGTGCCACTCAAGTCACCATTCTTACTGCGACTTTTTCTATATATATTATCATTATTTTTGCACCAACCTAATACATGAATTCCTACCTTCCGGTTAAATGGCACTTGATCTCGAAAGTTTTCATTTATTTATTTAATTATTAACTCTATCTTCTTTTTGCTACTTCTGGGAACCGAGTGATCGCTTTGAAGGTCTTACTTTTATTCATTACAGCTGGTAATAAAAATCCAGACACTTAAACGATAATATTGTTTACCGCCTACTGATCACAAAAATAACAGTACGATTTTTGATGTGATGTGAAGATTTTTTTTTTTTTTTGCGTTTAAATAAATATATTATTTCACAGACATCATTATTACGCGCAAAAATAATTACTTTTCTGTCTTCTCCCGTCAGGGATATATATAAAAAAACTTCTTATATGTGCCGTGTCCCTTAAGAACGTGAGCATTCATGGCACTCCAGAAATTCCTTTTCTTTGTAGTTTTATGTAATATTTGTTTACTTACTATCCGACTCAGTGGGATCAAAGGGCTGGTATGCCTAAGCTGGACAGTGGGGACGAGTTCCCGATGGCCTAGAAAGTAGCTCAAAATAGGTTGTGCAAAATGACCACGTATCTCACCTGTGCCAGTTAAAGTCCCCCACCCCCGATGCGTCCCCGTCGTGACCTGGGCACCACCGTATTGGGTTGGGCATGGAAACCGAATCACTGCTTGGATAGCACTATCCTAAAGTGTGTATACCTGAGGCTAGGTACCACTGGCAAATCCAAATTCCCACTGAATCGCCTAAGAATGTGCACGTCTTCAAAACGCTCTTGGGTTTGTGCATGTTCGGGATTCGCCATTGGAACTATGATTGGATTTTATCTTTTACTGATTCAGTTGTATCCGATGACAGAGTTTGGTCAGTTTTTGTTCGGGATGCGGCAAATTTACACAATCTCGTTAAGTTGGTTACTCATTTCTACTTTCTGCCCCTCTTGAATTCAAGCGAATCCAAATTCCCACTGAATCTCCCAAGAATGTGCACGTCTTCAAAACTCTCTTGAATTCAAGATGTCCTGTCAGTGTCGAATTCTTCAAACATTCCTTCTTCATTATGCGTCCGAGAAATTAGAACTCAGCCCTTATCAAAGCACCCAAGAAAAATTTCGGTATTAAATGACCCATAAGATGTTGCCGTTAAACAAACATACATTTGCAGCTATGTTATCTTTAAGTTGCTACTACTACTTCTTTTATGGCATGTCTCTTCAGGATGTGAGCGATTATAGCTCTCTACAATTTCCTATTCTTTGTAGGAGTAGATAGGTTCGCCTATCGTCCGGTTCAAACTCCACGCCGGTCTTTTGAACAGGAATAGATTTTTATCAATTGTTCCCTGTTCAGGATTGGGTTGCTATTTCCTACTAAAATCTCCTCATTCACTTTCACTCCCAGTAACCCCTTGCGTCTTAGTGGCATTATCACATTGCTTGGGGTGTGTGTGTCATGGGTCCTTATCTATAACTACAGATTGAAACTCTTCCTAACACTATGTATACTACGCCTCTCAAGAGAGGGGGTCGAATCGAGCCGAGCTTCTCGGCTTGACAGTCGAACTCCCTGCCTCTGAGCAGAGAGGAACCCGGACGAGGCTTGACCGAAGGACAGAGTCACGTTCGGGGAGGTTGACCAACCCGATCCCGTTTATATGGGTTCTACGGGCATTTTTTGGCCGAGCCTACAGGCTCTGGAAACACACCTTAAACTCGGCCTTGTGCCACATGCAACCCTCGTGGGGGTGGCTAGATACCGAATCGAGTCGAGCCGATAGTTGTTTACTCCAAACCAGACTGACAGTCATACTAAAACCTTCCATATCTTGTATTATTATTTCGTGTAATATACCTTCGTTATTTCTACTCTTGTGTTCGTGTTGTTCTTCCTTGGTTCTAACCTGGACCATAACAGGGTGAATTGATTAAAAGCAGTGATTGCCCCTTTCCTATATCTCCAACTCCCTGTACTCCCATTCATTTGCATAAACTAAGTATGTTACTTGATGCTTCCCTCTACCCTTCTTGCCTTCAATATATACTATGAGTGTCAGTTTCGCCAAGCCCTCTTTTCCCATTATGCGTTCGAGTAACTTCATCTTTCTCTTTATGATTTTATGTACAAATTTCCTTTTCGATTCCATTTTTCTTAAAACTTTCTCGTTAATCACATGTTCAGACCATGACATTATCAGTATCCTTCTGTAGAACCACATCTCCGTTGCCTCAAATCTCCTCTTCATCCGTGACGAAATTGTCCAGCATTTACTACCGTATAGAAGGATTAATATTGCATAGCAGTTAAGCATTCTTTTTTGCATTTTTTTGTAACGAAATTTTCCTGTTTCTTAATAGTTTATTTAGCTTTTGGAAGGCATATTCGCTATTTTAAGCACTTATACTTAACATCAGAAAGAGAGAGTACATAATGAAGAAAGAAGGCTTATAAAATGGCAGAACATATTGAAGGCAAGAAGGACAGGGAAACAGCGCATGGTCTACCTAAGGAGATTGTGTAAATAGTCGGCTGAACAGGGATTAGGAGAGATAGCATAAACACAAAATTTAATAAGTGCTACAAACACAGGAAGATGTGGAGAACTATGATCACCAACGTCCTGAAAGAGCACAGCACATAGAAGGTTGAAAATCATTTGACACTAGAATCCTATTAATTTAGCGTTCATAATAATGCAAATAAAGTTAATTTTAAATGTAGATGCAGTTTGGCTAATTACATAATAGATTTTTGTCACTTAAATTCCCGAGGTTGAAGTACCAAGGAGAAGAGCGCATTGCAATAATTAGGTTATAGAAAAAGACAGAGGCCAGCCAATACCGACTGTTCAGTGGTAGGCAACTGATATTTAGATAAATTCAAAACAGCCTTATGGATGAAAGTAGACGTGTTGCTAAATGTTTTTTTCCTGTTGAACGTTTTGGTAATTAATGTGCTAAGCAGCATAGCTATAATCGCCAATGATGGCAAAATAACGCCCAAATCGTATTTTGTCAAAATAAGACAAAAAACCGCGACAAAATTTCCAACAACACTAAATCTTCTTCTTCAATTTATCACTACTAATAGACAATTTTGTAATTTCGTTACTAAAGTCTCGTTCAATGGTATTACTAGCATTAAGTTTCACCCTAATAGTGTGAAAACTAATATACATTAGATTAACTCGATTCTCTCGCCAGTTTTTAAAAATATCTGTTGGAACGAACAGTCAGAATCTTAAGTTTAAGAATACTAAACTTTTTCTGTAACACTCGTCAGCATTTAGTATTGTTGAATTTATCGCTGACATTTTTATCGAGATTTATAAACGCTATGTTTTGTTTATTTTCCCAAGCTAATCGATGAAATTTGAATAAAAGGATTTGTTTGGAAAAAAACTTTGACAAAACCCCCACATTCTATAGGAATTCACGATAAACAATATTTTTTACGAAAATTTATATTTTCCTTTTTAACAGCGAAGTATAAATTATTAGGATTTCTTACACTTGAGCATGCAACATACAACTGAATATGTGTAAATATTTATTAAATTCCAAACTTTTAAATTCCAACTTTCTGAAGCGCTTGTCCTTGTGATTAGGCAGGAGAACTGGAAACTGTATACTGGTATATAAAAAATTAAAGAAAACATTTAAAAAATATTGCATTTTTATTTAATAAGTATTTGTTGTTTTAATGATGGAATTGTTTTTAACATAACGAGAATTTTATGTATGTTAAATAATAAAACTTTCGAATTTTCAAAATAAATTAACGAAAATTTATTGTACTAAGTTACACACCCTAGTAAATTTATTGTACTAAGTTACACACCTTAGTAAAACCAACTGTACTTTGTACTCATTTATCTGTTTGCGCGTCTCCCCCCAAATTTGGTTTTGATCGGTCAATGTATGGGTATTTTAGAGGGTGTAACGGACGCACGTACGGACTAAATCACAGAACTTTATGTGACACTATTTAGGGTTGCGAGAAAGAAAAAAAAAAGAAAAGGCGAGAATTAAATTTAGGTGATAAGAAGCCATCATGAACAGGACACTAAGCGATGTTATTTTTCTAACAGAGAAAAGTGGTAAGCTTTTATTTTCATTATCGATGAAGTAAGACACCGGATTTAATTTGATTTATGATGACCCACCGAGTGGACGATAGCCGCCTGCCATGACAGCGATAATGAAAATTTCAGGTTGGTCAAGTGGTCTACGAAACAGAAACTGGGAGATAATGATAATTAGGTCATGCTCTGACCGAAACCAAAATGTCCGTTGGACCACCCCCATATCATTTGGAAAAATACACCTGTTTTATGTCGAAGCTGGCCACGATAGGAAAATTATTTTATCAAAACGAATAATTGACTGGAACGTGGATATCGCCAGATGACCACCCACTTGTTTGGCGAAGGTCCCGAGTGATGAATCCCAGGTGACATTCAGGATAAAATTGAGATTAAAAGACCCCACTACGGGTCGTATTGGTTTTTTGTCGGGCAGAAAGGAAAGGAAAGAAAGAAGGAAAAGAAAGAAAAAAAAGGGCGATAATTTTTTTTCTTTGAGCATGATTTTTTAAACCGAAGCCAGTCTGGCCACACCCACACTGCTTGACATCCATTTGCTGAATGGTGGCGTGAGAGGTAGGCGAAGGTAATCATGTGAAGAAGGAGGGGAGGCCTGTTAACACCCCCCTGAAGGGATCGGTGTGAGATGCCACTGTGAGAGAGAGGGGAAACCCGTTGACACCCTCTGAGGGTATGGCTGAGATACCAAAATGAGAAAGGAAGAATTTGGGAAGATGTTAAGACTCGTCTAACAAACGCAAAGTGTTACGTATCCATATAAGCGGGTTGGAAGAAAGACGCAGTCCTGTATTCAGCAACCAGATATAAAATATTGTTATTCCTTTTAACACATTCGAACTTTTCGAGTTATTACTTTATTTTCTTTTACATATACTTGTGCGGTATTGCCCTTGTTCGGACTCGACTTGCATTACGGCCCGGCGACTGATTGATTTCGTCTACCTAAGATCAAATCGCAACGTGGGTAGGTTAGACTAGAAATCAAAACAGTTACTTCGGTAACTAGACGTTGGAGGCGACCTGGGAACGACAAGGCTGATACCGAATCTAACCAGATTCCCATCCGAATCAGCAAAAGGTTAGAACGTCACATTTGGTGCCGCGACCAATAACAAGCCAGTTGGTCGTCACAGGACAGGATAGGACGGCGACGGCGCGGAGACAGACGGGGTGACGTCACAACTGGTGCCGTGACCGGGATAGCACGGCGGGCGCGGCCAGACAGACGTCACATTTGGCGCAGCGACACCGGGGGACGACACATTATATATAAAATTATTTAACTTACGAATTAAATACACGGTATACTTGGTCCGCAAATATTGAAATATTCCTCCATTAGTGAGATTTACGCAATTTATTCTTTAAGCCCTGTGTACGCTGCCATTTCTATACAAAATCTAAGATATGTTAGTATAGTATAATTTGACTATTAAATGCCACATATGATTAAGACGATACATTCGATATTACAATTTATTCCCAGAAACGGAAATTTATGATGACTCATTTTAAAAATCATTTTATTCCAAGGTTAGTAAAACAGCCATTCAGATACAGTGGGTTACTGAGTGCGAAAAATATGAAGAAAGAAAAAATGGGAGCAATAAAAAACAGAAATTAAGAAGACAGAAATCAAAGATTAAATTTTGAAGATCAAACTTGATCGGAAAGCATGAAGCCAGAAGAGAGTTCCTCAAGCAGCAAGTGCGAGAGAAGAAAATGTTAACATAGAACTTACGGTTGCATCTAGACATTTCAACTGTAAAATGATGAGACCTTTGTGCCAAGTCTCGGTACCATAGAGGAAAGTTCGTCAATTAACATAAAAGCATTTATAGTAAAATCGTATTATTTCGGTGGAAAAGTGTCTGAAGCCGAGATGCCAGGTTAGGACTGATAACGTTGCAAATTCTTCTTTTGATTATACCAAGGGTATCTAAATATATAACAGGATCACTAGACCATATGCGGCAGAAATATTCAAAGCATAGTCGAAAGGTTGACTTATAAATATGTAAGATAAAATTCTGGCGAGAAAAATTGTCTGGAACGACACAGTGAACCAACTTTCCTAGCAGCAGACCAAGCAATTGATTCAATATAATCTTTCTACCTCATGGTACTGAAAAGTTCTCTGTAAAAAAAAAAAAAATAATTTGACTTTTGATCAGATTCCCTGAGTGAGTCAGGCTGAGAATATTTCAAGGTAAACAGTTTCTCATCAACTAAAATTGTTGAGCCGAGAGCATAACAGTGAATGTCTACCGTTTCCCAAAGGAGAACTCGTCTTCCAAACATTATTTCCATTTGTCGAAAGAAGGCATGAACCAGATCAAGTTCTGATGTTAGCGGCAACGTGGAATGGAAAGAGATATGTTTCGTCATAAACCTTTGCTTAAAATGAATTGTCTTACATTTTATAACGTGCAGGCATGGACACTTTCTCTCTCTCACATACGCAAAGACTCTCTCACATACTTACTCACTGACCTACACACTCACACACTCACACCCGCGCTCGCTCGCTCGCTCTATCTATCTATCTATCTATCTATCTCACTGGGTTTATTTTTTTCATATCTAAATCCTTTCATATTTATCTGCATATTTTCATCTTACTCCCTCTCTCACTCTCCCTCTCTCTATGTATCTATCTCATTGGGTTCGTATCGTTTTCATATCTAAATCTGTTCATATCTACCTGCTTATCGTCAGCTCTTTCTCCCTATCTATCTATCTATCTATCTATCTATCTATCTATCTATCTATCTATCTATCTATCTATCTATCTCGATTTCTTTCACACTCTCTTATTGGGTTCATATCTTTTTCATATTTAAATCTGTTCATATCTACCTGCTTATCGTCAGCTCTTTCTCCCTATCTATCTATCTATCTATCTATCTATCTATCTATCTATCTATCTATCTATCTATCTATCACGATTTCTCTCTCTCTCTCTCTCTCTCTCTCTCTCTCATTGGGTTCATATCTTTTTCATATTTAAATCTATTCATATCTACCTGCTTATCGTCAGCTCGTTCTCCCTCTATATATATCTATCTCAGTCTAATATCTATCTATCTATCTATCTATCTATCTATCTATCTAAGGATTATGTTTTTTGCGTCTACAGTTGATTTTTCACTTTTTCGTGTTTTTTTTCCGAACGACACCATGCATGAGGTACCAGTGCTAGCAAATATACAAGTCACCCGTTTCGATTCACCCATGACTGCATTCTATCCATTCATTCCTGCCACCAATTCCTTCCTATTAATGAGGCATTTGCGATACCCAGACACTTGTATCAAGAAACAATCGCTGCCTTAATCTTTGAAAATATTTTCCCTTTTCTCTGTCAGTCATTTCCATTGGTTGACTTTTTCGGGTCAATCCCAGTTTTGAAGCGCCGAACCTGGAGTCTCTGACAATTGTCAGGATGAATGGAAAATTATGATGACTTTATCCACAACAATTCTTTGCCTTCTTCCTTAAAATATCTTAGAAAAAGTGTCTTATTGATGTGGTATTGTGGCGGAACAGACACTGCTTTCTTATTTCATACCAAACTGTCAAAGGAAGCCAAATGCAGCGTTTGAATTGGGATTACTCGCGGTCACCGAATGCAGAAGACACGTGATTTCACACCTGCATCCAGTATTACAAGCTTGGGAAGAAGAATTTGGGCAGATGGATATTTGGAAAATCAATGACAAAGTGGAAAATCGTTTTCGTGTGACGCAAATGTTCTTTAGGAGTTCATCGAACGAACGTAATGTTTACGTTGATATATCTGCACATGCGCACGAAAGTGAAGGGACGCTGATATTTTACATTTTCAAATTTATTTATTTATTTAAAATCTTGAATATATAATGGATATATAAACAAGTAATATTGTTGGGCAGTTTCTCACACACCATAGCTAATGTAAGGTCCACGTATCGGACCAGGGCTCAGAGAGGCCACTTCACATCCTCACTGAACGAGACTGTATTACGATAAATAAACTGTTAGTCAACGAAGATTCAAATCCCGTATTATCATCGTTAACAGCACACCTACTTCATTCCTTTTTTTCTTCAACGTGTTCAGCGATTTATCTTATAAGGATTTACCAATTTTAAGTTTGATGATGTTAATGGTAATTGTATTATTAGCCGTTTTCCTATAAGGAAACATTTGGCATTCATTGACCAAGCAGCCAGTACCGTTTTCGTATGAAATCTTCCTCGCAAAACAATTTTTCAGGAAAATAGGTTTTTTATGTCCAATAACTATTATCGCTCTTTCCAGTATTGATTTTCATTCTTAACCTTTTATTTGAAGTAGTGTCGAATGTCAACATCTTCATTATGTCATTATTTTCTATAGAAGTTACATGTGCTATCCATTTTAGTTGTTGCTGCTGTTGATAGTCCACAAGTGATTTGGTTTCTGTTATTTGGTACAGTACTTTGCGAATCTGTAGCACCCGTCTGCAATGTTTAATGAAGGATGCCAAGGCCTGGAAGAGGTTGAATACAGCTGAAAGATTAGATATTTTTGAACGGGTGTGACATCTATAGGAAAGTCTTGAACTGACGAAGCTATTCAAGAACATTTTTCGAATTTCAGTTTGATGTTTTGATTTTGTAGCAATTTCCGGTGTTGGGTGAAAATACTGCTGGCGCAGTCTCTTCTATGCTCAGTTTCATTTTTCTCTTATACTAAATATAACAGCTTGGGCGGTAAGGGGAACTCACTCAGTTAAACATCATGACATGTCAGTGACGGGACATAACTCAGGGAGAAATTAATATATTGTTTTCCTAAATGCAATAATGACAAGTGAATAGAAACGAGTTCAGTCGAAACTCAAACACTCTCTGCCAATTTCATTTTCCATATTGATTAGCATTACACAACCTATGCGTCCGATATATATATATATATATATATATATATATATATATATAGATTTTTAAAAATCTGTTATATGACTTGTATGGGATAGTGTTCAATATATATCATGGATAGAGCATATGTAAATATAAATATATATATATATATATATATATATATAGAGAGAGAGAGACAGAGACAGAGAAAGATAAAAAAATTCGTGGGGAAGTAATCTAAGTAGATCCTATTAATATAAAATATTAAAACTGATCCACAAAAGAGAGCTCAATATAATTTTTAATATAAAGCATATAAGTGAATTACAATTAATGAGATCCAAATGATTTACCTCATACAGATGATCATTTTGTCTATGGGAAAGTAGTTTTTCCCTGGACTTATCAATGCAAATTCATTTACTTTACGCTTTAGTAAGTATATTTGCATTGATAAGTCCAGGGAAATACTACTTTCCCATGGACGAAATGATTATCTGTATGAGGTAAATCGTTTGAATGTTATATATATATATATATAATATATATATATATATATATATATATATATATATATATATATATATATATATTTCTCTTTCCAAACTGATATCCAAAATTTGACCAAGAAAATTCAGATTTCCTGAATTACATTTTCAATAATCATCTTACATTTGGTATATATATATATTATTTTTAAGTAACACACACACACACACACACACACACACACACACACACACACACACATATATATATATATATATATATATATATATATAGAGAGAGAGAGAGAGAGAGAAAGAGAACGAGAGCGAGAGAGTCATTCACAAACAGACTGTTTCGCTGTATCACTGGGATGGAAACTCGACCGATTTTTCATCAGTTAGAGACTCTCATCCCTAACCCATCACGCTACGGAGAAAAGGAATTTTTAACACATTATATACGAGATATAAGCATTACTGGTAACCAGAGGGCTCAATTCATAGCGAAGAGCTTAGCATTAATCAGCAGCAGCCGACAAATTCCCTTTCTTCCAATGTGCTCAACCCATGAGAAGGAGCGTAGACACAGCAATGGGAAGGAAAATGGCTCTTAGCTATGCTAACATTTTCACTGATGCTCTTGAACAAGATATGTTTAGTAGATACCACCTGGAACCCCTACACTACCACAGGTACATAGGCATCTCCTTTATATGGACATACTGAGAGAACAATCTCCTAGATCTTAAAAATACCTTAATAATTTCCACCGCACACAATATATATATATATATATATATATATATATATATATATATATATTTATATTTAGTTGGATCGATGTGAGTTTGTGACCCTGGGTTTCACGCTATTTTACATATATATTTATATTTTACACACACACACACACACACACACATATATATATATATATATATATATATATATATATATATATATATATACATACACATGTTACATATATATATATATATATATATATATATATATATATATAATACTAACGTTCACGCAATACAAGGCCTAAGAGCCACTCAAGGTAGGACATTACTATTTGGAATTTGAAAGAACAAACGTTAAGAGTCAATAGCTGAAGCAGACTTTAAAAGGTACCGGAAATGTAATCCTAATCAAGAAACAATGGATAAACCGCTTCTCTTGTTCAAAAGACCAGAGAGGAGTGTGAACCAGACAATAAGCGAGTTAAGATAACGTGTCTATTTCCGAAAGAGCATTTGACGAGACAAAAAAAGGGAGGAGCAACAAGGTAATATATAGTAATAAAAAAATAATTAAAAGAAATAAAAGAAAAGGAACAAATAAAAGGATAAATCTTTGCGGTTAAAAAAGGGGGTCCAGAAAAAAGAGGAAAAGTGTATACATGTATAGATGCACATGTGTACATAAATGTACATAACAGTGTTTAAATATACACAAGCCACCATACAAACTTATAAATCTCAATATACGTAAATATATGAATGCAAGATTAATACGTATCCCTACTAACCTTCCACACTCCTTACATAAGCTTATAAGTAAAGGAACTATAGTTATAGAACCAAAGATGTTATAAAAGAGGGTGGCCGTAGCCCTCAGTGTACATGGCAATACTTCCATTACAGAATAGTACGTAATGAGGGAAATCATAGATGGCAGAGCATAAAAATATAGTAGATAGAAGATGGCTGTTAAAATATGGGTGGAGGGCCTACTCATCTGAGTCGTGGTGTTGCTGATAATGGGTTTCTTTGTGGAAATTATATTCTCTGAGTAAAACCAAATTTTTGTTTATTCCCATTTATATGGGAATTTACTTTTAGGATATACTTCAACTCCGATCTGCGTCTATCCTCCTGGCTAACGAACCTAGACGCTAAAAACACGTTCCTGACATCGTCGATGCTATAACCAGGTTGGTTAAGGTGTACAGAGATCGGTAAAATTGTTGTTACTGATGCTTTTCTTGTTGTTAATAAACCGCAAACGGAACTCTGTCCCTGTTTCTCCCATATAATTCCCCTGCTCGTATTTGTGATAGAAAAGTTGGTATACGAGATTGCAACTGTCACAGTTTAAAGCGGGTAATCTAAATGCTACGTGAGTACCCGTTGGGTGTGCAAATGCTATGAGTGATGATGTATTTGCAGACCAGGCAACGGGGTTTGTTGCAGGTAACATTCCCTTGGTGAGGTGAGGTGTTGAAGATTTTTGATGATGTTAAAAGTTTGAAAAGGTTGGTGTGGGGCTGTCGCTTCGCGTGTAAGGTGTTATCGCTAAATAAATTACTAATAGTATTGTCAAATTTTAAGTGTTGGAAATCTTTAGTTAATGTATGGGAAAGTTTGTGGATGTTATGATTAAAATAAAAGATCATGGGGATTCTGGAATTCTTCGTTTGAGTTACATAGTTGAGGAGAGTGTTCCTGGTAACTTTAGAAGCTTTGGTGATGGATTCTTTGATTATTTGGGGTCCTATAAAAAGTGATTGTAAAGTTGCCCTATGTGTAAGTTATCTTCCTTGTGAGAACAGATGCGCTTAATGCGTAAGCATTGGCTGTAGATTATAGATATTTTTTAGGTTGGTGGGGTGATAGCTATTGAAATTAAGGTAGCAATGACCATCAGTAGGCTTGGTGGATAGTGTAGTTGAATGTGGTTGTTATTGAGACGTACCAGTGTGTCCAGAAATGGAATAGAATTGGTAGAATATTCCACAGTGAATTTGAGTGCGGTGGAAATTATTAAGGTATTTTTAAGATCTAGGAGATTGTTCTCTCAGTGTGTCCATATGAAGGAGATGCCTATGTACCTGTGGTAGCTTCCAGAACAAACCTCAAAGTAGATGAGGATGCTGAGGGTGATGAAGATGTTGATATTCGAAGACGTAAAACAATTTAACAAAATTGTATTTGTGCTAAAAGTGACAGGTTATTCTGTTCGTTGTTTTATACTACCTCATACATATAGTTGTTAAATAAAAGATGAAAATGTCTCAAAACTGCATTTATAAATTAGCGCCCCTTTCGATTAAGCGTCCTCTTCAAACGACGTTTTATTTTTTCATACAAGATCCTGGTGCAAAATCGAGCATTTACGGTTGTTCGATTTAATAAATAATAGAATTTTTTCAGAATGAATCAATTTATAGCAGTAAGAGTTTCAGGTAGTAAAGCCGGAGAGTGCAGCGGTCGAAACGGCGTGATAAAGAAAACAAAGACAAAGAAAGTGATCAGAAGAAATCAGAAGATGATAAATGATGTTTCATTAAGACGGATTTAAGGGTGTTTCATTAAGACGGATCAAAGCAAATAAATCAGTGTTATCGGTGAAAATTTATTTCTCTATTGGATAATGTTATTTAAATCGTGGCAATTATGTGTGAAAAATAATATTGCCTAAATGTCCGCCAAATCTGAAAGGAAAAGAAAAAAAATCATCAGACGCTTAAACTTAATTCACATTTAAAATCGGTCCTAGTTATTGGAACACCCTCTATCTATCTATCTATCTATCTATCTATCTATCTATCTATCACTATATATATATATAAATATATATATATATATATATATATATATATATATATATATATATATAAGACATTTTTATGTTTAACATTCTTTTTATAGATACAAATATTTAGGTAAATTCTCTGTTTATAATAAACAGTATTAAATAACATTTACCGGCCTGAATGTCCGAGAAATTTTCATAGAAAATATTTGTCCACCGACAGGATTCGATCCTGTATCCTATACGGAACCGTCATTATAGCCTGACGTGCTTTTACCGATTTAAAGGCTGATTCATTAAGACGGATTATATGTAAGGGTGTTTCATTAAGACGGATCAAAGTCAGCAGTAAATAAATCAATGTTATTGGTGAAAATTTATTTATTTTTCTATTGGATCATGTTATTTAGTGTTATGTGTGAAAAATAATATCACCCAAATGTCCGCCAAATCTGAAAGAAAAAGAAAGAAATCATTAGACGCTTAAACTTAGTTCACATTTAAAATCTGTCCAAGTTATTGGAACACCTTTTACTAGTAACACATCTAATTAATTAAGTCTGGAGGTGTGTAGCGGGTGAAACAGTGTGATAAAAGACAATTAAGACAAAGACACTGATAAAGGCAAGAATGGCGAGGAAACTCGTCTGACATATCGTTTCATAATATTAATGCATCTCAGAGCAAAAGACTTGAGAGTACAGAAGCCGAAAGGACAACAAAGATAAAGAAACTCGTCTGCAGAAATCAGTGGATATTAAAGACCTCAGCTCAGCAATTAAGGTCAGGAGAATAAAGTTGTGTCAAAAATATCCATATCATTGTATCGAAACTACTTCCGACCGATGGCAAGTAACTCTATTCGGTAATGAATACCAATATGCATAGGTACTTTCCTGAATACCAGCCCCCTGAGAGTAAGACACACCCATCACGCTAACCAGAAAATAATGTCAGAGGAATGACCAGCTCACCCACAAAGATGATGAAATATGGTATCATTATTTTGATTAAGTGAGACAACTTAATAATATATTTTATGAGTTTTGACTGAATCAATGATAGTAGATTTATTGTATCCTTAAAAGTATCCCCGATGTCATTTGATCCTGAGTATATATTGTTCAGTTTATTAGCTAAAGTATGTAGAAATCTGTTATTTGTCATTATTAAGTAAAGAATGTGAAAAGAACATTTTTAAACGAATCTTTTGAAAAACCTATTTAATGTCTTCGGCTATAGAATGAGCTGATGATATCATGGATAGACACTAAGAATGAGAATTTGGAGAGTCGAGTTCGAATTCCAGTCTAGTTCATTAGATTTACTTACACGGCATAAATCCCTCACCCAGGTATGGGTTAAATATAGGGCTTTTACGTGGAAAAATCATTGTTATTCTGAAAAAAATAGTTAATTCAATATTGACTCGGAAAAAATTTTCTTACAATCCCAAATATGTTATAGCTTTTAAAAAACACACATCCTATTAATCCGTAAAAATAATAAAAAATAATCTATTTTTCCACTATATTCAGTCATCTGTCCGGCGACATCAGAACTGGATCTTCTCAAAGGTTTTATTTAGTGTTTTTCTTTTGAACTATTGTAGGTGTTATTTACGGTCTTCTAGGGGTTATTTTTTAATTTAGAACATTCCGTAAAAAATTATTTATTTATTTATTTTTTTTTTTTTGCAAGGAACTGTTGTACGTGCCTTTTACAGTCTTCTAGGGATTTTTTTTTTATTTAGAAAATTCTGCCAAACGAATAATTTTGTTTTTACAAGCAGTAAGTGCTTTTACATTCTTCCAAGGATTTTTTTTTATTCCCAATATGCTAAATTTGATTAAACACCGCGAATCAGGGAAAAATTACCAGCATATTAGTAACAATTTTTCCGTAATCAACTCCCCCCCAAAAAAACAAAAAAACAAAAAAAAAAAAAGCAAGCAAAAAACTTTAAACAAACAAAAAAACAAGAAAACATGATCTATCGTTATCCTGATGTATTAATATACTTTTTCTTTTAACGAGTTCCGATCATTTTTCGTTTGACGATTGTTTTAACTGAAACCAGTACTTGTCCAATTCGGTAGAGGAATCCCTGCTAATCTGTGGATATAGATAGGATCACTTTCTTTGGACGGTGATTGACCTTTGTACAATTAGTGTTGGTACCTTTTATCTGCTCCACAATCTCATACGTTCCGCGTTGTTGTAAAACATCCCAGTTTGTATCTTGCATCATGACTTGTTTAAAAATATGCAAAATCTAAAAATGTTGAAACCATGAATGAAATACAGATATAACAATGAATTTTCTTGTCCCCACCCCCGCCATGTGTTGTATTATTGTAAGAAATTTAAATTTGGCCTAGCAGTTTGCCACGCCTCGTTGGTAAAGAACACAGGTGTTTCCAAAAATACCGACAATATTGTTATTTTTTGTATTCTTATTCCTCGAATTTCATTAACTAGCCTATTAAGTCCGCGAGCACACACACGTATATACATAGTATTAGTATTATATATATATATATATATATATATATATATATATATATATATACATACATATTAGGACCATGAATAATTTCTCCTTGTTTTCCAACAGATAACGTTCCCAGAACTGTGTGCGTGTAGTTTCAGATGGTAACACATCTATAAGGAAGTACTATAAGCAAGCTTGAAATTGAGTGTATGTAGTTTCGCCAAAGCGTAAACAACTTTGTTTTTCATAACGTTAAACAAAAACAAAAAAATACTTATACTTAGAATCAGAAAGTGACAGTTAAAATTTCTAGGATACGCAATGAAGAAAGAATTTGAAATTCCTCGGATATATTGACTGCAAGAGGAAAACAGCAAATAAAGATCTTGTGCAAATGGTTGTCAAAACGAGAATTAGGAGAAGTAGTAAAAAGAAAAGAAGCGCTACTAAAGATGGGGAGGGCCGTGATCGCCCACAGCCTGAAAGGGACATAGACACTTAGATGATTGATGTTATATTCAGCGCCTCAATTCCAGAGTCTCGTAGACAGACCATTCAGAAATTACTCCGTCCACTCCTCAGGAGATATCAGTAATTGACTGCTTATTCTTTTGTTATTTTTATATTAAGTTAAAAAAAAATTATGCACTTTTTTTTTATTGATGTAAGGTTGATTTTTGATTCTTCTTTCATTGTGTGTGTATGCATTTGTGTGTTTGTATGTGTGTATGATCGAGTATGCATGCGTTTGCCCTCGTGCATGTATATATGTGCGTACTTGTATAATGTCGTAGTGATTTCTCCTGTTGATCGTTTTTCTTGTCTCTTCACACTTTCTCCCTATTGGTATTTATACATTTTTTCTCTTTCTCAGCGATGAGTGTCAAAGATAAATGTAGCAAACTTATATCCGGTGTGGCAGACAGTCTTTGCTCTTAGTAATTATCGAATATTCTAGGGGATTTTTGAGTTTGAAAAATGTAGGTGTATCCCGTTTATACACACACACACACAATTATATATATATATAATTTATATAGGCTCCTGAAAAAATTAAATTCAGTTGAGCTCTCTGGGGAAGAGGTGCGAGTTTGTAAACAGTGACTATTATAGCTGATATAGCGAGACTCTTCGGCAAAAAGCGAATTGAGTCACTGTCGGTCACAGTGCGTGTTTATCTTAAAAAAAATAAATACGCTAAAATTCACCTTCATTCCTGCCGTGCGCCGACGGCTTAGTGGTAGAATCTCCGACTGACGTCAATTCAGCCGGAGTCCGATCCTAGCTAGTGGCAACCGGATGTCTCGCCACACTGAAGAGCAGCGAAGCAGTCTGTCTCTGGATGACTTTATATATATTAGACAAGGAATCATTTGTATAAAAGTGTTCAATACACATATAAAGAAAATAATTTAACATGCAGAGGTTTTAATTTTTAAACAAATTAGGAGATCGACCAATCACACTACCTTCAGGCGATATGGAAACCAAGATAGCGTGATATATATATATATATATAATATTAGGTTGGTGCAAAAATAATGTCATTTTTTGACGTTAAAAACTACGTCAAAAAACGATATTATTTTTGCACCAACCTAATATTTATCATTTAAGCATTAATATCAATTATTTATGTAAAAAAGGAAAAAAAAAATTCCCTAAAAAAAAGAAAAGAGAAAAGACGAACGCCCCAAAATTAAAAACGGTGTCATGTGTAGACAATGTAAATCACCACAAATGCCAGCTGTCGAAAGAAAAAAGGAAAAAGAGAAAAGGCTAAAGAGCGAGTGTCAAGTGAAAAAAAAAAGAAGAAAAAGGACAAATGGTCACGACACCCTACACGTACGCATATCCGCGAAGGCGGGCGCACACGCGCGGATGCACATACACGGAGACGAGCGGATGGCCACAGGCGCGAAAACTCACACGCGAACACAAGCAATACGAAAAAAACTTATGCCACTGATAAGTGCATAAAAATGAAAAAAAAAACCCCAAAATATAAGGAGTAAATTGCTGATATACCCTGAACAGTGGACGGACAGGAACACCTAGGAAACTCTGCAGTCGGGATCCTGAAGGTAACATTAATCAGCTAAGTGACAACCGTTACTCTCTCTCTCTCCCTCTCTCTCTCTCTCTATATATATATATATAACATATATATATATATATTATATATATATATATATATATATATATATATATATATATAAATTAAGTTATAAGGAACTTGGTAAACCGAATTGGTAAAGAGAGATATAAAATTAACCCCTCCCTATACTTTATATTGTCTGTTTAACTACCACTCTCAACCCCCTCTATTAAATTACAAAAATTACACTACCCACCAATTTCTAATCCCATTTTTTTCTCAATTCGTTGTTGGAAGATTTACCTGATGATCCTGAATCCTTAAAAAAGGATTTAGGTGAAATAAATTATCGTAATGGTACATTAAAGTGGTTTGTTTTTCATTACATATTTATATATATATATATATATATATATATATATATATATATATATATGTTGTGTGTGTGTGTGTGTGTGTGTGTGTGTGTGTGTGTGTGTGGTGTGTGTTTGTGTGTATGTATTGGTAAAATCACCAGCAGTCATTTTGATCTACAAACGCTTTTGAAAATTGTCGATTTCTTTCCACACAGTTCACTGATGACTCCTTTGCGTTGTCTGACTTTATCGAAATAATTGTGAACTGTCTCATCATCTTTATGGCTAGGCTGATCATTCCACTGACATCATTTTCTGGTTAGCCTATATAGTGCGTCTTACCCTGAAGATGTTTCCCAGGTTGTTGGCCTTCTGAAAAGAACATATGTATACTGATATTGATTTATGAATAGTGTTATTTGTTATCGGTTGGACAGTAGTTTCGGTCGAATGATATGAATATTTTTTTACACGACTTTATTCTTCTGTGTTGAGGTCTTTAATATTATCCACTGTTTTCTGTAGACGAGTTTCCTTATCTGTGCTGTCTTTATCACATCGTTTCGACTGCCGTACTCACCATCTTGATTCATGAGAGGCGTTGTTACCATTATACACCTTTTTTTTCCCCAAAAAACAGTCTCCTTTGACTTCGGTGTCATTATCAAAAAGCTATACTTACGGGCTGCTGTATCTGAAAGTATGATACTGTTATAAATTGATTCATTCAAACGAGTTTCCGCGTTATTCTTGCTTATATCAGACACTGTACACTTATAATTATATCAGAGAAAGGAAGAAAACTGCTAGACCGACTATTATATTTAAAATGGAAGGGAATGTTGCAATAATAATCCAACTTGGATTCAAGAAACTGAGTTGCAACAAATATTTCTTTTGATCTTCTGACCATTCACTGTAAATCCTCGATGATGTGTCTGTGTGAAAATGTGGCGAACGCGCGTAATTACAGACACAAAAGTGGCCTCAGATCGCATGCGAACATGTTTGTCAATACCAGTTGTATCGAGGTTTTTCCTGTTAGCAGCGGGACAGTTTGGTATATCTTGATACGGACCTCTTTGTTAAGATCCAGGTCTTTTGTAAGATGCCTCATGCCAATAAAGGCAGAGGAAAAACAGAAGCCGGCAGTTGGCAAGGCACGGTGTTTAGTGGAGGGGGTCGTGAAGGATCTGTTCTGCGACCAGTTCGGCCCGTCGGCGACCGATTTGTACCCTTTCTGTTCTTGGGCGCCGGCAGCAGATTACGTCACCAACCCTGAGTTTTCGCTTACCTGGCGACTGGTTCGGAATAGTCTATCTCTCAATGACGTGGCCTTCAGATGGAGCTTGGCGGATTTGCCTGACTGTCATCGGCTTAGAGGAAACGGCTTCGCACAACTTCTACCACTGTTTTCGAACGCACCCCTTCTGGAACGGCGAGTTAACAGCTCGTATCACTCACGAAAAGCTCATGCTCATAGATCTCGCATACGTGTGTGACAATGTGTTGCCCCCGTATTCTGGGGTGAAACGAATGATGTTTCTGGTGCTGGTAGTCGTAGCTAGAATGGAGATTTGTGTTGGAATTTTTGGGTACCCTGGTGTACTAGTGAGCCAGCCAAAATGAGCTGACTCATTTTATAATTCACCAATAGAAAGGTTAACCAATCAGAAGTCTCAAAATATTCAATGCGACGTGTATAAAGGCGGCCATGTTTTTCAGGAATATTCACTGCCAGCCTTTGATAACCCGGACGAGGCTCCGCCGAAAGGCAGAGTCTCGTTCGGGGAGGTTGACTGCCCCTAAAACCCGTTTATACGCGTTCGAATAGGGAATATTTTTGGCCGGGCCTACGGGCTCGGAGATCCCACGTTAATCCCGGCCTTGTGCCACAGGTAACACTCGTGAGTGGTGGCTAAATATCACTACCAGTCTTTGATATCGAAGACTGAAGAATTACGGAACAGCTGCTGGTGGTATTGGCGATATAGTCAGATTCAGTAGAGTGTCTGACTCGAGAGTGTTAATCTTTAACAATTGTTTCATTGAACAGATTACGTACTGCGCTGTATTCTATATTCATAGGCTATGGTGAACATGGTCAATAATTTGGACGTAACTAGGAAGGGCATGTTTGAGGTAAGAGAAACTGGAAAGAGTACATTCAAGGTAAGATAACTGGCAAGGGCATATTGAATGCAAAAGACACTTGGGATTGTGCATTAAAGATGAGAGGAACTGGGAAGGGTGCATTGAATGTAAAAGATGCTGAGGAGATCACATTCATTGCAAGAGAATCTGTGATGAGTACATTGAATGTAAAAGATGCTGAGGAGGTCAAATTCATTGCAAGAGAATCTGGGAAGAGTACATTGAATGTAAAAGATGCTGAGGAGGCCACATTCAATGCAAGAGAATCTGGGAAGAGTACACTGAATGTAAAAGATGCTGAGGAGGCCACATTCAATGCAAGAGAATCTGAGAAAAGTACATTGAATGTAAAAGATGCTGAGGAGGTCACATTCAATGCAAGAGAATCTGGGAATAGTACATTGAATATAAAAGATGCTGAGGAGGCCACATTCAATGCAAAAGAATCTGGGAAGAGTACATTGAATGTAAAAGATGTTGAGGAGGTCACATCCAATGCAAGAGAATATGGGAAGAGTGCATTGAATGTAAAAGATGCTGAGGAGGCCACATTCAATGCAAGAGAATCTGGGAAGAGTACATTGAATGTAAAAGATGTTGAGGAGGTCACATTCAATGAAAGAGAATCTGGAAAGAGTACATTGAATGTAAAAGATGCTGAGGAGGTCACATTCAATGAAAGAGAATCTGGAAAGAGTACATTGAATGTAAAAGATGCTGAGGAGGCCACATTCAATGCAAAAGAATCTGGGAAGAGTACATTGAATGTAAATATGCTGTGAAGCTCACATTCAATGCAAGAGCATAAGCGAAGAGTACATTGAATGTAAAAGATGCTGAGGAGATCACATTCATTGCAAGAGAATCTGGGAAGAGTACATTGAATGTGAAAGATGCTGAGGAGGCCACATTCAATGCAAGAGAATCTGAGAAAAGTACATTGAATGTAAAAGATGCTGAGGAGGCCACATTCAATGCAAGAGAATCTGGGAAGAGTACATTGAATGTAAAAGATGCTGAGGAGGCCACATTCAATGCAAGAGAATCTGGGAATAGTACATTGAATATAAAAGATGATGAGGAGGCCACATTCAATGCAAAAGAATCTGGGAAGAGTACATTGAATGTAAAAGATGTTGAGGAGGTCACATCCAATGCAAGAGAATATGGGAAGAGTGCATTGAATGTAAAAGATGCTGAGGAGGCCACATTCAATGCAAGAGAATCTGGGAAGAGTACATTGAATGTAAAAGATGCTGAGGAGGTCACATTCAATGAAAGAGAATCTGGAAAGAGTACATTGAATGTAAAAGATGCTGAGGAGGTCACATTCATTGCAAGAGAATCTGGGAAGAGTACATTGAATGTAAAAGATGCTGAGGAGGTCACATTCAATGCAAGAGAATCTGGGAAGAGTACATTGAATGTAAAAGATGTTGAGGAGGTCACATCCAATGCAAGAGAATATGGGAAGAGTGCATTGAATGTAAAAGATGCTGAGGAGGCCACATTCAATGCAAGAGAATCTGGGAAGAGTACATTGAATGTAAAAGATGCTGAGGCAGTCACATTCAATGAATGAGAATCTGGAAAGAGAACATTGAATGTAAAAGATGCTGAGGAGGTCACATTCATTGCAAGAGCATCTGGGAAGAGTACATTGAATGTAAAAGATGCTGAGGAGGCCACATTCAATGCAAGAGAATCTGGGAAGAGTACATTGAATGTAAAAGATGCTGAGGAGGTCACATTCAATGCAAGAGAATCTGGGAAGAGTACATTGAATGTAAAAGATGCTGAGGAGGCCACATTCAATGCAAGGGAATCTGGGAAGAGTACATTGAATGTAAATATGCTGTGAAGCTCACATTCAATGCAAGAGCATAAGCGAAGAGTACATTGAATGTAAAAGATGCTGAGGAGATCACATTCATTGCAAGAGAATCTGGGAAGAGTACATTGAATGTGAAAGATGCTGAGGAGGCCACATTCAATGCAAGAGAATCTGGGAAGAGTACATTGAATGTAAAAGATGCTGAGGAGATCACATTCAATGCAAGAGAATCTGGGAAAAGTACATTGAATGTAAAAGATGCCGAGGAGTTCACATCCAATGTAAGCGAATCTGGGGAGAGTACATTGAATGTAAAAGATGCTGAGGAGGTCACATCCAATGCAAGAGAATCTGCGAAGAGTACATTGAATGTAAAAGATGCTGAGGAGGTCACATTTAACACAAAAGAATCTGGGAACAGTACATTGAATGTAAAAGATGCTGAGGCAGTCACATTCAATGCAAGAGAATCTGGGAAAAGTACATTGAATGTAAACGTATCTGAGGTGGTCACATTCAATGCTAGAGAATCTGGGAAGAGTACATTGAATGTAAAAGATGCTGAGGAAAATTTAAAAATTGGATAAACCGTATACGTTCTATATTTTCGCAAAAAAACTAAGCAAAATATTATCACTTGGGAAGAGATCATTGGAAAAAAAAAAACAACAAATCAGTTGTGAAACCTTGAACATATCTAAGTTTCATTATGGCTGTGAATATTCCACAATTTCATTATATATAAAGAAAATACCTGAAGCAACAGAGATATGGCGCTACAGACGAATAGTATGAATAGCGTGTACAGAACATGCATGAAAAAGAACTAGGAACAATAAAGAATCATAATTGCCTTGAGCTCTTTGATAGAATCCAAAGAAGAATCAGCAATATTATCGGCCTTGATGTGGCTGCTCGGATTCAGTCATTTTCCCACCTCCGTCAGGTTGCCTTCCCGTCTCTTTGCTATTAATACTTTCATGGTAATTGTTCGGATGAGCTCTTCGCTATGGTGGTTTTATCCCCACCCCAGACAATTGTACATATGGGGACTAGTTAGGTTTTTCATAGAGACATTGAAGTATCAAAGTGGATGTAGTAAAAATGGTTGGTAAGAATGCGTTGTTTTTGTGTTAGGAATATTGTGGTATGTTTGGGTCAGTGATTATGGCTGGTTAAGTCTAAGACAGAAGAGCATCGTCTTTCCCCATTCCCCATTATGACAGAAATAAATATCGCTCTTCGCTATGGTATCCTCTTGCCCTTACCCCCAGACAAGAATTGTACATATAGGGGCTAGTTAAGACTTCATGGAGATTCTGAAGTATTCTAGTGGATGTAGTAAGAATGGTAAGTAAGAATGTGTTGTTTTGGTTGTAGGAATATTCTGGTATTTTGGGGTAAGTGATCGTGGCTGGTTATGTTTAATTATAAGACAGAAGAAGACCTTCCTGTTCCCATTCCCTCTCATGGCCTTGTGCCACTTTTTTGTATTTATTAAAAATAAATATCGCTCTTCGCTGTGGTACGTAGACTTTTTAAATTTAAGCGCAGTACTAGAATGGTGTCGAGATCTCATCAATTTACTGTTGGGCTGGTTAGATGTAGCCGTAAAATATGTGCTAACAATTTCTTTTCTCGCACTTCTCGCTTGTGGAACTACGTTTCGGCTCCATGCTTTCGGGTTAACATTAATCTGAAAAAATGCAAATGCAAAGTCAATCGCTATCTAATATCCTCCTTACTCTTTCCTCTCCCCGTTCATTAGTAATGTTTCTGTTCTTAATTCTTCTACATGCTGTAATACCTTGTGTCTTAGTGGCTTTATTGCCTTGCATGGTGTGTTACCGATTAAAAGAAAAGATATACTTATAATCAGAAAGATGCAGTTGGAATTTTTAGGACACATAATGAGGAAAGACGGCCTAGAGAATTTAACACTCACCTGATATACTGAGGGTAAGAAAAGCAACAAAAACAGGGAGTAATCTACTTAACGACATCATGTAGATGGATGACAGAACAGAGACAAAAATGGATGGTGATATGTCCTGGAAAGGGATATATTTGAACGAAGTAGCTAAGTGGTTTTGGCTACTATAACCAAGTAGAATATGGTAGCAGTAATCGACTGGTACGCGTCGTAGTCGCAGGTAAGAAGTGTAGATCAATGGCGCAGTCCACTGGGCGTTGTTATAGACTTAGCTCTCAGACTAAGGCTTTTGACTCACCTACACGTCCGTCTGTATTTATGACGGACACCAACCAATCATATTCCAGTGAGGGGGAACACTGGTGTATGCATATTCCATTATATCAGATGGTAAACGTTTAAAAGTTATGGAAAGCTATCATTGCCGACGATCTGGAGAGAGTTGCTGCGTATAATGACGAAAATTGTGATTTGTAGAAACCGACTTGCATTTTTTTTTATTAAACTCCTACACGTTACAAATCAGATGAGAGGGAAACTGTAAATAGTGTATTAAGAAGAAGACTTGGATAACTTCCTGATTTTTCAATCAGGCATTTTTTTCTTTCTAAGAGGTTCTTGCGTTTTCAACCAATAAATACAACATGATTTCTGTGGGAAAAATAAATCTGTATAAGTAGATGTCGAACTGAGACTTCTTAAGTTAATACCATTGACTTCGTTAAGAGAGTTCAATTTTCCGTTATATATATTTCAGACCTTACTGAAAAGCGAGTTCGATCCTCACTGGATGCCCCATACTTTCGGCCTTGTGCCACATCTAAGCTACGCTTGGAAAATCTTTGGGGCACCTCGGCGTGGTGTAATAGTTAGGAAGGTTGACTTGCTAAAACAGTTACAACTGAAAAGTGAGTTCGATCCTCACTGGAGGCCCCATATTTTCGGCCTTGTGTCACATCTAAGCTACGCTTGGAAAATCTTTGGGGCACCTCGGCGTGGTGTAATGGTTAGCAAGGTTGTCTTGCTAAAACAGTTACAACTGAAAAGTGAGTTCGATCCTCACTGGATGCCCCATATTTTCGGCCTTGTGTCACATCTATGCTACGCTTGTCGAATACATTTGCTGAAAATACAATTTATTCGATTCCGAAGGATAAGGTGCATGTTTACCATTGTTATTTTTGTGAGCAGACAATAATTGAATATTTAGTGGAGCAAAATTCGTTTTGCTATTAAGAGAACATACTAAATATTGCATCTGATAATTAAGACATTTAATATCATTAACAGGAGATTAAAAGGAGAACTATTTTCATAACTCCTAAAATCTCCATTACATATTATTAGGTTGGTGCAAAAATAATGACGTAATAATGTCGTTTTTTGACGTCAAAAAAACGTCAAAAAATGACATTATTACGTCATTATTTTTGCACCAACCTAATAGTTCTTTTCGATTCTCTCGTCTCAATTTCTCTTCTTCTATGTGCCGTGTCTTTTGGGGCGATAATGGCTCTCCACAATGTCCTGTCATTCGCAGCTCTTAATAAATTTTTGTCCATTTGTTATCTTTCCTAAACATTGTTCTGACATCCATTTACTCAAGCTAATTAGGTAGTGTATGCGTTGTTTCCCTATTTTTCTTCCCTATACCGTGTCCCAACCGAACTTTGGCAATCATGGCTCTCCACAATTTCCTGTCTATTGTAGTTCTCAATAAATTTTATCTTTTTGTTATCTCTCCTAAACATCCATCCGTTTATTCAATCTCACTAGATAGTGCATGCGTTGTTTTCCTCTGTCCATCTTGCTCCCAATCTGTAATGTGAATTTCAAATTAAGTATCAAATTTTCCAAACCGTCTTTCCTCATTATTTGCCCTAGAAATTTCAATTGTTTCTTTTTGTTAACTTTTCGTTCCTATTTTCTTTTAAAATTCGCCGTTGCTCACATGATCGGCCATTGTATTATCAACATTCTTCTATAGAACCATATTTCTGTTGCTTCAAATGTCTTCTTAGTAACTCTTGGCATTACATGTTCTAAACCATTGTTAAAATATATAGTGAGCGAATCTGACACTATCCTGGTGACATAGATATATCTCTTTAAAGAAATATGTGCTTGAACGATATACCATAAGTAACTTTAGCTATTTTTTTTCAGTTTCTATCTTAATGAAGAAAAGGTGTAAAAAATGATATCCAAACATGACGCAAAAGACTTTAATTCAGGCTATAAATGGTTTTCTATTATTATGTCAATGCCACTTTTTACCCTTAAAATCCAATGATCCAAGTCGAGATTCCTAAACTTCCCAGTTTGTTTTTGGTCTCCCTTTTTCATCTCGACTGGGTCTTTTGATTTTCCCATGGTCGTATTTATTTTATCCTTCCTTCTCCCTTAGCGAGAGATACTCTTGCTTTTGTCAGAAGACAGCATACAGAGACCACTCTTATTTTTGACGGGTCATATTAACGTCACTTATTTACATCAAGCATTTTTCTTTTCTCTTTTAAATTCCATTTTTCTCTTGTCTTTTAAATTCCAATCTATTGCAATGTCACGAGAGAAGTAAAGTATGCATTTTTCTAAAAGGTAAATCTGTGCGAATTTTATTTTAGCTGAAATCTGTTTGCTTTTACGGTGGCATTTTGAATAATATGTTCTTTAATCTCCACCCCCACCGACTGCTACTAATAAGGAATAGGATTATTTTAAAACAGTAACCAAGGAAGAGATGGGCACTTCGATTTCAAACCATGAGACCTGGGTTCGAATCTCACAATCGTCGACTTGTCAGGAAGATGACTTCTTGATGTTGACGGCCTGTAGAGTCTCCGGCACATTTTGAAAGTGCCTGAAAACAATACCACGGTTTGAAAAAAGCCTTGCGAGTGAAATTAGATCGACGGAATTTATTCTGAGAGACGTCGGTGGTTGAGCTCGCACGAATTCTAAAGTTATCTTGACCGACAGTGAATCCCGGCAGAAAATCCCAGAAACTGTAACTAAGGTCAGCTGAGCATAATTGCAGTATAAAGCACAGGTTGGCTCTATGGATGTTGAACAACCACAAATATGCCTGAAGAGGCGTCTGCAATAGGGATTGGCTAGCCGATCTATGAGACAACCATACTCGGTTATGAGCGACGAGCCACTACTATTACTTATTCCTCATCAATGGCATCACATGCATTTCAAGCAAAAATTGCTGGCCGAATCTAATTGATTAGTTCCCATTGTGCAGAGACAGGAAGTCATGGAGAGCCATAAGCTATCATATTCTGAAACCACTTGGCAGATGAAAGAAGTTGTGTCGCCGAGTCTTTGTGATTAGTGGAGTCTTATGACAGCACGGGGAATGAAATCAAGGAGCCGCGTTCTAATCCCGACTAAAGTAGTGTCATAAAAATATCTCAGTCGGTGTGCCAAGCAATTTCAGAACATTGAGGATCATAGCTCTCCACTACTTTCTTTCTTTTTTGTTCTAGGTAATTTGTTCTTCTTTAGCATCAAGTCTTTGTCATTGTGCTGGTAATTCAGACATCCATTTTCTCAAATTTGTCGAATACATGCATCAATGTTTCTCCTATTCTCTTGCTTTCAATATGCCTTGTGAGTGTCAAATTCTCTAAACCTTCTTACCTTATTAGATGTCCATCAAATATATGCTGTCTCTGATTGCTAGTAGTTGTTTAGTTAAGGCCTTGTCTTCAAATAATGAACGCTCAGTTGTAAAAACATTGTTTAAACTGCATACAGTTGAGATTTGGTAAAAAACACCTGGACGAATTCGGAATAAAGAAGACGGGACAACCTAAATAATGTCTGCTCCTTTTTTTTTTTTATATAATTTGTACTTCATTTTCACCACATTAATAATACCTTTAAATTTTGGAAACCAGAGTTACAACCTTAAGAGGGCAGCAGGGAACCAAAGAGGTGATATTCCTAGCCAATGTGCTGATCAGGAACAGAAGGCAAATTGGTTTTAATCTAACTTACCACATATCAAATTATATTAATTTAACTATCCACATGTCAAGCTGTTTTAATTTAACTGTCATATATATCAGATTATTTTAATGTAACGGTCAACAAATTGTTTTATTTTGATTGTCCACATATATTGTTTTAGTTTAACTGTCAAATTATCAATTGTTCACATATTTTCAATTGTTCACTTAACTGTCTACATACCGAACTATTTAAATTTAACTATCCACGAGGTAAACCGCGCTGGAAAACAAAAACAAAAAGAAAAAAGGAACATATCAAACTGATATCAATCTTGTAAATACAAAATACTTGAAAGTTTTCATAAAAAGCAGCTGAGATTAGGATGTCAGAAATACTAGCCAAAAAGTTTCAATGTAGCTTCAAATATATTTTCATATATTCAATCCATTGCTAGGTCATCGACTAAGGAAGTTGGTTCGCTCTGTCATGATAGAATTGTTTCTCTCTAGAATCTATCTTACATATCTATACGTCTACCATTCGTCTAGGCTTAGAATATTGGTGGCACAATGTTATATATCTATAGATCTTTGATAAAATCCAAACAAGAATCAACCAAATTATTGGTTCTGTTCTGGCGTCTGGGATTCAGTCTCTTTCCTACTGCCTTAAGATTGCCTCCCTGTGCCTTTTCTATAAATACTTTCATGGCAATTGTTCTGATGAGCTCTTCGCTAGGATGCCTAGACTCTTTGAATTTAAACTCTGGCGATGAGGTCTCAACAGTTTACAACTTCAATCTCCAAAATTTTAAATGCAACGTCAATCGCTATCTACTGTTTTCCTGATTACTCTTCATTTTTTTTCTTTGCTTAGGAATGTTTCTGTTTTTAACTCTTCCACACCCGGTAAACCATTGTCTCAGTGGCTTTATTGCCTTGCTTGGGTGGAAATTAAAATTAAAAAAGATTTCCACCAAATAGAATCCCTTTGAAGATTCTCAATTGTCAAGGCAAAAGAATACTGGACCCAAAGTACAGTTTAAACCAAGTCATCATGTTCCTAAGTGTATATTTCTTTTGTATGATATGTCTTGACGTTGATAATTACGGCCCTCCACCATTTCTTGCCTCTTGTCTTTTCTGAGTAAAACCTTTCCCTTTACTACACATCTTTCTCCTTGTTGGCTCTGTCTGCCATCTAATTTCTTTGACACAAGAAGCTTATACGCTTTTACCGTCTAATTCTCTTTATTTCAATAAGCCCAGGGAGTGTTAAATTCTCCAAGGATTCTTTCCTCGTTATATATCCCCAAAATGCCAGCTGCCTCTTTCACAGTTTCTTTGTAGTTCCTATTGCCCTTAAATCTTCACCATTCCTCACATAATCTAGATTCTCAATATTCAACGACAAAACCACATCTCTAGCGCTTGAAGTCTCTTCTTCATCCACCATTCACTTGAATATAGGACATTAGATATTACATAATATTAGTTTCTAAGAACATTTTTTCAATCACTTCATATCCTGTTCAATGCAGGGCACCCAGTGAGTATTCAGTTTCTTATAGTAGCTACCTTGCTGAACATTTTGCCGAGGTTGCCGTCCCAATGGCATTACAATATATAATTCTACAATTAAAATATAAATTAGACGCTTTATTTTGGAAAGAAAGAACGATTTGATCATTTTTCTCATAAAATTTTCAGGAGACAAAAATAATCTTCTCTCGTAAAATGACCAATGAAAAATGTCTGGCTCCTTTAATGGCAGCCAGTCAGATGAGTGAAAAAGACTTAACATTTCTGGCCTGGGTCGGAATTATTAGATTAAATTGTCCTTTGGCAGTAAACATAATCCCAGCTTCTAAAACTTCCCTTGGGAAATGTTCAGAACGAAGCAATCTATTTTAAGAGAGAAGCATTCCTTTTTGGCGATTGTGACTCAATTTTGACCAACAAATATGGCAGGATATAAAACAGATCCTGAACACCAGCCAAGCTGCTTGACGTATATTTTGTTTTAAGAAAATACTATTCTTTCTTTCTTTCTTTCTTTCTTTCTTTCTTTCTTTGACACAACTAATTTTTTCGAACTTACGACACTTGAGATTTGTATAACAGCTTTATATTTTTATCCCGTCATTTTTTTTTCTTATATAATTCTTAATATGTAGCAATTTCTTTCTTTCCTTCTTCCTTATTTTCTTTCCTTCTTTCTTCCTTTCTTTCCTTCTTTCTTCCTTTCTTTCTTTCACACTGCCAATTCTTTTCGAATTGATGGTCCTTGAGATTTGTATAAACGTTTTATATTTTTTGCCACATCAATTTTTTTGTATAATTCTTACTATGTAGAAATCTTTCTTTCTTTCTTTCTTTCTTTCTTTCTTTCTTTCTTTCTTTCTTTCTTTCTTTCTTTGAACTTATGGCATTTGAGATTTGTGTTACAGATTTATAGTTTTACCGCGTAAGTTTTTTCTTACATAATTCTTAATAGGCTGAAATATTTTTCCATCTTTTTTTTTTGCCTTCTTCCTTTCTTTCTTTGACAAAACCAATGTTTTTTGAAGTTATGATATTTGAGATTTGTATAAAAGTTTATATTTTTGACCGTATCAATTTTTTGTATAATTCCTAATATTTAATTCTTAATATGTAGAAATCTTTCTTTCTTTCTTTCTTTCTTTCTTTCTTTCTTTCTTTCTCAATCTTTGGACGTGGGATTTCATTTTTTTTTTAACCATTTTGACCTAGCTGGTCCTGTCTTTCTTTCATAGATCTTATATACAGGATTTCGCTTTCTTTATTTTTGTCACAACTGCTGTCTTTCTTTCATTTCGACGCAATTGATGGATTTATTAGTTTATCGATCAGCCTTTCTACCTAGAATTAGAGTATCTGCGCACTTTGATGATTATTAAATTGCTGCTATCCAAATCTGTATTTAGGATCAGTGCAGTATCAGTGTAAGTTGCTATCTATCTATCTATCTATCTATCTATCTATCTATCTATCTATCTATGTTCATTACCTTATCTATCTATCTATCTATCTATCTATCTATCTATCTATCTATCTATCTATCTATCTATCTATGTTCATTACCTTATCTATCTATCTATCTATCTATCTATCTATCTATCTATCTATCTATCTATCTATGTTCATTACCTTATCTATCTATTTATCTATCTATCTATCTATCTCATTGTGTTCATTACCTTATCTATCTATCTATCTATCTATCTATCTATCTATCTATCTATCTATCTATCTATCTATCTATCTCGTTCATATATGCAATAGAGGCAAAACGTTTCAGGCCACCGTACATTCCTCTAACGAAGATCTTAAACTGTGATATTTTTCGTATTTTTTTAAGTAAAAGATAAATTTTCAATAACAACACTTTGCTTTTATTCCCAGTCTTTCTCTAGACTCCACTTACTATAAAAAAATTCAAATTAAGATTTATCTGTCCACAATACATTTTACCAGACTTTAGACTTTTCATCAAAGTTAAATTTTAATACAGGTTCTAAATGTTAACTCACCATTGACTAATGAGACTTGTGCAAATGTTGACAGAAACAAAATCTGGAGCACCAAAAGTGACAACCACTGCTGAAGATAACCACTTATTGAGGGCAAATGAAACAGAAGGGAAACTGCTCCAGCAGAACTTAATTTCTCTCGGCCACAACCAAGAGTCGCTTTCAACTGTGTAAAATCAACTTACGTAAGTGGGATTAGGGGTGGATAGCCATCAAGAAAACTTTATTATGGAAGGCGAATAAGCAGAAAAGACTGGGTACAAAAACATCAGAACAAAACACTGAAAGAGCGTCAAAATGTATGGTAGAGAGTTGAGTCCAAATTTGAACATTTTGGTAGTATTAGGTTGGTGCAATGTCATTTTCTCACATAGTAACATGTGTGAGAAAACGACATTATTTTTGCACCAACCTAATAAAAGGAAAGCGTATGTGAGAAGAAAGCCAGGAGAAAAACTGAATGATGAATGTGTTGTTCCAACAATTAAGCATGCTGATGAGTCTGTTATAGCGTGGGGATGTTTTGCGAAGATTTGATTCGATTTTACAATGATGTGCTATTTAGTTTACCCGTAATTGGGAAAAAAAAAACCTTTTTAAAAGACAACGATCCTAAACACTCTCCTAAATTATTAAAGTGAAAAGCGAGGCTGCCCGATGCTGATAAAAGGGCGCAGCTTGGCGCCACTCATCAACCATGTTAATATATGTAATGGCCAGACCATAGCTCTTGCTGCCAGTAGCAATGTTAACTAAGGTGGCCAGTTCAGCAATTCGCTAAATATTTGCGATCTGGCAAAACAGAAGCCCGTGATGTTTGGAGACAGCTACTGATTAAACCAAAATTAAATACCCTCTGAATAGAAACAACGATTCCTGATTATGAGATATGACGCCGATGTCTATGAGGTATCCATTATCTCCGCTTACACGTTGAAGAATTCGGATCAGAATGGAATACGATGGAGATGTAAGAGGCGTATTTACACAAGTTCTTAAAACTATTTCTGCAAATGAAATATTTCGTGGCTTTACACGCAATGGACTAGCTACATAAATCTATCGGGCTCACTGGATGTTTAAGCATTTATGTGTGAATAAAATTAGTAGGAGGCGAAGTCAAAGTCAGCACATTGCTAACACAATTTATTCACTGGCGACAGCTAGGAGCACATGAAAATAGATAGATAGATAGATAGATAGATAGATAGATAGATAGATAGATAGATAGATAGATAGAAATTATCAGACGTAGATACGAAAATAAGTAAAAGAAATTAACAGTACTTTCGCCATAACATATCTTCAGGTTTGTCACCCTGCCTTCTGCTCATGCGTGCTTATAGTTGGTACAATTGCGGTCACGTGATCGGAATTTGATCTTGATCACACCAGTTTTCTTGCTAATGGTACAGTGTAGACATGTTCAGTCCGCTAGAAGTGTGCAACAATAAGGAACAAAGAGAAACAAAGTCTTCTTTTCCCCCAGATTTCCTTGTGATTAAATATTATACAGTGTAACCCGGATATAAGAGACCCGTATATAAGAGAAACCCGGATATAAGAGAGATTGTCTCTGGTCCCAAATTAGAGCCATACTTACCTAAACAAAATAGACAAACCCGGATATAATAGAAACCCGGATATAAGAGACTTCGTATCCGGTCCCGACAACTCTCTTATATCCGGGTTACACTGTATTTCTATTTTTTGTAACCAAGTAAATTGTTAAGAAATAACAAAACAAGAGGCTGCAGATAAATCGTATATTGAATAGAAGAGTATTACACGACTTGGGAGTGTGTGTCGGTTGACGAGCGTTCAATCTAATTTAATGTTCCTCCGAGGCCTACTAAAGTACCAATAGTTTAATTTATACTAATACTGTAAGTGTTTCTTCATGGTCAGTGAGAATATAAAAAGGTAAGGTTAAAATTTCGATTTTTTTTTTTTTGGTTGTGATGTGTGTATTTTTTTTCTTAAATATTCCATGCCAAAATCTGGGTGTGTCTAGCGCGTGTCTGCGTCCAATATGCCGGCAAATACGGTACTTTGAAAATGTTAAAATATTAAAGATTTCTGGCGGTGTTTTCCTTATAGTATCACAATTCTTTCCGATAGTGTAGTGGGTCGATGTGTCAAATACATAATGGCCGTCGGCTCGTTAATCGAATGGAATCATCACAAATTTGATTCATGGTTTTAGCTCTCGTGAGAACGACAATGGCTCTTGAAGACAACAAATGACTTGTAAGGATTATTTCATATTCGGCAAACTAAACTCTGTTCAGGTTGCTTCCTTCTCCCACCTCACCTTTCCTCAATATGCCCCGTGTTTAAACTTTAACGGTTAAACATTCAAATTTATTTCCTTATTATTTTTGCTGATGCCATTAACCATTTTCTGCTGACACCTTTAACCATTTTAACAGTAACGGACATATCGTGCTCTTGAAATATTAGGTTGGTGCAAAAATAATGACGTAATAATGTCGTTTTTTTGACGTATCTTTTAACGTCAAAAAACGACATTATTACGTCATTATTTTTGCACCAACCTAATACAATTTGAAAGCAAGTCTTTGGAGGTATATTGATGTTCAGCAATGAATATATTTCCAAGACTTTGTGATAAATCTCTTGGTGTCATCCTATTTGCAACCAAATATTTATGTGAATCTGGATTTAGTTTTCTTTTGTCAATCAAGACAAAATCTAGAAATCACAGGTAGACATGATGATCGCTATGAGCAACAAAGTACCACATTTTGACAAAATCATATCCAAGAAACAGGAACAAAAAGCCATTAGATTTAAATTTTACATTTTTTTAATGTGATTTCTTAATGTTAGATTTTAGTTTTTTGAGATTGTTTAATTTACACTTACATTGAATGAAAAGCTTAATTTTTTGCTTGTATTTCAGTTTGTTATACAGTATAACCCGGATATAAGAGACCCGGATATAAGAGAAACACGGATATCAGAGAGATTTTCTCTGGTCCCAAATTAGAGCCATACTTACCTAAACAAAATAGACCAAACCCGGATATAAGAGAAACCCGGATATAAGAGACCTATTCTCCGGTCCCGACAACCCTCTTATATCCGGATTACACTGTAACGGTTTTCTTTTTCTTTCTTCCTTTTCATGTCACTCAAAAATTAGCTTAAATAAATCTGTTGCTCAAATTGAGTATAAATTGCCTTCTTCATTATTCATATGAAATATTACTTTTGTGTGTGTATATATATATATATATATATATATATATATATATATATATATATATATATATATATATAGGGGTGCGAGATCATATTATGAGTTTTCTAGTGAGGCGACGCATAGAAAAGATTGGGAACTCCTGTTGTAGAATGTCTCTTCTATTTCTTTTCAGATCGTGTCCGTACTATTAACACTGCAAGGAGATTAAATCACATAACTGCGTTTTCTTTGTGCAACAGCCGAGCTGATGACAAAATCTATGAGCAAAGTGAATGATCAACTCCAGAAGAAATTCAAGCTGGTTGACATAATATGTTTGCCGAAACTCTGATCAACCTTCGTCAAATGTAGACATTCTCGTTTAATAAAGGCAAGTAATCGTTTGCATAAGAATAACATTTACACAAGTCAGTGATGCTAAATTGTGTACAGGCATTTTTATGATCTTCAGATTAGAAGCACAACGAAAGGGTAATGATAGAGATACTGAGAAAAGAAGAAGAATGTACGGTAAGTCTTTAAATCAGTAGTGTATATATATATATATATATATATATATATATATATATATATGAAATGGACAAAGTCCGACAATTATTTTAAGACAATTTTATGTTTATACATTCTTTTTATAGATACAAATATTTAAGTAAATGCTCTGTTTATAATAAACAGTATTAAACAACATTTACCGGCCTGAATGTCCGAGAAATTTTCACAGAAAATATTCGTCCTCCGACAGGAATCGAACCTGTATCCTATACGGAACTGTCATTTAGCTTGACGTGCCTTTACCGATTCATTTTGCCTTCTTGGGCTAACATTCTCGGCTGACATGAAGTAGAAAGACTATATTGAATCCATTGATAGGTCAACTGCTAAGAAAGTTGGTTCATTGTATCAGGTGAGACAGTGTTTTTCTCCAAAATCCATCTATCATAAGTCTAGCATTTATTCATTCTTAGAATATTTCTGCCATATGTGGTCTGCTGCCCCTGCTATTTACCTGGAGCTCCTTAATATGATCCAAAGAAGAATCAGCAATATCATAGGTCCTGATCTGGCGGCTCGGCTCGTCTTCTGTCACTTCCCCACCGCCGACCTGTGCTTTTCTTTTATAAATACTTTCATGGTAATTGTTCGGATGATCTCTTCCGTATAGTATCTAGACTTTATGAATTTAAGCGCAGTACTAGACCAACAACGAGTTCATATCAATTTACAGTTGAGCTAGCTAGATGTAGACGTATCTTCTTTGATGACAGTTTCTTTTCTCGCACTTCTCGCTTGCGGAACTCCCTTCCAGCTCTATGCTTTCCATCCTATTTTAATCTGCAAAAAATTTAAATGCAATCTCAATCGCTATCTACTGCCCTCTCTTTTCTCTTTCTACTCATTACTAATGTTTCTGTTCCTAATTCATCCACACCCTGTAACCCCTTGTGTCTTAGTGGCTATACTGCCTTTTTTTTTTGAGTCATACCGATTACTAAAACGAATCCCCCCACAACCCCCCCCCGGCAAAACACAAGGCCGTCTTATAATTAGATGATCCTTCTGTTTAATAATCGTTCAAAAATTCTACAAATATCTATTTGTCTGTCTGTTATCGAAGCAGGAGCTATGATCATCAAATTTTCTATGATTTTTTCCTTTAGAAGGAACTTATAGAATAACTAAAACTCAGGGACGCGTTTTTAATTTTAATGAGGAAAAATTATTAATGAAATTTGAAAATATTAAATTTTGGTTTAGCATTTCCAAAGATTAGCGATAGAGTTTTCATTTAGATTGTTTTATGAAGAATCTGGTAGTTTTATTCTTTAGAGAGGCCGACAATATCCGATTTAAATCCCTCGAGGAAGGCAAAAGAGAAGGGATTATCCACTCCTTAAAGATTAAGAAATTTAGCATCCTGTTTAAAATATCAAATGATAAAGACTTGACTTAAAAATGGAAGCCATGTGCCTGGTGTCTGTAAATTAAAAAAAAAATGGAAGCCATGTGTAGGTGTCTGTAGATTTTTAAAAAAAATGGAAGCCATGTGTAGGTGTCTGTAGATTTTTAAAAAAAATGGAAGCCATGTGTAGGTGTCTGTAGATTTAAAAAAAAAATGGAAGCCATGTGTAGGTGTCTGTAGATTTAAAAAAAAATGGAAGCCATGTGTAGGTGTCTGTAGATTTTTAAAAAAAATGGAAGCCATGTGTAGGTGTCTGTAGATTTTTAAAAAATGGAAGCCATGTGCCTGGTGTCTGTAGATTTTTTAAAAAATGGAAGCCATGTGTAGGTGTCTGTAGATTTTTTTTTTTTAATGAAGATTTTTTTTAAATATAAAAATAATTCCTAAATTAGTTTTCTGTTAACTTGGGGTGCACCTGGCTGTCGTTTATGGCGCATTAGTTTTCCCGAGAACACCGGTTGAAAGGGTCCTAGGTATGACGACATCTGGCAGCAAGGCCTCTGATCCGGACGTTTTGAGGAGCGCGGAACCACTTCTTAATTGCTGTTGTTCCCAGGGTGGTAACACCTGTCAGAGGCCTGGCTATGGACAAATAATGAACTCCCAAACTGGGGCCAAAACATTATGAAAGTGTAAAGATACATTTTTGTAGTAAGAATACCAGCAATACATTTTCGTAGTAAAAATGATTACTAGTAATAGATTATTGAAAAAGGAAAAGAAAAAATTACCAGCAATCAGTGCCATGCGTGATACAAGCTTAGGCGATCATGTATCTTTTGATACATGACTGATGAGGCAGATTTATTCCCGCAATATGTTGCCATTTCTTTGTGCTGTTGACCATTTGCCATCCAAGGCTATAGAATCCGGTCTGTCCTGCTATTTACCCATATCTGGGGTGGGGGGTGGAGACGAAGAGGATTCATACCTTTCCCAAGGATATTTGCACGTAGGTGAATATAATGGATTTGACTGGAATTCGAACTCGGCTCTCCGATTCCTCAATCCGAGCCGCTATCACATTTTTGAAAAGAAAAAAATTACCAAAGTTCCTATGAAAATTCAATTTCGACATTAAACGATCCATAAGAAGTTGATGTGCCGTTAAACAAACCAAACCAAACAAACCGGTTGAAAAATGATGCTCAAGAACATAATTTTAGCATATGAAAAAAAAAAAAAAAAAACTAAAACTAAAATAGAGGGTCCGATTTTCAATGTAAATGAACTGCTAAATTCGCCTCTTACCGTCATGTCATCGAATCTTTATTTTTCTGTTAAGCTCAGTGGTACTTACCATCTTCTTCTCCAGCACTTCTTTTCAGTTATTTGTACGGGATTGAGCCCCCACCCACGGCTTATCAACCCTTTGCATGTTATTCAAAGCAAAAAACCTTTTTTAGATTTTTTTTGTTAGATAATAATTGTTGTGGATTCCGAGATGAAAATCCGGTCTCAAATGAATGACAAACGCAGGAATGAAATATAGCAAATAAACGTATTGACATAATAATACAATTGGTAATACGGTTAGTAGATCCAGAAATGTGGTTAGTAGCAATAATAATATATATACAGTCTGGGAAATTCAGTATCGAAGTAGGACTTCCTTCTGAGTTTATGTGCTCGCAACTGTGACTCCTACAAAGCGTTTACCTCACACTCTCACTGTATCACTGTCACTCCCGGGTATTCATCGGCAGCAGTACAAGTACAACCTAGGCGAGTCCACTTGTATAAAAATGGGTGGACCCCTTAACAATAATGGTTTTAGGGATACATGTCTTATTAATTAACCCATAGCTGGAGGAAGAAGAGGTGTATTCTTATCTTTCCCAAGGGTATTTGCGCGTAAGTGAATTTAACGGACCCATCGGGAATTTGAACTCGGCTCTCCGATGAACTATTCCGAGCCATCATCCATTACACCACCCGCACATCTAAGCTTACAAAACCTGGTATTCCCAAACAGTCACCTAGATACTGACCAGGCTCGTAAAAAATTTCAACCATAAGAGAAAGACTACTTTTAACATTTTACTTTGTATTGTTTAGTCAGTAATTTCTTGCAGTTTTTGCCAGTATTATTCATATGTCTCTGGCCTTCTGGTGTATACAGCGTCCAGTAATCTTTGAGTGTCGTCTTGTTGAGACTAGACTACGCACACATCCAAGCTTACAGCGTCTGGTATTGCCAAGTTATCACCCATCTAGGTACTGGTCAGAATCAACGTACGTAATAAGATGATGATCTTGCTCATCTTGGAATTTTCCGTCAGTTCATTAGTTAAGACGAATTAATCAAACAGCTTAGTATAAATTTTATGGAACTCTCCTGTCATTCTGTTCGTTTCCCCGGGGCGGGAAATTAATAGTTTGCATACGTAACTATACTCATTCGTTTTAAAGGTCACAAGGTCGGTAGATTCTGAATATATTTACAGAATGTGCACCTTAAGATTAACAGTACAGCTGTTTGTACGAAGACTCATAAGATTTTGTAGATTTCTCTTACATTTTTATGCATGTATACAATATTTAACCGCCATGAACTACATCCGCGTCCCCGGTAACACGATAGACAACATGCGCGTCCTGGGTAAAACGATAAACTACATCCGTCTCCCGGGTAACACGATAATCTACATTCGCCTCCCGGGTAACACGATAATCTACATTCGCCTCCCGGGTAACACGATAATCTACATTCGCCTCCCGGGTAACACGATAAACTACATCCGCCTCCCGGGTAACACGATAATCTACATTCGCCTCCCGGGTAACACGATAAACTACATCCGCCTGCCAGGTAACACGATAATCTACATTCGCCTCCCGGGTAACACGATAATCTACATCCGCCTCCCGGGTAACACGATAATCTACATTCGCCTCCCGGGTAACACGATAATCTACATTCGCGTCCCGGGTAACACGATAAACTACATCCGCCTCCCGGGTAACACGATAATCTACACCCGCCTCCCGGGTAACACGATAATCTACATTCGCCTCCCGGGTTACACGATAATCTACATTCGCGTCCCGGGTAACACGATAAACTACATCCGCCTCCCGGGTAACACGATAATCTACACCCGCCTCCCGGGTAACACGATAATCTACATCCGCCTCCCGGGTAACACGACAATCTACATCCGCCTCCCGGGTAACACGATAATCTATATTCGCCTCCCGGGTAACACGATAAACTACATCCGCCTCCCGGGTAACACGATAATCTACATCCGCCTCCCGGGTAACACGATAATCTACATTCGCCTCCCGGGTAACACGATAATCTATATTCGCGTCTTTGGTAAGACGATAAACTACATCCGCGTCCCGGGTAAGACGATAAATTACATCTAACAGCAAGGCTTCTAAACAGAGGGTTTTGAGGATCGTGGAACCACCTCTTAATTACAGGTGTACCCAGGTCCATCCTGAACCGGGATGGTAGCATCTGTAAGGGTTCCAGCTATGGACAAATAGTTAACTACCTCCCAAAAGGGATCAAAACACTACGAAAATATAAAAATAGGTTTTAATACCAGCAATATATTTTTGTAAAAATATTACCAGCAATGAATATTGGAAAGAAAAAATTATTACCAGCAATACATTTTTGAAAAGAAATATTAGCAGCAATAGATATTTGAAGAAAAAATATTAGCAGCAATACATTTTTTGAAAAATAAGTATTAGTAGCAATACATTTT
>OZ010592.1:52063387-52088387 GCA_963932145.1 Acanthosepion lycidas | reverse complement strand
GACTTCCTGTTGTTACCTGTTGATTACTTCCGTTGCCGCTGCTGAATCGAGCAAAGCATGCCGCAATAGTCAACAAACGAAATAGAATTTTATATCCAAGTAGGCGTAGTATGTCCTTGAATTCGAAACATCACAAATTATACTAACATATGTATGTATGCATGTTATGGGGCACATGACGGAGTGGTTAGAACGTTCGCATTTTGACCATTGGATCCCGTTTCGAATGTGACCAGAGTCAGTTTGTCAGGGAGGTGGCTTCCTGATGTTATTAGATTGAAGGAGGCGATCCCAAATTGCAGCACCTTGGAAAGTGCCTGTAAACTATAACATGGGTTGACCCAAGCCTTGTGAGTGAAATTGGGTAGACGGAACCCTTGGAGAACCGTCGATGGTTGTGCTAGCACGAAATGACAAGTCATTGTGACCGAGGCATTGAGCGTTCTGGTCGTGTTCAGTTTAGACTGTTGATCACGCTAGATAACACGCTCTCTCCCAGAAGCTGTAACTAAGGTCTGCTCAGCATAGTAGCAGTATAAGACACGGGTGGGCTCTGTTGGTTTTGAATAACCACACATGTGCCTGAGCGGGCGGATGCAGCAGGGATTGGCTAGTCGTCCTCGTAGACAGACATCCTGGGCTCCTCAGAGTGGTCAGCCATCATGTATGTATACGTAACATCCTCAGTATTAATTACCAGTAGTTTTAGTTGAAGATGTTAAAATGGTGGATTCCAGATTATGTCAGTTTTGAAACATTATCCTAATCTAGGTTTTAAAACTTGATCACAGGATACCGGAAGTGGGTGGAGATGAAGCAATATCTGACTTTACTGCCAAAACTGGTTTAAGCCTTTGTAAGCGTGTTGATTTGTCTCTTACAATAAGAAACAACAAATAGAACTATTATTATTTATGGCTTCATTTATTTGTCTGTTTAACGTCATATCTGCTCCTTATGGGTAAGTTAATACCGAAATTTAATTTTCTTGGGAGTTTGGAAGTAATAAAAATATGTTATTCTGCTTTCACATTTGACTACATGGTAGATAATACTCAGCTTTTGTGCATATACATGTTTGTGTGGGCATAATTACTAGAAATGGTGATATGTGTTTTATGTTGTGGTTTTGTTGAAATTAAATTTTAGAATACAGATTGATTTAAGAAATTCTAGGATATTATATGGTTTAATGTCAATAAAGTTATTTCGTGTTGATAGTATGGTAGTATTTTAAACGGGTTTGCGTGAAGTCGATATAATTTGTTAGTATGTGCGTATTTTTGGTAAATTATATAAAAATCCATTGCTGGCATTTTGACTATAAAAATGTATTTGTTTTACTTTCATAGTGTTTTGTTTTTGCTTAAGGAGTTCTCTAAAAACCTCTGGCCCTAACAGGTGCTATCACCGCGGGTTATAATGGAACTGAAAACAGCAGCAATTAAAAGGTGGTTCCACGCTCTTCGACATCTCCAACTCCCGACCAGTGGCCTTGCTACCGGATGTAGTTTATCGTCATACCCAGGACTATGATGGTTTAAAATGAAAGATAGACGAGAACGAGACCATTAGCACTTTCAGGTGATGTAAATGTAGGACATTACATAAATGTCAAAAAAACATAGAGAAGCTTTCAAAGCTTTGATTAACAAATGAACATACTTTTAATAGGCCAGAATGCATAATAAAAACATTTGTGATATGTATACAGGCAGCAAGTAATGTATGTTTTTCATCTGGATGGTAAAAACCGTTTGCTTCAGCCAAAAATGTTTATAAATTGAAAGTCTTCAGGTCGTATTTATTTGGAAGATGTCGCCAAAAGTGTTTAAAAATCAATATGGCGGCTAGTTTAGCAGTCGAAGATTTTCTGACCCTTAAAGTTCGAGATGATGTGATATATTTTTTTTTAATTAGAGACGCTTTTTGAGAGAAATCATAGGATGCGCCGGAACAAATTTTGATTGAAAGATATTGTAAAATTTGTAAAAATGAAATATTCTCCTTTCATATAAATGGAATTAAATTGCTAGATGTAACCGTAAGTTCTATCTTAACAGTTTTTTTTCTTGCACTTGCAGCTTGTGGAACTTTATTCCGGCTATTTGCTTTCCAGACAACTTTGATCATCACAAATTTTAATTCAATGTCAATTGTTATCTACTGCTTTCCTGATTTCTCTTTTTTCATGGTTCTCGTACGTTAATATTGTTTCTCTTTTTGTTATATTCTTCCTCTCTCAGTAAGCCCTTGTGTCTTAGGAACTTTATTGCCTTGATTGCGGTGAAAATATTATATATATATATATACAAAGAAATAATCACACATAGAATCAATCAGAAATATTAATGCCATTAATGGTGACATCCGTCACTAGAAACATAATATATGCATTAAAATACTGTTAATCCATAGAGTGAAGTGATCCTCGTCGAAACCATTGATGTCTGTAGTTTTCAGTTTATTTGATGTTAAAATGCTAGTACTTACGAATAGTCCTCTATTCATCACCAGGCATGTGTTTTTTTCCTTATATAATCAAAAACTTGAAGACGAAATACTTGTTTGTCGACCGAAATATGTTTTTTGAATATCTTGAATATTCGTAAGTACTAGCAAAAAAAAAAAAACAAAAAACCAGACCACTTTAAGGTTGCATTATAATAATTTATTTCATCAGAGCCATTTTAAAGGACACTGGATCATCAGATAGAACTTCCAAAAGATGAAACGAAACGAAATGAAATGAAAATTCATACTTTTGATGGGTAGTGTAAGTTTTTGTAATTTTTTGTGAGACATGGTCGAGTTTAGACAGGGTTTATTTAATATTTCTTTCAATCATACTTAGTATTGGGGTAGGAGGGACCGGACCGTGACATATTTAATCGGTTAACTTAACGGAAGTGATATATTGAAATAAATTGCTAAAACTATACCACCCATCTCTTTCCTACGTGAAACCTATTTACAGCCTCTTTCTCTTTACTTCCCCCTTCTTTCTCTTTTCTTTTTCTTTCTTCTCCCCCCCCCACTTTTCAATATATCACTATAATATATCATTATAATGGAACCTTAAAGTGGTCTGTTTTTCTTTAAAATATTAGCTCTGGATTTATATTGAGCTCTCAGGATTTCATCCTCCTTGGGACTACCCATACGGATTACCAAGTTTTACATAACTTATATATATATATATATATATATATATATATATATATATATATATATATATATATATATATGATAAAATATAGTCTTAAGCTATGTTATATGTATGGGTTAAAATAGTCAATATCAGGGATAGAGCATATGCAAATATAAAAGTGGACATTGAAATCAACACCAAGAGGCAACAATCTATTTCACGCTATGGCTTGGCGAATGTGTTTAGCATGAAACAGACTGTCGACTCTAGGTGCTGACTTCAATGTCCACTTTTACATTTGCAGCTATCTATCTATCTATCTATCTATCTATCTATCTATCTATCTATCTATGTGTGTGTGTGTGTTTGTTCTAAATTTGTTTTTTATTTAGTGAATATATATATATATATATATATATACATACATATATATATATATATATATATATATATATATATATATATATATATATATATATATATATATGCGTGTGTTTGTGTGTGTGTTTTCTAATTTTTGGGTTGATTAGTAAATATTCCTTAATCATACAAGAAAAACGGTTTAAATTTCCTGTTAAAAACAGACCAATTTTATTTTTTATTTTCTTCAATTTTCACTGTATTAAGCGTGTAAATCCTAAGAGTTATTATTGCATATGTTTTTTTTTTAACTTGTAAAACAAGCAAACAAACAACTTGCTTGACAAGCAGTAATAAGGAATTGGACAGGACAAATAATTGAAACTTGATTGTAGTGTCAATCATTTTTTATTTCTTTGCATATAAATTATTGAAAACTTAAGAGCACGCATCTCGTCTGCCATTTTGAAACCTGTATCATAGCCTTTTGTGGAACGAACTTATTTCATTTGTTAAACAAGTAGATAACTGTGCAATGTTAGACGCCCGGAAAGGTATCCTTTTATTATAAGTCTGCAGCCACTGAAAAAAAATTCTACTTTTATCCTTCCGCTTGAATAATAAAGGATATTTCACTGAATTTTTTGTTCGTTTTTCTTACATTCTAGCTTTTAATATAAGGAAAAAAATTTGCATGCGCGCGTACATATATATGCGCCCAAACATGCATATATACTTGCAGATATTTGTCTCAGTTTGTTCAAATCCCACACACATACACTGATATATATATATATAGTTTCAAACAAATATTTATTTGCATGTACTCACAAACACACACACACATGCATACCTATATATATATGACTGTATATGACTGTTTATTCCTAGGCGTAAGCACTTAAGCGTATACATTGTTACCACTTCTACTGGCCCGTTTGTGAATTGAAGCAAAATGGCGCGTAGGTTACAAAAGATGGCTATCAGTTTTCTTTCGTGTTTTTTTCTTCTTCTTCTTTTGAATGAATGGAGAAAGAATTTGGCAGTGAAACTGAAGAGTAAAAGAGAAAAATGATTCTTTGAGTGTTTGTCGAGTTTTTGCGCCGAGTGTCGTCCATTGAGACGAAGGATAAATGAAAATATTTGAAGTTCTCCATTTTTTTATTTTCTGAAGTAAAAGGGATAATTTACAACAAAGTTTACCAGGACTTTTGTTATTCTGTTCAAAAAGGTGTAGACATTTAGAGTAAGTGGACAGAGTTAAGATAATTGTATAGAGGAACTAAGTGGCAGATGGTGATTTTATATATATATATATATATATATATATATATATATATATATAGGGAAAACTTTTCGTTACCTCCGCGTTTCGTCCTCTGATGGGGGCAAACGTAAGGATTTTATATCGCAACAAATATTTATAAGCAGAAATAAAAATGTAGTCATTTTTTCAAAATTTTTATTTTTGCGAATGATTTTTTGAAAAAGCTCCCAAATATGAGTATCCAATAATAATAACGTTTAAAGTTATCTCGTTCTCTCTTACGCACACACATACACAAACAAATATATATATATATATATATATATATATATATATATATATATATATATATATATATATATATATATATATATACATGAACAAAAAATTATATACCACAAAATGTATATATTGTTTTAAAAATGACTGGACGCATTTAAAATGTACTTTTTCGTCCATCACTTCTTCAGAAAGATTCGTTTGAAAAAAAAAAAAAAAAAAAAAAAAAGAAAAAAAAAAAAAAAACAAACATTAAAAAAATCATAAACAGCGAAACTGAAAATATGCATGGCGGGTAAAATAAGGAGACAATTAAAATAAATTTATTACTAAAACTATATATCTATGTAAATAAGTACTCCTAGTGAGTACAAAATAGAAAAAATGCGTACTCACAACCCAAACACGTAACCCCGAACGAAGAAAGTTCTCCTTCCTACACAAACTTGGTCGATTCATTTAAATATATATATATATATATATATATATATATATATATATATATATATATATATATATATATATATATGTATATATATATATATATATATAAATTCCCAAGAGGATAGAATCCAGGTAGAACTCAATGTCCAGGACAGAGTAAGAATATTTCATTTTTTATTGTGCGTAATGTCACCACAAATGTATCCACACGTTTCCGGTGTCTCTTTGTTTAACTTTAGGTCAGCGATTCGGTAGTGATTTATGAATCTGAAAATATTTCATATTTATCTGTATCTCACTAATATAAACCGTTATCTAACTCCTCTCTTTAAAACTTCTCTCTATTAAATTTTAATCCCCACCTTCACCTTTAGGCCTTTCCTGCTCTTCTTTCTTTTGTTACACCTCTCCCTAGAGCTTTCATACATTTCCCTCTCACACTTGTTTCCAACTCCCACACATACACTCTCACTAAAATTTTGTTTTTTATACCCAGAGTTATATTTTCCAATTTCTTTTTGAATTTGTAGGTCTGATGAATTGGATCGTGATTACGATCCCAATATAATAAATTATAACCATGGAATATTAGTGTTTGAGCCATTTATATTATATTTATATTATATTATATTATATTTCTACTTAGAACTCTGTTATAGTAATTTACCCTCGCACGAACTCTACCAGCTATAAATAGGAGCAGGTACTGCCTTTTTGGAGAGGTAAGTTTCCAGCAGTCAGCTTTGACAGTCGGATCGAACATTCTTGCTGTAACAATCTCGTTTGTATATATTTATATTACTGTTTCTGTTAATATATTTGTTTAACTCAATTCCTCTCTTTGTGCCTTTATTCCTGGCCCTAACTAGGCCACAACATAAACCTGAATATATATATATATATATATATATATATATATATATATATATATATATATATATATGCTGGCTACTACTTTCAGAGTGGACTCGTCTGCTTGGGTGGTTAGCTAATCCCTCTTGCAGACGTTTGATTACGTTGCAAAACATTTATTATGAGTTCACACCTTAGATGGTCATAATCTTCTTGATGGCTTAGTCGGTTAAGGAACTTCGGATCTAACAATGGTGTCCTTCTGCACGGGGTGCGGATACGGGTTCGAATTGTACGAGAGTGCTTCTGTTTTTCTTTAATACGACTTTTCGAATATTCAGGCCAGTAAAGAAAGATAAATAAATATGCCGTTTAATAAATGAATGGATTGCCTATTCATAATGAGTATCTACTAAAAATAACGTTTGAAGTGATAAAAATCTGTCGTTTAAATAAGAATTCCATTACTTACTGAACACATCAAGTGCTCCACACTCGCTTCAATCTTCAGCAGTGCGCCGTGCTTCAGCAAAGTTTCGGCCCATTAAACTCGGTGGGCTCGCAACAGCTGGATGATGTTACGTTGCAACTGGTCTATGTTGTTAGTTGAATGCGACTTGATACGAATTTCTGGGTAATCCATGCACTGCCTTCCACTGCTTTTTCGCCACAAGTCTTTATCACCTTATTCGGCTTTTGGATACCAGCACACTTGATTAATCTATTTAAGGAAGCAGCAGGAAATCCTCTACAGCCAACCTCAAATGGCACCTCTCTCACGGACTTCATCCACCAGTTCCTCATACCGAAGCAGCTTTCTTTCTTGAGCCTCTTCAATCCCTTCTTCTCATGCCATTGTTAGCTCGCATAAACAACAGATGTTGCTTCTCGATATCAAGTAACACTAGATCTGGTCTCAGTCCAGGCACATTAACCTCCACTGGCAGTGTAGCATCAACCAACATTCTCCACTTCCTTAAGTCCTTCGACCTGGTCTTCTGCTTTGTGTCAGTCGCACCTTGCTTCTGGAAGGCAATCCTTTGCAGGCCCGTCGAGGGTATACTAGCATTTCATGCGGCTGCTGCCACGACCTCCAGAACCAAGTTATGTCTGAAGGTGTACCAGCCGTTTTGTAGCGCCTTTGGGCAGGATGACAGTATGTGGTGCAGGTTTCCATAAGCGCCACGCAACAGGCACGAGGGTGACTCCTGCAGTCCCCCTCTCTTCAACTTTGCCGGTGATGATGCCACATCATATGCTGCCTGTATGAGGAACCTCAAATGTCCTGCGCTGAGACACTACCAATCAGACCAACTGATATGAACATCCTGAATACCCTCCCAGGTGAGCCATCGACCCTACTGAGCCTGCTGGACAGTCTCTCCTCCTCGAACTTCTGAACACCCTATTCCTGTAACTTACGTTGCTCCTGTCTACTGGCCTCTGACCAGAATCTCTCCCTCTCAACTAGACCGTTCCTTGTAACAACCTGAACATCTGCCTGCTTTATCATCACTTCCACTGTTGACATCACGTCTGACACTTTCCGCTTTCTTCTTGTCTTCACCGCTGGCACATTTTCCTGGATTACAGCATCTATTGAATCACACAGAACTGCAATCTCGCCTTTGCCACCTTGCGCTCCTCCACCAAAGTAATAGGAAAAGAGCTGCCATACAAAGCAACCGGCGACAGAATCTTTGCAGCACCAAGCCACTTCCGTACGCATTTACTGATTTTCCTCTCAATTATCTCAACTCGAGACAGTGCTACCTCATATATAGTTAGCGGCCACATTAGTCTCGGCATCAAACCAAAATGCATACACCAAACTTTAAATTTCTCGGGAAGCCCACATTGGTCTATTCTTCGCAGAGCGACCTCCGCTTATGGCTGGATTTCAATCCGACGGTGACGATCTCTCACTGGGAAGTTATACCACCTCCCAAGACTCTTAACACCTTGCTCCCGCACTGTTGGTATCTTTTCACCTGCGATGTAAAACCCTTCATGTATGACAGAACCTCCCTTCATAGACAATGACCTGCTCTTTGGTTTGAAGGCCATCTGATTCCATTCTACTAACTCTGCAAGTCTATCCAGAACCAACTGTGCTACTTTCCTATAACTTGAATTATTGTTAAATCATCCATAAATGTCCGGATTTTGACCTCATTCTGCAGGAAGTGGTACTTTGGCGTCAGAACTCTCAGGATCATCTCCACCACCATCACAAACAGTACTGGGGAGATGGCACATCCCATAGCAATTCCCCTGTGTAGCTCTACATACCTTGTAGGGTAGTTCATCATTGAAAAACGCTGCATGAACTGATTGAAGTACATAGCCAGACAACCCCTCAGTCTCTGCGGTACGTAGAAGAACTCCAACGCCAGCTGTATGTGGAACTGAAGCATACGCATTAGCAAGATCCAGAAAGATGACGTGAATATTCTTCCTTTCATTTTTAGCCTCGCGGATCTTCGCCCAAATCATTGACACATGTTCCAAGGACCTCGGAAATACTTTTGAATTTTAGTATCTATGTAGTTATTCCCAAGCAGGTAGCCCGTCAGCCTCCTAGCAAATACCATAAAGAACAATTTTCCTTCAACGTTCACGGGAGATATTGAGCGAAACTAAGTGTCAATGGATTCTCCTTCTTCGGTATTGTTGCATAGTGGAGTACCGACCATATAAATATGGTTGGTACCAGGAAGAGGGGGAAGGAATCAAGAGATTCAACCAGAGACTCTGCCCGACTGCGACTCAGTCAACACATTCTCCAGGAACGGTCTTCCCAGGAATATACAAAAGACTATATGTAAATATTGTGTACACTTTCTTGTTTCAATACATTTTGTTCTAAGTACATTTTGTGTTGCATTATTATTCCATGCATTAGTCAAGTTTCAACAGGTATATACACACTATCAGCTCGACACCAACAGTCCGGAACATTACCAACTTCCCAAATCTTCACAAGAAGCCTCCACAAACACCTCAGCAGCCTGGGACACCTCTTGTAGACAGCATATGTCACAACATTAGGACCACCCGCAGAACATGTTCTCGACTTCCGTATAACCCCTTGGACCACCTTCCAAGTCACTGGAGACTCATTAAAAGCTACTTCTGGGGCGCCAGGCCTGAATAAATCTGGCATCACCTCCGCTGGGACCACCCAGCTGGCATAAGAGTACGTGCTCATAAGGTGTCTCATGCTCAACGCTCCGCTAGTCTTCTCCCTAAACAACTGCTTCGTGAAGTGAAACGGACTTTCCGTGAATGACTTCCGAGCCTTGGCAGCCTTCTGTCTCTTTTTGGCAAGCCGTTCCGCTCTACTTAACTTGCTAATGCGCTTCCTTATGTCCCCCAGGATTGGCCTGATTTCCTCTGCCCTCTGCAAATCCGCCCGCATTGCTGCTCGTAACCTTCGAAACTTTCCTCATTGACCGGATGGTTCTTCACCGCCGACTTACCTGCATTGCAGCTAAGGACTTAGCTTTCATTTCCTTTAACCCAAGCCTAGTGACCCCATAGTCACTGATCATTTCCCCAAGCTGGTGGACTTTCCTTCCTGGATCATCCCTGAGTATCTATGGCTGCTGATAAGTCTTCATCCATCTCTGACCACGCCCTATCCACAGAGGAAGGCCACTTGATAATTCGGCGACTAGATTCAGCTTATAAAAAAAAGGATCCGGCGGGTCATTGTGCTGTTCATCCTGGTCCAGACACTCCGACCACTTATCGATTACTGCCGTGCGCTTCTTTGCCACTGAATCACCGCCACATATAATTTTGGTTTCTGTATCTTGCGACCCTTCGATGACTTGATGACTCTTTTACAGCCATCACATTCCCTCTGGATCTTACGGTCGTCATTACCAGATTGTCTGTCCATTTTAAACTCAGTGTAATCATAGAAAGTCGCGTGGTTTTACATCCGACATGAAACAGGTAACTCTACATGATCCACAGATTGACTGGAAGATTACATACTGGTCCGGGTTTACCAGACTTCAGGCGAGCTCGATCTTCAAAAGGTTTCCCATTGCACCATTCCTACATGCGCAGGCGAGTCCCCAACTGCCAACTGTTGGAGAACCCAATTACATATAAGCGCTGCTTCTCGTGAAAACTCAGGGCGGGCAGTTCACGCCCCGCAGTCCTATCACTGCCGTCACCGCACTCTCACAGTCGTCACCATCCTTTCATGGTTGTCATTGTAGAACCAAAGGTATTGAACACATGTACACATCAAGTGCTCTAGACCAGCTGTAATTTTTAGCTGACCGTCGCGCATCAGTTTCCAACGTAATTTCAATAGAAACAAAATGAATAGAATAACATATGCATTTTTTCTTTTTTCCTCAATAATTTTAAAATTTTAAACTTAATATAGATTAAATTTACATTTTTGAAATGGGTAGTTTTTAATTTTAATTTCAAATTTTATCGTACAATTTAATACTTATAAGTTAAAATAAATTCTATTTCAGTATAAACCTAACTTTAAAGCATTTAATAGTTATTATAACCTTACTTTGTTGTCAAGTTTTTTGAATTCTCATATACTTGTATTTTGATTGATCATTTCAGCTCATGTAACAGCGTTTCCCCTTACAAGGGGTAGTTAATCAATTTGAACCTTTTAAAACCTTTATTCTACAATCTACATTCAACATCATCACTTGATAAGTCACCAAAGGTGTTGAAACAAAATGTCTATTTTTTAGTGATTTTATAACATATTTATGTTATAATTTTTAAATAAATAATTATATATATATATATATATATATATATATATATATATATATATATATATATATATATATATATATGCATCAGATCTTTATTCAGACATGTAAGATTAAATATAACATATAACGAATGTCTATCACTATCATGCTTTATCAGGAGCCGTTCTAAGCTTCGTATATTGCCTTTAATTTCAGGAGAAAAATAAAATAAAAACTAAAACACAATGTAGAAATATCCAAACGCTAGACAATTTTGGGTTTTATTTTCTCCTGATTAAACAGACAATATACGAAGCTTGGAGCGGCTCTGGTAAAACATAATAGACATTCGTTGTCTGTTATATTTACCAATACATCTCTGAATATATATATATATATATATATATATATATATTACTTTAATTTTTTCAGCTCTCTGTTGCTTGATTAGTTAGTCAGCTGTATGAATACACCTTATTATAGCGCGAATAATTACTTGAAGCTAAAAGGGCAGGATGTGTTGTGTGCTTTGCATATAGACAAACGAAAAATGCACATGCATGAAGGAAATCCTCCTAAAAATATCGGCTGATAAATTTTGATGAGTTCAGTGAGTATTTAAGGACTCACTTGAAAATGCAGGGTGTCTGCTACCATCAGGTGTTAAAAAAAAATTGTGATTGACAATGTTTTACAATGGATTTATACCTAGAAATTCCTGAGCTTACAGAATTTGGGGGCCCCTTCATTACGTATGTTCGTCCCCACATCTGAAAATAAACAAATCTTCTCTGTTCTTATACATAATATATGCAAAATAATGTCGTTTTCTCACATATGTTAATATGTGAGAAAACGACATTATTTTTGCACCAACCTAATAGAAACATAACGTATACATTAAAATGCTGTTAATGTATTGAATGATGTGATCCTCATTTATAAAACTGTATTCAGATGTTTCTAGTGCATATTTTTTTAAGTTAAGCAAGTACTTTCGAAGACCATGTCTCCATCCTCAGGCTGTAATTTTTTCCTTTAAATATATATATATATATATATATATATATATATATATATATATATATATATATATATACATATATATGTGGTTGTTGTATTAGGTTGGTGCAAAAATAATGTCGTTTTTGCCGTTAAAAATAATGTCAAAAAACGACATTATTTTTGCAACAACCTAATAGCTTCTGTAATTCTTCAATGAACGAAGCACTCATTTTCATCTCATATATTGTTTATAGGTTCATAAGTGCAGCCAACAATTGTGTACGAGTTCATCTATTTTCGTGGTGTCTACGTTTCAGACGAGTCATATTAGGTTATCTGAGCCTAGATGCTTCTTTTCTTTGACAGTTCAAAAAAAAAAAGAGAATAAAAAAGCAGATATTATTATGAGAAAAATTTGTTGGAATATCTTCAACCTGGGGACATATCTGAAAAGTAATTGAATGTTTGACATTTTTGTTTGGGTCTAAAAAAATAATTTCAAAAGAAGGAAGCGGGAACTTGCACTAGGTGTTGGTACAAGAAATAGCTTCTGTTTTAAATGTCTTTATACGACAAGGTGAGACATGAAAATAAATATCCACAGATTGTATAGGTACATAGGTATATAGATAGATTATATGGATAAATAGATAGAAAGATTATATATATATATATATATATATATATATATATATATATATATATGTGTGTGTGTGTGTGTGTGTGCATATATATATATATATATATATAGAGAGAGAGAGAGAGAGAGAAAGACAGAGAGAGATTATATATATACAGGGCGTGAGGGGTGTGTATGCATATATATATATATATATATATATATATATATATATATATATATATATATATATATATATAGAGAGAGAGAGAGAGAGAGAGAGAGAGAGATACATTATATATAAACAGGGTGCGATGGGTAAATTGTCGCAATTTTATATTTTTAGTTTTGCGCATGCGTGTTATTTATTTTCGATTTTGTCGCCTGCACTGTATAGTTTGGTTCAGTCTATGAATAAAAGAGCACCATGATTCAATTCACTCCGCCAGAAATTTGGAAACGGCATGCTGTAATGTTTGGCATTTACGCTGGAGGCTCCAATCCGAACATTTCATTGTGTTTCGGTGTCGGTCTGGGGGGAGTGCAGAGGCTACGGAAAGAGTTGGAGGAGTCTAATGGTGATTACGAAGTTCTTTGATGAGATGACGGATGGAGTGATGGAGACGTTAAGCCTCTATTCATAATCCGATAGGGCCTCAGACTCAACACGGAAGCCTACAACAAATACCTTGAGGAGGTAGTGCTGTCCTCGGTCAAGAAGTTGGCTTCCGGAAGACTCTACGTCTTCCAACAGAGTGCAGAGTCCTGTTGCCAGACAGGACTGTACACTATGCCACACAAGCAGGGGAACCTAGTCATGGCTGTAAGACAATTTCTGCGACCACATTGCCACTTATATATGGCCCCAGACTGCAACCCCCTTGATTATTATGTGTGAGCTGCAGTTGAGCAAGAGACCAACAAAACTCCTTGTAACACCAACGATAAACTGACGGCAATGATTATAGCAGCATTCGTCAACATAAACAAGGAGACCGTCTGGAAGAGTTGCAGGAGATTTCGAAGTCGACCGAATGCTGTGGCCAACGGCGATTTTATTGAATAAATGTACTTTTTAGTATTTCAAGATATTTTGGTGCAAATTTGGTAAATATATCCTTTAAAATGACATATTAATGTTCTTTTCTATTTTACGTAGTTTAAACGACAATTTATCCATCGCACTCTTTATATATATATATATATATATATATATATATATATATATATAGATAGATAGATAGATAGATAGAGAGAGAGAGAGAGAGAAATAGATAGATTATATATTATCTATCTATCTATCTATCTATCTATCTATCTATCTATACATATATATATATATATATATATATATATATATATATATATATATATATATATATAGAGAGAGAGAGAGAGAGAGAGAGATAAATAGATAGAAATATAGCTACATAGATACTTTTAAATGTCTTTCTTCCAGCAAGCAATTGTCTTGGGTATAACGATAAATTACATGAACAGCAAGGCCTCTGTTCGGGAGATTTCGAGGAGCGATTGTTCCTGGGTCCACCCTGACCCGGTGTGGTAGAATCTATTAGTGTCCCAGCTATGGGTAAATAGTGAGCACCCCCTCCCCCAAAAAACACTATGGAAATATGAAAATACATTTTTTTAGCCAAAGTGACAGCAATGCATTTTTATTTTGGTTGGGTTTGGTTTGGTTTGATTTACGGCATATCAACCCCAATGGGTTATTTAATGCCAACAAAATTTTTATTGCTGGTAATTTTTTTAAATGTATTTCTGGTAATATTTTTTTCCAAAAATGTATTGCTGGTAATATCTTTTACTTTGTTTTTCTGTATTTCTGGCATTAAAACCTATTTTTACACTTTCAAAACCTCCTGATGAAAGGCCTTGTTGTTGGACGTAGTTTACCATCTTACCCAGGACGCGGATGTAGTTTACCATCTTACACAGGACACGGATGTAGTTTACCGTCTTACCCAATTTCTTAAATCGAACTGCATTTTAAAATATAAAATTCGACAAAATGAGATCATAAAACACACATCATCAAACATGTATATCCATAAAAGCTGAGTATCATCTACCATCTATTCAATTGTGAAAGCAGAATAACATTTTTATTACTTCCATGTCCCTAGAAAATTAAATTTCGGCATTAAATGACCCATTAGGATGTTGATATGCCGTTAAACAAAGAAATCAATCAATCAATCGAGAAAGCAAGACAAGAAGAATTCCTATAGACTACACCACCGTCCAAGAATTTTTCTATTAAATGTTCACTTAGTACTATGATCGAAAGCCACACAAGTTAGGAGTCTAATTCTAAAATGTTTATAACGAAATAGGCGATGACAGGAATGAAAAAGGAGGTGGTAAGAAGTGAAGATTATTAGGAAGGCTAGATATTAAGAGGAGAGATTTATAGTGCCGTGCCCACAGAAGCACATAAAAGGGAGTATGTTCCACAAAGTAGCAGTCAGCTAAGTGGAACGTTCTCCTTACATTTGGAATACGGGGGAAATGAGGGCGATTCGACTTCGTAGAAGTGGCATGGCGTGTCCAAGTTGTAAGGGTCTGAAATGGTGCAACTAAAAATTGGCGCTCATCTGCACTTTTGTCATAGAAATAGCGATAAACCCGAGACAATGGGGTACACCTGAACATGGAAATAACGATATATACCGTATATTTCCACGTATAAGGCGACCTATAGATAAGACGAAACCCCAAATCTAAAAAACTGGGACCTATATGACGAAACTGCAAATGGCGATGTTTCTGATAAGTTCACCAGGTGCTGATGATCATAATAATTGGAAGGGTGTTAATTATGTATGTGGGCGCTTTATTTTATTTTTTCTGTAACGACAAATAAAGATTTTATGCCATCTTAAATGTTTTGTTGTTTAACGACGCTAAAAATACCGTATATATTGAATATTTATTGAAAAATAAAGTTTGCATCTTATACTAAATGTCGTTGATATTTAACACCACAAGGATAATGAATTTTAATTAGAAATATAGATTGTATGTTAACCTAAATGTTGTTATTTAACATTACTATGAGAAATAATGATTAGTATGAACCATAGCTCTAGAGATCAAGAACGAAGGATTTGTTTACGTTACTTCTTACTTGCATGTGTTACTCAGTAGAAATTTTGCAACTTGTGTAATTGTCTCTTGAAATCAAGACATAAAAGTAGTTGTATTATATTTATAACTGTAGTACAGCATTATACTGTGAATTGTTTCAACAAGAAATATTTCAATCGGTAGTTACCATACCGAGGCAATTGTTAGCCTACCGCGATATATGACGCACGCATACTAGCCTACGCCCCAGGGCGGATACACTATAGAATTTAAGGTTAGCTTTTTGTAACTGTTTTGTTAGATAACCCTTTATTTTTTGGGTGAGGATGGTGGGGACTTTTAACATTTAAAGTTCGCCTTATACGTGAAAATATACGGTAGCGTGAAATTCTTGGAAGATTACTGAAGCAAACCTTTGGAATGTCGACGGCTAGAGTTGCTGAAACAGCGCCATAGAAAGAAGAAGACGATAAAATCGATCTTAAAGTCTTATTTTATAATAGGAAAAATTGATTTCGGAAATGAAAGCCGAAGAAAACAGCGGTCATAATATTTTAATAAAGTTAATAAAACTGTGGAAGCAAACCCCAAAATAAAACAACGTAATAACACAGAAGTCAAAATATTTGAATGAATGTGAGAAAGATAATCCAAACTTGGCGGCTCAGTGTTGGATATGTCAACAGGAAACGATCCGGTTGACCATTACGACTGGGAAGTGAGTTCGATATTCACTAGAAGTCGCATACTTGTGGACTTGTGTCAGACTAATTTAAACTAAAGAAATGATTAAAAAAACAAAGAAATTGCCTTGAAAAATTATGAATCTTTCAAAAGAATCAAAGACAGGAATTGAATTAAATATATTAACAGAAACAGTAATACAAACATATACAAACAGTAGTGTTACAGCAAGAATGTTCGGTCCGGCTATCAGAGCTGACTGCTGGCAACTTTAATCTCTCCAAGGCAGTACCTGCTCCTATTTATAGTTTGGAGATTCCATGCGTGCGTGGGGAAATTGGGATTGAGTCAACAAAGGAGGCGAAACCGACCTTAAATTCAAAGTGTGTAAATTACTCTCTCGAGTAATTTGTAACACATTATTTATCATCTCTTAGTTGCGTCTCTCTCTTTGGGAAGAGTGCGCTCATGGGCGGCTCCGTCAGAGTCGCAACTGAAGAAAATTATACTGAGAGGTGCCCAGCACTGGGGAACAGCTGCCCGAGGCCTCTCATTGCACCAGAGAGCGGAATCGGTGCCGCACAGAGGTCAGCGCAACCGACGGTTGCGGGGGCTCGGGCAATTTTTGTTCCTAGCCCGGGTGTACGCGCTCGGGCGCCCCACATTAAGCTGACCTTATGTCACAGCCTGACCTCGTGGGGGGGGAGTAAATACAAATTCAAAGAATACTCCGCACAAATCATTATGCATTAGTAAAAATACCTCATTGCAAGAATGAAAACTGAAGTGTACAGCAGCCGAAATCTTGTGAAAGAAGAAACAAAGTAGAAAACTGGCACGAAAGAAAAAAATATATATTAATAAAACTTTTCATATCAGAAATGAAGGCCAGGGATAATAAACGCGAAGAAACAGGTTTGGAGAAATATCTGCTAAAATACAAATATTATGAGGAAATTTGTCGCAAGCAAAACAAAAAGGTAAAAAAAGAGTCTTTTATTCGTACAAGCAATGCCGAGAACATTGTTTGGAAAAAGCAGACGTTATCATATCACCTATGCAAATATTTGGCGTTAATTTTTTGTTCTTTTATTTATAAAAATGGAAGATGACTGAAAACTAGAGACAAGTAAATTATGTTCTCTCTTGGTATTCGCTTTTTATGAAGTCTCGAATTCTATTTGCCCCAAGAACATTGTTTTTTCTGATTGTTCCTTTTCGGGGCCGAAAAAAGATATTAGACTAGGAGACGCCATGTAGGTCGGTTGTAGTCGAGATAAAAACCTATCCAAAGATTAATATAAAGAATAGACACCATGTCAGATATTATTATTCAGGTCAATATTTTCATAATAAAACCGATATTAACAAACCAATGTTAGTGAATACTACAGGATATTCTAATATTTGTATGGTGAATATTCTATGTGAATTCCCGCTTATAATATCTGTTTTTAGAAGAGATATTTACCATAACTTGGTCTGGGATTATATAATGCAACTCGAGGATTATATATATATATATATATACTAATATATTTATTCATATATGTTTCTTGATTTTAGATAGATAAAGTTTGCTCCGTAAAAAAAGATATAATCTGAAAAGAGAAGCAAATATTGTAAAGTTAATTAGTCATGGGAACGGAACGTTGGAAATTGCTAAAAGTTGAACAGAGATCACCGAAGAACGAAACGAGAAATTGAAAAGACTGTCAAGATAAGAACAAGAAAAATTGTTTTAAGAATGTCACTAAAAGAAATAGAAGAAAAATAATATGGTAATAAGCAAATAAAAAAAAAAAATGATAGATCGCTGAGAAAATATTTGAAGAGTTGTCGTGGAAAGTACTTGTAAGTAAATATGTGGTATCGTTACGGCATCAGATGTGGTTCGTTATATGATTCGAAAAGATGTATGGCGACCGCTGTTGTCGTTCTGTAGAGAGTTGAGGCGGTTGTGTCGCAAATTATTTTGAACGGTTATATTGGGACCAATATACACAGATTGCTTCTTTCTTACTTTCTTTTTTTTTTTTTTTGAAAATTTAATTAGACGTTTTTCACCAGACGAAAGGTTTTACGGTAATATTTAACCTCTTTGCCAGCAAAACACTGAGTCAAAACGACGGTTTTTTTGTTGACATCGCCATTACTTTAAACTATTGAGATTCCCCCGGGAATATTTATTTATATGATTATAAAAAAAATATGTGAACAAGGTACAATGCGCTATTTATTATTTAACATTTTGTAAAGAAATAAATTTGAAAAGAAATCTTTTTATTGACAATCGATTTCAACTTTATAAAATGGTAAATAATAAAGATTTAATTATAGTTGATTCACACATTTTTAAGATTTTGTAAATTTTTGTTTTTTTTTGGTAAATGATAAACATTGCATTTTATTAGTTGGTTCGCTTTTTTTAGAATGTTTTCAATATAAAAGTATTCTTGTAAGAAGAAATCTAATAAATAATTATTTTTTCGTAAATTCTCGAAGAACAAAGAAAATGAATAAATTAATTTTCATATGTTTGGATTTTATTAAAATTATGTTCGTTGCTTTGTAACGTATGGGACATTGGTGGAAAAGTGAAGGTAGTACAAAATAATAGCGGTGTCAAGGGAAAACCGTCCTTATGACAAATCGTTTTATTGCAGGCACGAAGGCTAAATTTTGCCGGTTTTTCTTTTTGTTTTCTTGTGTTAAATAGGAAAACACGTACGGTCTGTATTGATAACCTTTATGGTAATTAACCGGAAAATTTTATCGACTACTTCTCAGAGAGAGAAAGAGAGAGAGAGAGAGAGAGAGAGAGAGAGAATATAAATACAGTGTAGCCCGGATATAAGAGACCCTATTATAAGATAAACCCGGATATAAGAGAGATTTTATCTGGTGCCAAATTAGAGCCTGTGTTAATGTATATAAATTAGACCAAACCCGGATATAAGAGACTTCTTCTCCGGTCCCGACAACTCTCTTATATCCTGGTTACACTGTAGTGTAAATTGGGAACCTATCTATCTAATATATATATATATATATATATATATATATATATATATATATATATATATATAATTCCGGGTCAGCTCCCTTATATTGAAAGGTTTGTTTTTGTTTTGTAAAAATACCCGTAACTACAACGAATACATTTAAAAGTTCTAAAATAACTATATCAGAATGCCTTCGCGTGTGTTTTTAAAAATCACAATTACAATGGAATGCAGATTACGCAGTTACAATAAGTGTGCCTTTGCAATTTACTCCAGAAGATGATCTTAGAAAAGGTTAAAAGTACTTGGGTTAAAAAAAAAACTGCGGGGTTTTCCTTGATGAATTTCATCTTAACATCAAGAAACTGATTAGACAACGGGAAAGGATCAGTATAAAAATAAGTAGACACAATATGTTTATATTATTCAAGGAAACATGTTTTAATGAATATACGCTGCATATATATATATATATATATATATATATATATATATATATATATATATATATATATATATATATATATATGCCGGCTATAAAAGCAAAATTGTCCAAATCGTGTAATAGCATGGTATAATTGTTCATGCCACAAAATGTCTAATGTCTAAACAACCCCCAAATTAATTGACTTTCTTTTTTTCTGGGTTTTCGAATAAGAAATTTAACCATTTGTTGTAAGAATAATTGAAAAAAACGTTTCAGTTATTCAGATAAAAAGAGAAAAGGTTAAAATCGTTTTGTGTCAGCCCCACTATGTCTTCTCAACTGAGTAATGGTGAGAGGAAAAAGATTATTCAGGCCTTCAGTACCGACATGGTACCAACGTTCATTTTCTAGCTTCCATCTTCAAAGCTCATTCAAGAACCATCAAGAGAACGGTGAATATGTTTTTAAAAAGGCAACAGTAGAGAGGAAAACTGGATCAGGAGGTCACAACTGAAGAGGGATCATCATTTCATCTTAGAGCTAAATACGTTCTTATTGTTCAAAGTAGAGTCCAATAGTGTTATAAAAAATCTTGGACAATTTCAGTAAGATGTATTTAAACATTTCTAAGATACAAGGGTTCAAAGCTTAAACTAACAATTGGGCAATTTTGCTGTTGCGCGATTTGGGCAAATTTGCTGTTACATCCGGTATATAAGATTTAATGGAGTTTTTTTTTTTTTTTTTTTTTTTTTTTAATCAGACACATTTTTATTACATTAAAGGTTATTTTTAGTAGATACCGTATTTGACTAGACAATCCGATTATTTTAAACAGTATTTTATTTTCGTCTACTGGCCTGCACGGAGCGTCTACTCAAACACGGGTATCCACTAAAAAATACAGACAAACGTGTCGGTATTCCTTCATAAAATTCTTCACTTTTGAATAAATGTTTTCAATGTTGGAACAACAATACTTTTGAAAAAATGCTTATGAACAAAAGAATTTAAGTTTTGAATAAAAGTATTTACGTTTTAATCATGTCTTGAAGTAAAGCACGCTAAACACTTTCAATAAAGAAATAGCTATTTATCTTTTTAGTGTCTTTTATATGTAAAATCATATTTCTTTGTTCTGAAAGTAATGTCAATTTTGGGGAGAAAAAGAAAATAACGTGCATAATTTACAAGAAATAACCCTTTTTATCAGGAAAATACTCGCCACTCTTCCCTGAATTCTTGTTATTATTATTATTATTATTATTATTATTATTATTATTATTATTTCCTTTTATTTCTGTTATTTCCTTTCCGATCTCAACCAGTGACCTAAGGTTAAAAATTTCTTCATTTTTGCAAAAAAAAAACAAAAACCTAAAAAACAACTACAATCCCGCACATTTTACATAGACCATGCTCTTCATAATGTGTGAGCTGTACTTGTGAGTATAATTTTCTGTATTTCTTTAAGGCATGGGCTTCCAGGAATCCCTTCAATGAGTCTATCAGAATCTTTTCCAATCAATCCGAAGGCCCAAGCCAAAAGTGGAATTATTGATGTCCTCATGTGCCACATGTTTGAGATTTCCACTTCAAGAGCCTTGTAATTTAAAAGTCTTTTGATATTCAAAGATACTTTACAATGTCCATGAACATGTCAATAAGAAAGCACATTCTGTTTTTGTGGTCTTTGATCACGATGTCTAGGCGATTAACTTTGATTGTTCTGTCTGTGTATATTGTAAAGTCCCATCAAATTGTTACAGGTGCTATCTCTGTAAGCGGATCTGAGTGATGTTCATACCAATTTCTTGCAGTTTTCTTATCGTAAAAGTTGCATATTTTCCAGTACAGATATTGGCTCACTCTGTAATATCGAGTTTTATCCTCAGTGGGTGCTAATGCCGTGCAACCTGATACAAGATGGTCAATTGATTCTGGATATTGTTTCCTAATCTGCATTTTGGGTTTACACAATTTTTCAGGATGGGTACTTGGTAATTTCTAATTAGCAAGCATTGTTCTTTTGCCTCAAGAATAAAATTTTCGATTTCATCTTTGAATCCTGCACTAACCACTAATGGGCACACGGTTTGTCTACATCGGCTTTTGTTTGGCACGGGCAGAATATTGACCATGAACAGGCTTATCTTGTCATTTTTTTTTTTTTTGCATTTGTTCATTGCATTTGTAATTTCTTTCTTTTTTTAGGTTATTTGCCGCTGCAGTAGGTGTTTACTTGCACTTCGTCACCAACTTGAAATTCCAATTTGAATTTGTTGCCTTCCCTTATTACTGAATACAGATACAGTTTTTTATTTCTTTCATGTTCTTTGACGCAGATCCCCATCCAGTCTTCTGTACTTTCCAGATGTTTGAAGAACGATTGTTGTAGTTATTCATCATCATCATCATCATCCTTATAATTATTATTATTATTATTATTATTATTATTATTAATATTAGCAAGAGCCATGTAAATTACATGGATCTACCAATAAATCTTGTAATGCTGCACTTTTTAACCTAGGACCATTTCTAAATAGTTATAAGAAAAGTGACATTGTCTCTTGTAAAATATTGAAATGTACTCTGATGCTCAGTCTCGTTAATAATCATTTTATTTTGAAGTAAGAAGTTGATTCTTAATACCAAAGTGTTTTATTGCAAAACATGTTTACATTAGAAATATTATGTTCAAAATTCTTTTAAACTGCGATTGCCTCTTGAGATATTGAAATCATTTCCCATAAAATGTAGTAAATATAAATTATATACATTCTCCAGACACGAAAGGTAATATTACAATTACTTAATTATTATCATCATTTTTTTTCTATTGAAGTATGGTTCTTGTGTAATCTGGAAATGTATGTGCGCATTAGAGATAGACGGCAATCAAAATTATATTTTTTGCGATGCATCTCGTTTTATTCCAATTGTTGCATTAGTAAAGATTTTAACAACTTACAATCATTTTTAGAATATGAGCAAGGCCAATGAAACGAAATGACATTATATTTATACATGATCTCAGAAACATGAGATGCGATCAGGCTGAACACGAATAAATAATTTCTAATGCTGACCCATAATACATACAAATATACACATGCTTAGGTCAGATGAGAACAGAAGCCAAATATTAGAATTCGAAACAGCTTCGTTAATATTTAAAGAGAAACAAGAGTAAAAGTTGCAACACCAATGGTGTAATCTGCTAGCAGGATGCGGAGATAAACTTCAGTCCTACGCGCATTGGTCTATGAATGACTTTATACATGCAGAACTAAGCAAGCTTGACTGTGACCCTAATGCGCCTACAGGACGAAGTAATTCTTTTTCTATTTGCCGTGTCCTTTCCCTCTATCTCTTGCAGCTCTCATCAAGTTCCTTCCCTCTGCTTCCTCCTCCAGACCACTTGTCATCCACTTGCTTAAGACCGCTAGGCATGTCATGCGCTGTTTCCCCTTGTTTCTCTTCCCCTATTCGACCCGTGAGTATCAGACTCTCTAGACACTCCTTCCTCATTATGTGTCCCAAGAACTTCAGCTGCCTCTTCCTGAAGTTAAATATAAGCCTTGTTTGCATCCTCTCTAAGACTTCACCGTTACTCACACGTTCAGTCCATGACATCCTTAGCATCCTTCTGTAGAACTACATCTCTGTCGCCTCGTGTGTCTTCTTCATCTTTGAGGAAATCGTCCAGCATTCGCTGCCGTAAAGAAGGACAGATGTCACGAAACAACCCCGTATTCTTTTCTTCGTTACCATAAAAATCCCCCCTGTCTCGCAACACTCTGCCCATCTTTTGGAATGCGAACTTGGCCATCCCAAGGATATCAGTGTCACATTTACCGTCCTCTGTTAGAACGCTTCCCAGATATTTAAACTTCCGAGTCTGCTTCATTCTAGTGTTCCCGACCTGCAAATCGCATTTCGGGCTAATTTTTTTCCTCATGTCCATGCATTCTGTTTTCTTGTAGTTTATGCTTACTCTCTTCTTCATACTCTCTGTAGGAGATTTTGTAATTTCTTTTCTGGGTCTGATATCAGTACTGTATCATCTGCGTATCCTATGTTTGTAAGATTGTGGCAGCCAGGGTTTCCATTTCTCTCAGAATTGCCTCGCTGTATAGGTTGAACTGATCGGGTGAGAAGACGTATCCTTGACTTACGCCCCTTTCTATTTTTGTATATTCGCTGAACTGGTTCTCTGTGCACATGCATGTTGTTTGCTGCCAGTATAGGTTCTTGATTATTCTGATATCTTTCCCGAATATATCAAGGCTGCTGAGCAGTTCCAGCAGATCCTTGTAGCGTACATTGTCGAAGGCATAGTCTATGAAACATAGATACACGTTCTAAGTAATTAGAATCATATTATTTCGTTAGAGACGGTATTTCTAGTGTACAAACAATCGCCGTAGATCGTATATGAAGAAGAAGTAGGCCGAGAGTAGGGGTTTAAAGAAATATTTCATTAGACAAAATAATCGCGGATTACGTTAATTCGTGTCCAGATGTGTAAAATCGTACAAAGATCAATTTTTTCGGTTTAGTAGTTCACGAGTTAAAGTTGGTGTAATAGAAATTCATTGTAAATCGATCCGACATGATGAAATCGAAACAAGAAAGCTTTTTATTTATTTATTTGTTTGCATGTTTAGGGACGTTTTGAAAACAAACAAAAAAACTTCCGATTACTATCAATTACGCTCGCTTATGTCATGAAAACCAAAAGGAGTTGATTCGATTTATTAATAATTTAAAATGATCACTAGTGGTTCACGTGAAAATTTTACGACTTTCCTGTATCTTTTACTTTGTTTCCCTTTCTTTCTTTCTTTCTTTCTTTCTTTCTTTCTTTCTCTTCGCTCTTTCTTTCTTTCTCTTCGCTCTTTTCTTCCATTACCCATTTCATTGACTTTCTCATATTCTTTTTTTACAGATCATATTTCCTTATTACCATCTTTATTCTTTTTCTCATATATCATTTTTTTGCTCTTTCTTTCTTTCTTTCTTTCTTTCTTTCTTGTCCTTTT
>OZ010592.1:52015887-52060887 GCA_963932145.1 Acanthosepion lycidas | reverse complement strand
GCTTTGATCCGTCTTAATGAAACACCTTTTATGCATGTGTGTGTGTGTGTGTGTGTATGTGTGTGTGAGTGTGTGTGTATTAGTAAATACCTATAAGACAAATTGGAAAACACTCATTTTGACATATTTCATTGGTCAATCGATATTATTATCAGAAAAATGGATTTTATTTCATCTTAATCATGAATGCAGGATTCCCATCTTAACTGTATCGTTTTATTGTTTTTTAATTAAGATTTTTCCTTTCAACTTAATTTCTATTTTTATATTCATTTATAAGTTCGTATCCCATGTGGTTTCATCACTAGTTATGTAAGAACGGTTGATAGACTAAAGAAGTCCTCTCGTATATTTACCGCATTATTTTCCACTGCACATAGTTACAGAATTGTGCTCGATTTATCCGCTTTGTCTAACAAAAAGAAGTTGCATAATAACAATTCAATATTACATCTATGATCAAGTAATAATGCATAAAACCGTTAAAAACTTATATTAAAATATTAAACAGGAACCACACAACTTTCGGCCGTCCGGTGAATTACTTTGGCAATTGCATGAAATTAAAATGCTTGCTTGTAATTGTAATGTTTCCGGATTAAATTAAAAATGTTTCCGGAAAATATTTGATGTGTGTAGTTTGTTTTAATTTGTAGATAGAACAAAAATATGCTTATAACAAAAGCCACACACACACACACATACACACAGACAAACACACAGATACACACACAGACAAACAAACGCGGACACACACACGTACATAAACACAAATTTTGAAAGACGGTTGGGCCTCAAAATCACATACGATCCGTTGCTAAAGGATGCAAGTAAAACGGTTGGTGACCTGTACCACTCCAGTAAGTACTTGACTCCTTCTGCTATCCTCTATCATTACAAGAGCCATATCAGGCCAAAAGTAGAGTACCGTTGTCATATTTTGGCTGGAGCTGCCCAGACCTCACTCTCCAACCTTCATAGAGTTCAAAAGCGTCTCTGAGCCTTTGTGGGTGACGAACTATTCTGCACCCTTCAACCTCTCCCACAGGCAGGGTGTGGCAAGCCTCTAGCTACTCTACTGATACTTCTATCGAAAGTGCTCGGACGAACTACATTCCTTGGTACCGCGAACGCGAACGCAAACCCTCAGGGAAAGAACACCCCATGCCACCTGAATAGTAGCAAACAACTCAAATTCCCTCCATATTTCATTGGTAAGAATTAAGTTCCACTCGAGCAGCTTCTTCCCGCGAACAACTTCTATATGGAATTGACTCCCAACAGAATGTTTCCCCGATCATCACAACCTATTCAAGACTATGGTTAATCGTTATCCCCCCACACCTATATACAAAAACGGCCTCCTAACTTAACCCGAGTGGCCTTCGGGCTTTCTAAAAAGTGACCCTCACTGTAAAAATAAATAAATAAATAAAAGGTTGAACAACTCTTTGAATGACAAAAGGATAGCGACACAGGAAGCAGAAAAGATTACAGATGGAGCAAAAGATTACTTGACTAGTACCTAATAGATAATAAAAGTAAACCAAATAGAAGATGGAAACAGAGGAAATAGAAGGTTTGCTCGTACGACATAATAAAGTAGTAGTAGATATAGTAGATTATATATTTATATAATGAAAACAGACAATTTTAAGGGTTCACTGGTTATAATTTATTTCCTCAGGGAATTACTTTTTCCCTGTTTCGTCAGGCCACACTTCCATGTGTGAACAAATGAATTTAAATTTACATATAATTTTATACACTTTGAGGGGTAGTATTAAGTATACGTAAGGTGATATAGAGAGTAGGGAGAGATGGTGACAGACATGGTCGAAATTAGAGAGGGAAGGGAGAGATAGGAATGAGTTTAAATTTATTTTTATTACAATACTTAATAGGAAACGGGGGTAAGGACTAGACATTGACCTAATTAACAGATCATCTCAGCGGAAACGATATAAAGAGAAAAAAAAAAGAAATAAAGTTCTAGGAAATAAGAAGTGGAATTAAGGTTTTAAGGAAAGAAAAGAGAATAGAGATTTGGGAAGGGAAATTAAGACAATTGATGTGTGTGGCCATATTGCGGCTAATTTGGAAAAAATTAGATTTATATATTTTTCCGTTATAAACGTTATTCTTAGTGGGTACTTGTGTTGCAATCCCTGTTCTTTTTTTTATTTAATTAAACCGCCAACAGTTACTAAATAAAAATTGTATCACTGACAGGAATCGAAAAAAAGCGTGCTGCGACGGAAACCAGGCTGGCAGCGCAATGCTTGAATTATCTGCTTAATGAAAGAACATATTCTTTGAGATGTCTACGAATCTAAATCTGCCAGCTTCGATTTCGTACCCGAAACAGTCATTTTTTTATTATCTATCTATCTATCTATCTATCTATCTATCTATCTATCTATCTATCTATCTATCTAAAGAAAAAAAGAAAAACTTATCGCAGCCGACACGTTTCGTCCCCTTAGCGGCTTTATCAAGATAAAATCCCTTAGAGGACTCTATTTAAGAGCACTAAAAATTTGCAGCCCCCAATACTTACCCGAGGAAGAAATACACGTAGAATACACTTTCAAAAACCTCCAGTATCCTTATTATTTATACCGAGAAAAAGGCATACAGAATATACGACCACAAAAAAGATGGCATTATTAACAACAATACACTAGATAAAAACAGATACATGCTAAAACTAACTCCATAACATCCACGATCTAAAACAATCTATCCAATCTAAGCTGCATCAAAATAATTACAACCACATCGCAAATTATTATGGATATAAACAGAACCAAAAATACCCCCCACAATAATAATTCTGAAGCAGGCATATATAATAGAAAATTACCAGAGGCGTTCCTCAAAATACCTTTGGAAATAAAACGTATCTATGAATACAAAAGGGATCTTAAAAACAACAATTTACAAATGTATTAGTTATACATTGAAATAAATTTAGCCACATGTTAAGCAATGCAACACTTATTAAAAGAAAGTAATTTAGAAGGAAAATTCACAAGAGTGTCGTTATCGAATATTATCAAAATATAAATGTGACCCCGAGAATTACTACTTTCCCAAGCTTAAATACATGATTACAAAATACCTCATTTTATTCAAAATATATAACACCTATATTAATCCCAAGCAAAAATAATTTAAATATTAATTTGCATTTTTTTAAAAAAACAACACTTACTCACTTTCGTTTATTAGACATTAAATTGTTTTACTTTGTGTCCTCCATAGCTTGCCTGGCTTTTCAGCTAACCTGATGAATATTTATGAGCATTCGTAAATTTAAAGATTTTGAAAAATAAATAATATTTTTGCCCTTGTAAATAAATACGTGTTAAAAAATAAAAAAAACTTTCCATTTGCTTGATAATATCCCTCGGAGGACGTTAAGTTTTTTTTTTATTCCCACACACACACACACACACCTATATATATAGGTGCGTGTGTTAGCTCTATCACTGATGTGTGCTTTCCAATAAATACCGCGCATATATAATATATAAATAATATATATAAAATTATATCCCATATATATATATATATATAATATCTTGATAATTTAAACATTTATTTCGTTATATTTTTATGACAAGATTGTTGGAGATAAAATCGAATGCAGTGAAAGCCTTACAAGTCGCAAGTTACAAATAAATCGCCGATGAAAATATGGCTGGCGACATTCAACCTGTCAAGTCGACGAAAATATGGCTAAAATGAGATAGAATAACGGGAAATATTTTTGTGCAATCATAGGTGAATGTGTGTTTCTGATGATGGCGTTCACGAAGATTGTCATTCAATATTAATTATAATGATTGTCAAGACACGAAACAGTTTATCTAAGACTAGAATCACCCATTTGATTTTTTTTTAGCAATTACTTTCCTACTTTCCAATGATATGCTCTCGTTTTATAGTAACAAATAAAATTAAAATATTCATTTATCTATCCCTGAGTTTCATGGAGATTACACCCACACATCAGCAGGCCTGAGGGTAAAATTGAATGTATTTTCAAACTTTCTCTCCATCCATCTGCGAACATCTTTGTCTTCGGTGACTTTCATGCTCACCACGACATTTGGTTTAAAATTCTAAAGGTACTCATGTTGCCGGTATTCAGACATTAATTTTTTTTTCCATTGGCCATTCCCTTGCTCAAATCGTGGACTTCCCTACTCGTTTCTTTGGCAAAACCAAGCAACATATATCTCTAGTTGATTTATTTCGCACGTCCTCTCCATCCTTACCGAATCTCGCAACACTACCCTCTTGGTACCTCGGACCACCCTGTGGTATCTATTGGTATTTCGTGCCAGGTACGCCATAACCATAAGACGTCTTTCCATTACCAGCATACTAACAGAGACTCCTTACTTGATTTTCTTTGTGACGCCTCTTGGACTGATACCTTTAACCTTCCGACTGAAAATTGCTCCACTGAGGCTTGTTCTTGGGTCACAACCGGTATAGATGCTTTCATCACTTTTTGGAAATACCAGGTGAAACCTCAATCCTCTCCATGGATCGCACCAGCATGTTCAGCCGCTATAAACACACATGAACCACTATTCTCGGCTATACCAGTATGACGGCTCTTGTCACAACAAGCGCTTATTTGTTGTTGCTGTCGATAAATGTAAACGAATCCTCGGAGGAGGTAAGCCCCTCTCTGCTGAAAGAATGAGACACCGCATAGCCTACAACAACTTGTGATTACTGGCGGCTCGGTAAAGGAGTATTAAATAAGTGCAGGATCTCTATTCATCCCCTTTTCAATCGATTTGAGGTATTATCATCATCTGCTGGTAAAACTGAATGCTTTGCTCGTAAATTCTTTTCAAACTCTATCCTTGTTTCATCTGGAGTATTCCTGCATAACTTCCCACTTAGAACTGAATCTCTGTTGAGGGATAAGCATGCTTTCTGCTATCATCTCTAACCTTGTACCTCTAAAAAGAATACCCGCTCGGCCCGGGATCAAAGTGTAGTATCTGCGCTTTGTGAGCTGCCGGGTCGTGTGTCTGTCGAACTCTCTGCTTGCAGAGAGGAACCCGGACGAAGCTCCGCCAAAGGGTAGGGTTTCGTTGGGGGAGGTTGACGGAACTGGCCCGCCTCGGCGGGTTTGGATGGTTATTTATTTTTGGCTGGGCCTACGGGCTCGGAGATACCCACATTAAAAAGGCCTTGTGCCACATTCGATCCCCGTGGGTGGATTAATAAATACCATAAATACCATCTCTAACCTAGATCGCTACAAAGCACGTGGACCGATGTTAATCCCTGTAATAGTCATTATGAAGTGTGCTCCCAAACTGGCTCTTATTCTCTCTAAACTGTATAATGAATGCCTCGCTGCCTCCTACTTTCCCGCCTGCTGGAAGTCATCGTCTGTTGTTACAGTTTTTAAGAAATCTGGGGAACTGTCCGACCCTTTCATCTATCGGCCTATTAGTCTTCTTTCTCTCTTTGGGAAACTCCTAAAGATATTATCAATCCTGAAATGGTCCAGCATCTCTCATCGCAGGGCCTTTACTCAAAAGCTCTGTGGCTTTCGGGCTGTAGATTTAGACATCTCGAAAGCCTTTGACAGGGTTTGGGATACATGTCTTCTACACAAGCTGAAAAGTTACGGTGTCTCCGTAAACATCTTTCAACTGATCCTATCTTTCCTATCAAATGAAAATCCTGAAAAGCCTCTCATGTACATCCTTTCGTACTAACGCGTGTGTCCCCCAGGGCTACATTATTAGTCCTACTCTGTTTTTAATTTTCATTAATGACCTTCCCGATGACATTACTTCTCAACTAGGCATCTACGCTGATGACACAAATATTTACTCCTGCCTCAATAGTAAGGGTGATTAGTGTGACAAGGTCAAAATGGCAACCGATGTCCAAAACGACCATCAGTCCGTCTTTAACCGCGGCAAAAGACGGCTTGTTAATTTTAACGCCTCCAAAATTAAACCTCTCTCTATTACTCATCTGAGATATTCCCCTCTGCCCTCCATTAGCATGGCGGATTCTAACTTCCAGGAAAGTGACTCGTTGCGCCTTCTCGTGGTTAAGTTTGTCAGCTGACAAGATTTGTTTTTCTTTCATCATTCAATGATAATGTTATTAAGCTTATCAGACAATATGAAAGGAATTCATTAATAGGTCAGCTGCTAGGAAAGTAGGTTCGCTGTGTCGGGCGAGACAACTGTTTGTTCCAGAATTTATCTGACATATCTATAAGTCTACCATTCGTCCATACTTAGAATAATGCTGCCACATATGGTCGGTACCTCTGCTATTTACCTTGATCTCCTTGATAAAATCGAAAGAAGAATTAAAGATATTATTTGTCCTGATCTGGCGGATTGTCTTCAGTCACTTTCCCGCCACCATAAGATTGCTCTCTGTGCCTTTTCTATAAATACTTGTAATTATTCGGATGAGCTCTTTCGCTCTGGCAGGAAGACTTCAGGAATTTCAGTGTGATACTAAACTGGCGTCGAAATCTCATCAATTTAGAGTTGAGCTGTCTAGATGTAGCCGTAAGTTCTATGCTAATAGTTTATATTCTTGTAGTTGTCTCTTGTGGAACTCTCTTCTGGCTCCATGCTTTCCAGCCAACTTTAATCTGCAAAACATCAACGTGAATCGCTATCTACTGTCCTCCTTATTGCTCTCTTCTCTCTCTGCTCATTAATATTTCTGTTCCTCGTTCTTCCACACGCTGTAACCCCATATGTTTTAGTGGCTTTATTGCCTTGCGTGGAATGATATCGATTTAAAAAAAAATATCTGCTTCAAAAAACGTTACTTAATTCCCCATAAAGACATTAATTTAAGGCGTAAATCTTATCAAATATAAAATTAGGCATACGTCATCAATTTAAGATAAGTCCACATCAGTCAGTTATATGCCATACGTGATACACGCTTAAGCGATCATATATCTTTCGATACATGACTGACAAGGTAGATTTTTTCCCGCAGTAGGTTGCCATTTCTTACTGCGGTAGATCAGTTGACATTTAACGCTATATAACCTGGTCTGTCCAGCTATTTACCCATAGCTGGGGGGAGGGGGAGGAAGAAGAAGGGAATTCATACCTTTCCTAAGGGTATTAGCACGTACGTGAATATAATGGATTGAACTGGAATTTGAACTCGGCTCTCCGACTACTCATTCAGAGCCGCTATTCATTGCTCCACCGGATCACAAATTTTAGATTCAAGTCGTGAATTAACGTCTTTTTAGGGAAAAAGCAACATCTTAAAAAAAAAATGATTTCTGAAAATAAATTCAGTTTTATTATCAAACCCCGAGAGAACTGAATGTTATTTCTGTGAATCTGTAGTGACTGGTATGTAAATATTTAATTTTATTTATTACAATTAATGTTCTATCATTTGACGTTGAGCGGTGTAATTAGCTGCATTAAAAGCGTTATCTTCCATAAATACTCTGGTCGACATTTTTTTTGCAAAAGACCATATATATATATATATATATATATTCACAAAACATCCCCAACCAACACACGGACACGGACATTGCTAGACAGTAACAAAAATGTCCAATAGAAACAGGCAGAGGCATCATCACCCAAATCCCGCAAGACCAAATATAAAAATGATACGCAGACCCATAGATACGTCAACGTCTCACTACCATCTTCAGAAATGATGCACCCGGACACTATGGTCACATGACCAACACAAAAATGGCCACAAGAATCCAGATGCGCGCGCGCGCACACACACACACACACACACATAAATACATACATTAAACCCACAAGACAAAGACACGTGAGACCGAGCTGACCAATCAAAAACAAGCAACATAAAAGTAAAAGTAACGGAACTTTCTATTTCGTAATTGATTTGCCCCCAAATTCTGATGAACTTAAATAAAAGAGAAACATGTAAAATTTCATCATTGTTTATTTTCCTGTCATTTTGTCGGATCTGATCCGTATTTGATACCGATTCATCTATCTGTATATATATATATATATATATATATATATATATATATATATATATATATATTGATGCATGTTTCATCAAATAATATAGACAAGTTTTGTCTATTTATTTTAAGTAAATTCCTACATGTTTTTTAATCCTATCTAAGCTTTCGCCTTACATAAGCCATTATCAAAGATGACAATTACATTTCAATATATTAAACAATACACGGACAAAACAATAACGATAGTCTGTTTTTGTCATCTTTGATAATGGCTTATGTAAGCCGAAAGCTTAGATAGGATTAAAAACATGTATCAATATGGTGTTTTTCTTTGATCATTCAATGATAATGTTATTAAGCTTATCAGACAATATGAAAGGAATTTACTTAAAATAAATAGACAAAACTTGTCTATATTATTTAATGAAACATGTATCAGTGAAAATGCTGCCTAAATACACAATATATATATATATATATATATATATATATATATATATATATATATATATATGTATGTATATATATATATATATATATATATATATATATATATATATATATAAAGAAAGATACATTGTTGAGGAGGCAGATTTTTCATGTTATGTCATGTATCGAAAGATACATGATCGCCTAAGCGTGTATCACGCATGATACAAAACTTACTAATAGAGCTAAAATGGCTACTAGAAAACAGAAAAGAACTATCTCTTAAATTTTTTGAGGAAAAATGTTTTTCAAGTCCATTACCCCTCTTTCTAGTATTCATGAGCGTTTCTTTCCTAACTTTAGGTTTAAAGTCGTGTGGAATGTCAACATCTTGATTATTTCATTATTTTCTCTTCTCATTCCATGTGCTATCCATTTTAGTCTTCCAGTGATTCGGCCTTTGTACTTAGGTAAAGTTCTTTGTGATTTTATAGCACCATTCTTTAAGCTCTGATGCAGGTTTGTCTTCTTTAAGACGGAAAGAATTCAGTCATTTGAAGCCATTGATTCGATAAAACGGTTGTATATAGCTGAGAGATGATGTAATAGCTGCTTACTAGTTTCCGAGCACACATGTCTATTAAGACGGCTAGCCAATCCTCGTTGAAGGCATGTACTCAGATGCATTTGTGTTCGTTAAACACACACAGAGCACAACTGGCACCCTCGGGACACATTGAAAGCAAGAGAGGCTGAGGAAAACAACGTGTGACTTATATCTAACGAACTCGTGTAGATGGATAGCAAAACAAGTTATTGGGAGAAATAACAAAAAGAAAAAAACTTGCTGAGAGCTACAAGGGATAGGAAGTTGTGAAGAGCCATGATTACCGAAGGCAGACGGCACTAAACAAAAAAACAAAAAAATTGATTGATTGATTTTGTTATATACCGTACCAAACACTAATATTAGCGGACCGTGGGATATTATTGTAAGTGGGAGTAATATGCTATCTACGCTGGCAACGGGAGGTGTCAGCGTGGGAAGCTCTTGTCGTGTCGAACTCTCTGCCTTTGGGCAGAGAGGAACCCGGACGAGCCTATGCCGAATGGCAGAGTCTCGTCCGGGGAGGTAGACAGATACCCGATCCCGCGTATGCGGTGTCTACAGGTAATTTTTGCCTGAGCCCACGGGCTCGGATTTCCCTACATTAAATTTGGCCTTGTGCCGCATCCTACCAGGTAGGGAGACAGATAAATATCGTAATATGCTGTCTAAGTAGTTCACCACCACTAACAGTGGTTTTCCTACTTCCCGCCGCTGGTGAGTATTGTATTTTGTTGATGTTATTAGGTTGGTGCAAAAATAATGACGTAATAATGTCGTTTTTTGACGTTAAAAATACGTCAAAAAACGACATTATTACGTCATTATTTTCTTTTCTAGGTTACAACAGATTTGTATTTTACGGATTATCAACGGTTTTGAGACTATTTAAAGCAAAAATATATTTTGGGTTGGTAAGATATTTTTTGAGATAATAATGATTTTCTGATATAAATCTTACTATTTAGACCATAGCTGGGTGCAGAAGATGCGGACTCATACTTTTCCCAAGGGTATCTGAACGTAAGTGAATATGACAAACCCGACTGGAATTCGAAATTGATTCTTCGATTTCTCCTTCCGAGCCCTTATTCACTACACCTATTGCACCTCCAAGCTTACAGTATTCCCCAGCGGTCACCTATCTTGGTAATGACCAAGTTCAACTTTATTTAATTTCAGTGACCGCACGGGAACCGCTGTTTCAACGTGAAGTGGCCGTAAGTCACAAAGAAGAAAAAGAAGAAGAAGCAGAAATCGAAGAAGAAGAAAAAGAAGAAGAAAAAGAAGAAGAAAAAGAAGCGGAAGTAGCAGAAGTTGTAGATGAAGTAGAAAAAGAATAAAAGGCGACGAAGAAGAAAAAGCAAAAGAATAAAATAGAAGCAGCAGAAGAAGAAGAAAAAGAAGAAGAAAAAGAGGATGAGGAAGCAACAGAAGTCGAAGATGAAAAAGAAAACGAAGAAGAACCAAAAGAATAAAAAGCAGCAGCAGCATCACAAGAAGAAGAAGAAGAAGAAGAAAACAAGAAAAGAAAAAGAAGAGGAAGAAAAAAGTCGAAGAAGAAGAAAAAGAAGAAGAAAAAGAAAAAGAAGTGGAAGCAGCAGAAGTTGAAGATGAATGGGAAAAAGATTAAAAGGCGACAAAGAAGAAAAAGCAAACGAATAAAAAGAAGCAGCAGCAGCAGAAGAAGAAGAAAAAGAAGAAGAAAAAGAAAAAGAAGAAGAAGAAGAAAAAGAGGATGAAGAACAGAAGTCGAAGATGAAAAAGAAAACGAAGAAGAAGAAGCAAAAGAAGAAAAAAACAGCAGCAGCAGCGGAAGAAGAAGAAGAAGAAAAAGAAGTCGAAGATGAAGAAGAAAAAAGGAGGAGACGGAGAAGAAGCAAAAGAATAAAAAGAAACAGTAGCAGCAGCAGAAAAAGAAGAAGAAGAAAAAGAAAAAGAAGATGATGATGAAGAAGAAGAAGAAGAAGAAAGATAAGCAGAAGCAGCAGCAGTAGCAGATGAAGAAGAAGAAGTAGAAAAAGAAGAATCAGAAGCAGCAGTAACAGCAGTAGAAAAAGTAGAAGAAAAAGAAGTAACAGCAACAACAGAAGAAGAAGAAAAAGAAAAAGAAGAAAAAGAAAAAGTAGAAGAAGAAAAAGAAGAAGAAGAAGACTATAAAATGTTGTTATATGTAAAATATTGTTTGTAATTTAATTCCTATTTCTCATCTCCGGCATAAATATCCAGTTCCCCAACGAAACAATCTCTACAATAAACTGAGAACCGCGTTAATCATTACGCAGGTACCCAGAAGAAACAGAAAAGGCAAGAGAAAAGAAACCATCCCCGAACCTCAACCCTTCTTCGTCATAATCGACAACATTATTAATGGCTCTTCCCTAAATTACAAATGATTACCGTTTTCATTTCTGTACTTTTTTTTTCATTTTCATTGTAATTTCTTATTTAATTGCCTTATTTTCTTTTGTCAAATCCGACACATTGTCGACAGAACACATTTAATACATATCATATTCTATTAAATGTTTTGATGACTTCCCTCCCAGATGCCTATCTTGGGCCACGCGAGATTTGGTCAATGGCGTTACGAAATTCGAATGTAATCGAGTAGCAGTGAAAATTAAAACATCGAAGGGACATTTGATTAGATAATAATTATCTATTTTCTAATATGAAACTTATGGAAAATATTACCTTCAGAGACACGCTCTGAGTGTATGTTTGCCATCCACATAGAAGGATGTATAATAACACATTCTAGGTGACCGCTACATTCATGGTCAGAACGCTGCCAGAAAGAATAAGAGAAATAGAGACAGTCCTATACATGTGTTCCATAGATTGTACAAAGACAATAAATCATTATTATTATTATTATTATTATTATTAGAAGAAGAAGAAGAAGAAGAAGAAGATGACGACGATGAGGATGAAGAGAAAGAGGAAGAAAAAACAACAACAAAAGAGGAAGAAGAGAACGAAGAAAATGTAGGAGAAAGAAGAAAAAAAAATAGAAGGAGGAGAGGGGGAGGAGGGGGGGAGAAAAAACAAGAAAAAGCAGCAGAAGAACAACAATAACAGCAACAAAAAGTGAGAGAGAAAGGCAAAAATAACCGAAGAAGAAGACGACGATGAGGATGAAGAGAAAGAGGAAGAAAAAACAACAAAAGAGGAAGAAGAGGACGAAGAAACTGAAGGAGAAAGAAGAAGAAAAAAAAGAAAAAAGGAGGAGGAGGAGGAGGGGGGAGGAAGACAAGAAAAAGCAGCAGCAGAAGAAGAACAATAACAGCAACAAAAAGTGAAAGAGAGAGACAAAAATAACAGAAGAAGAAGAAGAAGAAGAAGAAGAAGAAGACGATGAGGATGAAGAGAAAGAGGAAGAAAAAACAACAAAAGAGGAAGAAGAGGACGAAGAAACTGAAGGAGAAAGAAGAAAAAAAGAAAAAAGGAGAAGGAGGAGGAGGATGAGGGGGAGGAGACAAGAAAAAGCAGCAGCAGAAGAAGAACAATAACAGCAACAAAAAGTGAAAGAGAAAGACAAAAATAACAGAAGAAGAAGAAGAAGAAGAAGAAGAAGAAGAAGAAGAAGAAGAAGAAGAAATTGGATAGAAGGACGGGAAATACTAGCAGAAGCAAAAGAAAAGAAAAAAAACGAGAACGCCAAGAAGATTCGGACCGAAAGAGAAGGAGTAGAAGAGTAAGAAAAAAAGTGAGAAAAATAGAATTATCCGAGAATTTGAATAGAAGGAGAATGGAGAACTAGAAGAAAGGAAAAGAATGAAAACGAGAAAAGGAGTAAAAGAAAAAGATGAAGTACAATGAAATGAAGAATAGCAGAAGTGAAGAAAAGAGAGGACAATTCGAAGTAAGACAGAAGATGGAGAAAAAGAGTAGAAGAAGGAAGAGTAGAAGGAATTAAAAAGAGCAAAAAGTAGGAAAAACAGAAGACGAAGAAAAGAAAGCAAGAAAAGAACAAATGAAGATTTCAGGTCAGAAGTCAAACTTTTATAATGAACCTTTGTTGAAAAAAAAACCCCCAAAAAACCGAACGATGACGAAATCAGAAATGTGGATATAGAAGAAGAGGTGATAAAAATGGCGGACTTTTCATTAACTGAGACTCGTTTAGAAGAACGATGAAAGAAAAAGCAGGTTAATATCAATGTTATTAGCTTTCTCCCTTTGTCAAGAAATCGCAGTGAAATTATTATTTTCTGCTGCCTAGCAACTCGGCGGTCACGTGCTACATGATTGTGAAAATCAAGGTATTTGGGGTGAGCAAATTGGACTTGTATTTAAACAAAAAGCACCTGGTCAGTTTTGAGAAAACGTCCAGCTTATAAATGGATAGGATTGAAAGGTTAATTGTGGGAAGAAGGAAAGGGAATATTTTAGAGAAAAGAAATAAGAGAAAGGGTGAGTCGTTGTACTAATGAGAAAAAATAAACAAAAAAAAAAAAAAAGAAAAAAGAAAGTGAGAGAGGAAAGAAGAAAAAAGAAAAATGTAAGGCATAGAAATATGTTTCTTTATCTGTCTAAGTCTGTTCATATCTATCTATCTATCTATCTATCTATCTATCTATCTATCTATCTATCTATCTATCCCAGTCTGTACATATCTATCGATCTATAAGATAAATATAATCTGACGGAACCCATCTCTCTTCAGGCTTTTTTTTATTAGGTTGGTGCAAAAATAATGACGTAATAATTTCGTTTTTTGACGTTAAAAAATACGTGCAAAAATAATGACGTAATAATTTCGTTTTTTGACGTTAAAAAATACGTCAAAAAACGACATTATTACGTCATTATTTTTGCACCAACCTAATAATTAATTTAGTTTTCCATCTCCTAGATTGGTTCCCACATCAAGGCAGGAGAGCCTAGTTCGGCCTACTATTTACCCAACAGCTATGGGGGATGGGGAAAAAATGGTTAATACCTCTTCCAATAGTGTTTGTATGAGAGTGGACGTAACGAATTCAGGCGGTATTCGAACTTGTCCGAATTCCTAACCTGAACATCCACATTTTCGCACACTTTGCGAATTGTCTCGTCTCTGGTATTCGCTTCTTCAACGTCGTCCGGTACTCTAGGGTCTCTTCGTCTCAGCTAACCTGACTCCAGGACCGATGTTCGGATCGAATTTTATGGGCTTCATTGATACACACTCGTGCACTAGGTCGGAACGCAGGGCCTTTCAAAAACGCAGAACGTAAACATTGCTTCTTCGCTGGTAAGCGAAATTGGCATATCAAATATCCAAAATTACCTTGATTTGAACACTCATCAACCATAGAGTTACCTGCGGACGACAAAGTCACGGTCCCCTGACAACCATCAAAAGCAAAAGGAGTCAAGACACTAAAAATCGAACGGATCTTATCAACATCATCAAATTAGTTTCAAATAGATATACCATAAAAAGAAATCATAGAAAAGTCTATACAGTGCGCGATGTATAAATTGTCGCTATTATATATTTTTAATTTTGCGCATGCGCGTCGTTTGTTTTTGATTTTGTCAACTGCACAGTATAGTAGGGGCAGTTGGGCACAGTCTGTGAGAAAAAGAGCACCATGGCGCAACAGAAATTTGAAAACGGCATGCTGCACTGCTTGGTATTCGCACCAGAAGCTCCAATACGAACATTTCAGAGTGTTTGGGTGTTAAATGAGGACATTGCAGTGGATTCGGAAAGAGTTAGATGAGTGATTACGAAGGTGTTTGGATTGATCCCTAGTGATGGTGACGTTACGCCTACATTCATCATCCTACAGGTCCTCAGGAGATACTGCTTCCCTGGCTCAAGAGTGTGGCTGCCAGAAAGCCCTATGTCTGGCAACAGGACTCTTCACCATACCACACAAAGCAGGAGAACCCAGTCATTGCTGTCAGACAATTTCTGTGACTACATCATCTCTTACATCTGACTACTTAACTCCTCTTGATTATTATGTGTGAGATGTAGCTGAGAGAGAGACCAACAAAACTCCTTATAGCACAAGGATGGACTGAAGATAAGGATTATGGCAACATTCACTAACTTAAACAAGGAAACCGTCCAGAAGAGTTGCAGGAGATTCTGAATTTGTCTGGAGGCTGTGGTTGAACCCAATGGCGATTTTATTGAATAAATTTACTCTTTAGTATTTCAAGAGATTTTTGTGTAATTTCGGTAAATATATCTTTTGCGTCATTTAGAAAACAATTTATCCATCGCATCGTGTATATGATTTTGCTGAAGGAAATTAAAATTGCCCTATGGAAACATAAAGAACATTTGCAGCATAACAACGGATAAGGAGGATTTGCTATGCTGGAATAGATATAATTCTTTTTAACGTTATATCACAATGGGACTTAGGCAAGCGTGATTAACAATCAATTCTGGCACTACGTAAATAAACTGGTCCGCTCGCAAAAACATTTCGGGGAATATTTTTGTAGATTTGTATTCTGACATTCCAGAAACCCCGAGCTTTGTCAAAACCGTAAAATATCGGTACTTCAATTCCACTCGAACAGCTTCTTCCTACGAACCGCTGCTTTGTGGAACCAACTACCAAGAAGGTACCTCATACTCTGTAACTTTCCACCTCGAGCGGTTCTTGGGTCTTATACAGAGTGAAAATTGTTGTTAAAAAAAAGAAAAAGAAAAAAACAAACAAAAAAAGAAAACAATGAAATCGATCCCTGACATTTCGCAGAGTTATTGGACAAGTATTTTTTTTCACAAATATCAAGTTTGAAATTCTGCTTCCATCATTAATATCTCCCTTTTTTAAGCTGTGTTCATAATATCAGGATGTAGTCTACTGGCCTGGAGTGGGCGATAGCTGTGAATTTCAAGTCGTAGAATTTTTCAAGATAAGTAAATATAAATAAAATGGATTAATTACTTCCTCTATCAATCTTTGAACATTAGTGATGTTGCATTTAAAAAGAAGTTTTTAATTATCCATATATATTTCTTTGCTTATTATATTATATATTTATTATCTTACTATGTATTCACAATATTTAATTATTAATTACATTTTTCTAAGTCGATGTATCGATGGTTTTTTGTTTTATTTTTAAAATAAGTGTTCAGTAAGTTTAATTGCTTCATTAAGAACTAGCTGAATTACCCGCACCTTGCCGCGTGTGACATTTGTTTGTAAGAAAATGATAATTGATTTTAAATCATTGTTAAAATTTGTGGAGAAAAATGATGCATTTCAATATTACACAATGATCTTGCCGATGTGACCTCCATCTTCTGGCTTTCTCCTTCTATATTTTGAATAGAAGTCATTCCTTTATTCGAATTTAAATCAAAGGGAAATAATTTCAGTGGGGGGGTACAAAAACTGCTTTATCTGACCCCTTTGATATGTATTTGATGCAATACTTGATTGAATGAATTAATAGACAGATTTCAACATTGATATAACAGTTGAATTGTTGCAACAAATATGCATTGTAAATCACTACCCAGTAATTGGTGATTTCTTGCTCAACTTGACGTATATATTATCTCATTTTAATCTTGCTGATGTGACCTCCATCTTCTGGTTTTCTCTTTCTATATTTTGGATAAGATTCATTCTCATGTTCAAATTTAAATCAAATATAGTTATCCAAGTGCCCAAAGAGTCATCCCCTTCTTAAAATTAAAATTTAATTTATATCAAAGGAAATAAATTTCAGTGGGAGGTTTGTGCCACCTTCGGGAACCCTTTTGATCAAAATAAAATATACTTATCTAATTACCCTCGGTAATGTAGTTTCAGAATATATATGGCTATGGGTCTATCTCCAAAACTCTAGGAGGAATTCGATAACAAACAGACAGACAAAGGGTACAACTTTATATATACATACACACATATATATGTATATATATATATATTTAATGCATTGTATTTGTTAATTAAGTTCTCTTTCATCAATAGCCATCTCAGCCACTACCAGGAAGGGATAGAAATGGAATAAGGACAGAGAGAGAGAGAGAGAGAGAGAGAGAGAGAGAGTGATTATGATGATCCCCATGCTCGGATGTGAGCGGGTGCGACAACAACAATTTATGTATATATACCTTTTCATTTATAAAGATCTTTGAATGTGTAAAGCTGCAGATAGCTATGTGCTTGATGGCCGAAATAGTTGTATATTTCTTAACCCAGATAAAAGAAAGTATCTTCAATTCTTATTCTTAAATTAGGCAAGTAGGCCCCCCAGTTTAAAAAACAAAAAACAAAACAAAAAAAAACAACAAAAAACGGAAGAATTAATTTTTCTGTCGTGCGACTCTACCTCAGAATTTAGTAAATGGCAGTACTCTATTCATTACTTTCTGTTTCGGCATATATATATATATATATATATATATATATATATATATATATATAAGTATAGGAATAGATTACAATAAAAAATAAAAAAAGCGTGCTCAATACAGAGTAGAGCAAATATAATCATTTATTCGAAAATTATAACATAAATATGTTATAAAATCAATACAAAAATAGCCATTTTGTTTCAACACTTCTGTTATCTTCTCAAGTGATGGTGTTAAATGTAGTCTAAACCCTTTATTCTACATTCAATATCATAACTTGAGAAGATACCAGAAGTGTTGAAAGAAAATGGCTATATTTGTAGTAATTTTATAACATTTTTATGTTATAATTTTCGAATAAATGATTATATATTAGGTTGGTGCAAAAATAATGTCGTCTTTTGACGTATTTTTTAACGTCAAAAGACCTAATATAACCTAATATATACATATATATATACATACATACATATATATATATATATATATATATATATATATATATATATTATTGTAAAATGATCTCTGAATGTTTATTAGTATTGAAATGGGCGGCCTGATTTCCATGTTCACTTCAAATTGCTTGTCTTCAATTTGTTCATGAGAAAAGCCATGGTTCCATTTCATCGTCCCTCGTTCTCCAAACCCCCCACCCCCCCAAAAAAAAACGAATATAATGCCACTGCTTTACCAAAATTGATGATGAAAGACAGACAGACTTAGCGCTTGCTTAAAATCACTCTCCTAATCAGGTAACCATTCGAGGCACTTTTAATTATATCTACCTGTACATCATATATCACTGTATATTTTGTTTTGATACCTCTGCTAATCAGTATCCGTCACTGTAAATCCATATCAGTCCTATTAATCTATATCAGCCTATAGTAATCTACATGAAACCGTATTAATCTCAACCAGATTATATCATTCTGTGCCAGCCTATATTAATCTATATCGACTCATATTAATCTCTATTAGATTATATTATTCTGTAATAGCCTATATTAATCTATAGAAGCCCGTATTAGTCACTACCAGAATTATATTATTCTATATCAGCATATAAATACTAATCCGTATTTATCTCTATCGGATTGTATTATACTATATCAGCCTATATTAATCTACATCGATCCATATTAATCTCTACCAGATTAAATTAATCTGTATCAGCTGATATTAATCTATATCGACCCATATTAATCTCTATCGGATTATATTATTCTATATAATCATATATTAATCCATATCGTCCCGTATTAATCTCTATCAGATTATATTTTCATTATCAACCATTATTAATCTAAATCAATCCGTATTAATCTCAATGGGGTTATATTATTGTATATCAATTTATATTTATCCATATCGCCCCATATTAATCTCAACTAGATTATATAATTCTTTACCAGCCTATATTAATCGATATCGGTTCGTATTAAATTCTATCATATATTATTCTGCAATAGCTTATATTAATCTATATCAGCTCTCTACCAGAATTATATTATTCTGTATCAGCAGATATTAATCTACACTAATCTATATTTATCTCTATCAGATTACATTATACCATATCAGCCTATGTTAGTCTACATCGGTCCATATTAATCGCTATAAGATTATATCATTCTATATCAGCTTATATTAATCTATATCGTCCCGTATTAATCTGTCAGATTATATTATTCATTATCAACCATTATGGATCTACATCGATTCGTATTAATCGCTACGAGGCTATATTAATCTATATCGCTCTGTATTAATCTCAATCAGATTATATTATTATATATCAGCCTATATTGATCCACACTTATCCGTATTAATAATCTGTCAGTTTACACTGGTCGACATTTATTGACCCAAATGATGTTGGGCAACTGACACATGATTCTGGGTTATTTTTTCTCGCTGAATCTGAAATTTCCCATCACATCACGTTTTCTCAGTACAGATAATTTCTACTTTTCTTAAAATAGGCCCAAATAACCATTTAACAGCAATATGCAAGGGCCAAGTAGAAACAACCTTAAACGTTTTTAGGTTAGAATAAAAGAAAAAGTATCCCAGTAACTTAAAGAATGCATTTTCAGTTCAGAAAAAGTTTTCAGAAAAATCTCACAGAAAATGAAATTAAGGCAAACATCTGAAATCAATTTTTGAATCAAAACAAAGAAGATAGAAAGGAATGAAAAATACATTCATTTTTGTCCATCCAAAGGCATAAACCTTCTCTACTTGGAAAAATCTATGGTGCTTTTGAAAAGGTTGATCTCATTTGATGCTCCACCGGAAATCAGCCATCATGTTAACATCCTATCTGTCTTTATATTTTTCTTTCATTAACTTGAGATCCTGTTGAAACCTCTCTCCCTGTTCATCACTGTAATCACTAAGATTATTAGAAAACTCAGTGTATGTGTATATGTGTGTGTGTGCTCCTATCAAACTATATCGGATTATATTAATAACTTACTGCGTAATTTAATCTGTATCTGCTCCTGTTAATCTTCATCAAACTGTATTAATCTATATCATACAATATTAATCTGTATTGGCCCTAATTATCCTATATTGTATTATATCCGTTTATATAGATCTACATTAATCCTACACTACAGGGAATCATTTTTGGTATGCCCTGTATTTCTTTAAAAACATCTTAAAATGAGATACATTTGTATAGTGTAACCCGGATATAAGAGAGTTGACGGGACAGGATAAGAAGTCTCTTATATCCGGGTTTGGTCTATTTAGTTTAGGTAAGTATGGCTCTAATTTGGGACCAGAGAAAATCTCTCTTATATCCGGCTTTCTCTTATATCCGGGTCTCTTATATCAGGGTCTCTTATATCCGGGTTACAAAAGTTCAAATTTGGATGTACCTGTCCTCAACACTGAATTATGAATATTTTGTCTGAGCAATATTATATTTTGTTTTCTCCTTTATAACCTCAGTATAAGACATACCATGGTTTACGCATGATTGGGAAAGAAATCAACTTTTAACAAGATAACGATCACAAACATTATTCCGAATTATGCTAAAATCTCGCATTTTGGATCGGAGAGTTCGAAGAGAATACCCAAAGAGTGAGCAGGAGCTTTTTCAGTGATGGAAGAATGCTTAGGAGGCCTGCCACTGCATTGTTTTCAAAAATTGTTGGAAGAATGCCAAGAATTTCTAAAGTAGTAATTAAGACAGGTGGTGGTTTTTTTGATGAAAATAAAATATGATGCTGTCGTATGATATTTTTATAGCTAAGTGCTTATTTTTTGTCAAAATAAAAGCAAGTACTGAAATGCTGAAATGTTATCTTTTACTTTAAAGAAATACAAAAATATGTCACTTTAAGGTTTTTTTTAAGAAGTGCAGGATAGCTTTAAACTTTTTATGGATGTGCCACTTCATTACATATCGATGTCGGACAGTTTCTCTCTCTCTCTCTCTCTCTCTCTCTCTCTCTATATATATATATATATATATATATATATATATATATATATATATATATATATATACCAATTGGTAATTGGTAGGGATAATTCCAAAGAGGATATTAATCCAAAGAGAGCTCAATGTAAGTAACAGGGCAATATAATAAAAAAAAGGACCTTGAAATAGAAATCTCAAAAATGTGGCATATGGGAACATCAACAATCCCTGTTGTAGTTGGCGCACTAGGTCTGGTTGGAAAAGATTGCAGTAGACTAATTGAAGGGATTCCTGGAAGTCCATGCCTCAAAGAGATACAAAAAATTGTTCTGACAAGTACAGCCCACACTTTACGAAGGGCTTTATCGATGTAATATTTTTTTTTTGTCAGTGGAAAGTTTCATGATGCCATTTCTAACCTTAGGTCCCTAGGCGGGACCCGGAAAGAAATGTGTAAACGCCAGAAATCAAAGAAAATAATAATAACAACAACAATAATAATAATAATAACAACAACAAAAAATAAAGGCTATCCATAAAAATCCATTTCGGTTATAATTTATTTCATGAATATATTTAAATATTCATCTCTTCAGACCGAAGGCTTTTTTAGAAATGAAATCAACTTGTCCAGACAAAAGGAAGAGGTGGGGGGGGGGAGAAAGAAAAAGGAAAAGGAAAAAAAATATAATAAAAGAGGAAGAAAGAAAAATAAAAATTTCAATATAAAATTTAAAAAAATAGGGAAGAGAGAAAGAGTCAGAGGGAGAGGGAGTGAGAAGAAAAGAAAAGAAAGAAAAGAAAGGAAAGATGGAAGAATTAAATATGAGCTAATAGGTTGACCTAGAAATAATTTTTTCCTTAAAGGGCCGAATAAATTAATATACAGGCTAAGGGATGGGGGGAGGTGATCAGAATTATACCAGGTGTAACAGCAAAATTGTCCAAATCGTGTAACAGCAAAAATGTCCAATTGTTAGATTAACCATTGTATCTTAGAAATGTTTAAAGACATCTTACTGGAATTCTCCAAGGTTTTTATAACACCATTGGACTCCACTTTGAGCAAAAAGAATGTATAATTACTCTCCAAACTTAACAAATCGTGATGAATTCGATCATAAATGAAAATGACATGTTCCTCATTAATTAATTAATCATAACTGAGGATTGGAAGCTCATGAAGGATTGAAATAAATTTCATATATATATATATATATATATATATATATATATATATATATATATATATATATATATATATATATAATTTTCTAACTTATACAATATGATTTTCGCCTTCTCTAACCTTCTAACTTTGTAACAAGGTTTAACGTACGATTACATTTTCAAGTCCTTTTTCACTGCTCTTTGGACTGTCATAGTTGAAACCCCTCTGCCACGTGCGTAACGTCTTATGAACTGAGTTGGATTATTTCTAATTGATGTCTTTAGCTCTAAGTTGAATTGATAATCCCTCTCCTCGTTGTTACTTCCGGATCCAGTTTTCCTCTACTGTTCCCTTTTTTTAAAAACTTTTAAAACTTATTCACCGTTCTCTTGATAGTTCTTGAATTGACTTTGAACATGAAAGCCAAATTATTAATGTTGGTATCATCACTGAAGGCTTGAATGATCTTTTTCCTGACACGATTGCTCAATCGCGAAGACAGTGCGTCTGACACAAAACACTTATAACCTGTTCTCTTTTGCGCTGAATAACTCAAATGGTTCTTCGGTGATCCTTACGATAATGGTGTCGAGATGGCTAAAGGTCTTATCTGAAAACTTGGAAAAATAGTTTACTGGTTGTTTAGATATTAAACCTTTTGTGGGATGCATGATTATGCAGTTACACGATTTGGACAATTTTGCTGTTACACACACACACTATATATATATATATATATATATATATATATATTTTTTTTTTTTTTTTAATAAAATTTTATAAAAATCCAGACGACATGCATTTAACAGATATCAGAATTCGTTGAAAAATACATCCCTACCCCTACCTAAACGTAACTCCTTTTTCAAACGTAACTAATAATTGATACAACAAAAGTTAATAAAATGGACACGCAACCACCCCTTGTCTGGATGAATGGATTTCTCTCTATCCTTGGAAACTGTAAATTATGATTTTTGCCGTGCCTTTAAAACCCAGTAAATTTTAAAATAAGTTACTCCAAAATTCGCTTGAGGATGAAATGGATCTAATGTCTTTAATTTAATTACAAAATTAAATTCGAAGCTTTTAGCTTCCATTTTTGAAACATGGTTAGAACTGTGTAGCAAAAAAAACATATTTTAAATTATTTAATTTATAATATTAATGCTCTGTAAATTTACATTGAGCACTATTTTGTAAAAATAAAAATATCTATAAGTACACCGGATTATATATCTTACTGTTCTTTCTCTTTATATAAAATTTTGAATTCATGCATATGCGCGTGTGTGTGTGTTTGATTATTTCACCCCACGTAAGGCAATATAGCCACTAAGACGCAAGAAAGTGTCAGAGAATATCAGGAAAAAGAAAACATTATTAAGGAGAGAGTGAGGAATAAAAGAGCAAGAATGAAGAAGACAGAAGATAACGATTGAAATTCATTGAAATCTTTGAAATGAAATAATTTATTACATGGAACCTTAAAGTGGTCTGTTTTTATTTAAATTATATATATATATATATATATATATATATATATATATATATATATATATATATTGGGCACCTCGAGGTGGTGTAATGGTTAGCAAGCTTGTTTCGCTAATTCCATGCCCAAGGAATTTCAGTTACCTCTTTCTAATTCTGAGCTTAAGTGAGTTGTTTGTTGTCTTTTTCTTGAAAACTTCCTCGTTGAATTCATTATAACTGCGAAGCTTGATGTCAGGAAGATAAGTTATTCCTCCTATATCGCAATGGATGCTGGGTAATCTCGCAGCTGAAGATACTCGATGTAAGAGAAATGTGTTCCTATATAAAAACGCTGAGGATACCATGGATTAAACAAGTGAGCAACGAGGATGTTTTATTGAAAATGGAAATAGAAACAACGCTTATACTTAACATCAGGAAGAGAGAGTTGGAATTTCCAGGGAGCATAACAATGACAAAAGCGGGTTGGGAAAATTTGATAGAAACAGGGCAGATTGAAGGCATAAGGGACAGAAGAAAGCACATAACTTTACCTAATGAACTTGTGTAAATGGAGGACAGAGCAGAGTTTAGGAGCTGATTATAAAAAGACAAAATTTACTAAGGGTTACAAAGGGCAGCAAATTGTGGGGAGCCATAATCGCCGAAGTCCTTAATGGAAACGCCACATAGAAGGATATATATATATATATATATATATATATATATATATATATATATATATATAGATAGATAGATAGATCTGAGTCCACATAGATAGATAGATAGATAGATAGATATGACTAGAATAGGAGAATTTGACACGAATCTCTTCAGATTTACATATTGCATAAGATAAAGATATCATCCCAATCAGATTGACAGATAAAGACAAAAACTAACTAATTATCACATTATAGAAAATAAACACACAGCATTTGATAGAAATCCATCCTCAGGTAGATAGATTGCCATATATATATATATATATATATATATATATATATATATATATATATATATATATATATATATATACCGTTTTCAGATTCGTCGCCATGCAACATATTTCTTATTAAATTACTAAGAAATGAATCAAACAAATTTCATGATGAAGTACCCAAAATGTTGATCTACGCATCCTCTGTTCGCCGTCATCCAACGGGAATTCCTACAAATGACGTTGCGCGAAATGTTATTGAATTCACTTGCCTGTCAATAATTACAAATATATCAAATTCAAATATTTCAGCAGATAGTCATTATCTATACACATGCACACGACACGAAACCAGATAGATAGATAGATAGATAGATAGATAGATAGATAGATAGATAATATTAGTGGTAAATATACACATACATATGCAAAATATATAAATATATATACATAGATGCATACACATACATATATATTTTTTGAATAAAAAAAAATCCAAGAGGATAGAATCGAGGTAGAACTCAATGTCCAGGACAGAGTAAGGATATAATAAAAAGGCTTAAACACTAATATTCCATGGTCATAATTTATTCCATTGGAATCGTAAATACGATCCAATTCATCAAACCTTCAAATTCAAAAAGAAAACAGAAAAAACAACTCCGGAAATAAAAATAGAATTTAGAGAGAAATGTAAGTATGAGAGCGTGGGACGAATGTTAGAGCTAAAGAAAGGGTTAACAGACGAGAGAAGGTGTGAGATTAAAACTTAACAGAGAGAAGTTTTAGAGAGGTGAGTCAAAGACGGTTTAAGTGAGAGAAATATGAATGTTGTCGTATGTTTAATACATTAAGGATGTAACCGGAAAGGATACATTTTGTAGTGACATACACACACAATAGACGATCTAATCTTAAAGATCAGAAGAAGAGGGAAGGAGAGGAAAAGAAAAGAAAAAAGGGGTGGGGGAGAGAGATGGGGCGGGGGAAACTAAAACGGAAGGGCATTTACTGCTGAAAAACAAGTAGGAAATGTATCTCAATCTTACATGTTTCAATTTTATTAAAGGTTCGTCAGAAATAGAGATAGAAATGAAAAAAGTAGAGACAGGTATGTTAAGATTATTTGTTAGTTCTTATTTTTCAGATACGTGTCACGTGTATAAAGGCAATAGATAAAAAATGTGTAAGGAACCTTTTAGACGTTAAAGTGTGTACTAGTGTATGAGTGTTTATGTAAAGAAAACCCTTTTTTTGCCCTGCTGTATGTTGCACGGTAAAGTTATTTCATGTAAGTGTAACAAAGTTTTTTGTAGTCATTTTAGAACATGATTATGTTATCATTTTTGAATAAATAATATTTGCTCTAGACTGTACTGAGCACTCTTTTAAGAATAGTGTTTTTGGTTACTAGAAATTTATTCCGACCACAGCAATCCTATACTTGTTATATATATATATATATATATATATATATATATATATAAAGAGAGAGAGAGAAAATATTAACATATATATATATATATATATATATATATATATATATATATATATATATATATATAGATGAATATGAATAGACTTATATATATATATATATATATTATATATATATATATATATATATATATTAGGTTGGTGCAAAAATAATTTCGTTTTCTCACATAATAACATATGTTAGAAAACGAAATTATTTTTGCACCAACATAATATATATATATATATATATATATATATATATATATATATATATATATATATATATATACCCATGTCTGATCATATATATATATATATATATATATATATATATGATCAGACATGGACAGATAGATAGATAGATAGATAGATAGATAGGATAAGACTAAGATAGATAGATAGATAGATATCAATATACTGAATTAGATATCTATAAAAAACATAAATAGATGGGATCAGATTAACATATATATATATATATATAGATATATAGATATAGATATAGATATAGATAGTCATTAATTTTTTGTTCATGCTTCGATGGAATACATCAATTTTACGAACAAGTACATATTTATACTGCTCTCACTAAGTTGAATGGATAACGAGATATTTTTTCATAAATAGATAAGATAAGATAATATAACAGATTAAACGCTAATAAAACCGCGAATCCCATTTACATGGAAACTGATAAAAAATTTCCAGTTACCATGGAAACTGATAAAACATTCAAGTTACCATGGTGACTCATCTCTGGTTACCTGACCAACATTTACATTTTTCATAGTTTCTTTTTACTTTTTCCTTCTTTTTTTCTTTAGATAATAATTTCCGGTTTTGTCAGCTTCTCCAAAACCACTACGCATGCGTTAATTGAATTCCAAGTGGTACCGGAAGCTATCTGGTCACGTGTTAAACAAAGTCCAAAAGAAATACAAACTATTATGCACGGACCTCCTCACCCAAGGTTTTTTTTGCCATTGTCTTTCGTTTTTCTATGTGACGTGGCAAGGCTTCCGCGGAGTGGTCGTTTTTATATTACATAGGGATAATAGCTAAATAAATAAATAAAACGTCGAAGTACAAAGCTCCTTCGATGGCGATTGTATCATTTTTCTTTTTCTTTTTAACTCGTGATAGACGCGAAGGAAGTCTATAGCTAATGGCTTCAGAAAAGAGACCTGGATTCCCCACTGTAAAAATCTCAAATATCCTCTAAAATCGGAACGTCTTTACAATACGAAAGGTTTCTTTATTAGCGCCAATGCCGGCGATGACAATGAAAACGTTGATTGCTTTTTTTTTTTCTTTTTTCAATTGGTATAATTCTTATATTGTTAGTAGATATTTTTTAATAGAAAAGAAATCTAACAACAACAACATTAAAAAAAAAACGCTTATGAATGCTATTTATAAACATGCTAAAAATAGTATCAACATTCCTTGTTTGGCTGGATTGTTATATTGACGACTGTATCAGTAAGAGAGGGTTCACATATAGGTTAGGGAGACTTGTACAGATGCTGTCAGCTGACGAATCCGGATGTAAGATGAGCAGAAAAAAACACAGCGGTGTTCGTACATATATAAAGATAATGTGGAATGTAAGTCCGATGGCAATGTTTATCTTCGTTTATATGCCATACGCAGACGATCATGTGTCTCCATATATATATATATATATATATATATATATATATGAAGAAATATAGTCTTAAGATGTGCTATATTTATGGGATAAAGTGCTCTATATCAGAGATAGAGCATGTGTAAATATAAAAGTGAACATAGAAGTCAACACTTAGAAGCGACAGTCTGTTTCATGCTAGATGCAATCGTCAGGCCACGAGTGCTGTTATTTTTCTCGGCTATTTATATATATACGGGTCAGTGGTGCATTGTGGGTAGTCTATTTTGGCGGCTATTTTACCGGAAGTCGTTTATTTGTTTATTTATTTATTTGGGTTAAATTATTTTGCTTGTTTTTATTTATTTTTTTTTATTTCTTATCTTATTTATTTATTTATTTTTTATTTTTATTTTATAAATATTTTATATATTATTTTAATAAAAAAAAATATGTGTCTTAGGGGCTTTACTGTCTTACATGGGGTGGTACCGATAAAAAAAGATCAATGGTTAAAAATGGCTTCATACGATCAACCGTCGAGCCTGCTCAGTAGCTAGATGTATGGCCTTGGTATACCAAGTAATGTAAGCTTGGGTATGCGGGTGGTGTAATGAATAACAACTCTAAATTGTAAATCGGGAAGCAGACTTCGTTATATTCACTTACGGGCAAATACTACGAAAACTATGAATCCACACCTTTCCCACTTATAGGATTCGTGTTATCAAACATTCTACATATATAGGAAAGATATTATTAGGTTAGTGCAAAAATAATGACCTAATAGTGTCGTTTTTGACGTATTTTTTAACGTCAAAAAACGACATTATTACGTCATTATTTTTGCACCAACCTAATATTTCTGCAAAGTAATTCAGTATTTCCTCTTTCCTCAGTGGGTGTCAAATTTTTCAAGCCTTCTTCATGTGTCACCGATATTTCAACTGTTTCTGATTCTAAATACAAGTTTCTTTGTTTACATTATCCTTAAATCTTCCATGTTAGTCACAAATTCAGTAGTCTCAGCATCCTTCTGTAGAACTCCATCTCTGCTGCTCATATGTAATAAAATTGCCCAGCATTCACTGTCATATAGGAGGACTGATATTACGTAGCAGTTCTCATTATGTTGTTTCTAACGAAATATTCCTTTTTCTTAATACTTTGCTTAACTTTTGAAAGACATCATTTGTTATTTCAATGCGCCTTCGGATTTCGTTTCACATTTTCGTCGTGTGTTAGAAAACTTTTTAGATAATTGAGTTTCTGCACTTGCTTGATTTTGATATTTCCAATTCGTAATTCGCATCTTGGGAATAAACTCGAAGAAAATATTCCTGCCGCAGAGAAAATCATTTGCAAAATAATAAGCGTTAATAAGCACCGTGTTGGGTGGGAAATTCAAAGAAATAATTCAATTATGTCGCTGCCCTTATTTGTCACACAACAGTAGTCATGTCCGTCTTAATGTGTACGTCATTTTCGCGCTCATTTGCCAGACTATACTAAGATTAGCAAATCTGCGTGTGTGTTTGAACATAAATTTGCCCCTCTGTCTCTCTCGCTATTAAAATCTTTATTTTACTCTTTCGACAACCGTCATCGGTAAATCGATGTATTTTTCCAGTTTGTTTTGCGCTTTGACAGTATTTTCTGTTCTATTTAGAAAATTTTTTTTATGGTCAAAAATTTTACATATAAATTGAAATTTCAGCCGATTACGCCCAGCCAATGAGAAGACGATATTCGCCGGGGGAATTTCTTTGTAGAATTAGGAGGAGACAGTATGGATCTAATAGGAACCGTAGCCAGTATTCATCCGTCGAGACCTTCATCCGTAAACCACACGTAAAATATCACTCGATCATTTCTGTGAAACAGTCAATCGTGTGGCAAGCATGTATTACGAGTTGCCATATTGAAGATTACGCTTTAATAAATTCACATAGCTACTTCAAGTAATCACAGAACACACTTTAAGAATATGATGTGAATAGACATCGAAATATTAAATAAGTCACCCACATCTCTTTGTTCAGTGACCTGAAATGTATATTTTCTAAAAGTGAAATTTCATCGATTATTATTTTTTCAAATAATTGAATATATTTATATTTGTATGGTAAGATTGTGAATGATAAGAATAATGTTTGTAGTCTACTATTAAATGAGATAACACCTCACCCCATATATGTTCATCCAATATAAGGCCCAAAAGCCACTCAGTGTAGAGGGTTACTGTGAGGTTGTATGAGCGTGATAAAAGCAAGAAATTAAGTTCGTGGGGTTATGCACGAATCCCTAAATTTAAACCTAGACTTGAAGAGATTGAGATTGTAGTGATGCACTCGTCATCACTCGACACCTAGGCGAGGTTTGTCTGGTCGACTAATGACTAGTGAGTTCGATCCTAACTGAGGGAGCCGTACAAAATGCCACATGAAATCAATCAACAATGGTCGATGTCGTAAATCCAGTCCACCAACATAATATAATAAACTATTGTGCGAATTGAAACAACCGTTTTAGCTTCCTTTCTTTCACCATACGGTCAGTTTTAGACCCACTGGAATGACAAGGTGTAATCAATTTCTATTTTTCCTCAGATTAGGTCATTTGCAATGGCGTGCAGTAATATGAATATATTTTCGAGTCCATGATGAAATTTGTTTGCATTTGAAAAATATTGCGTCATCCGTGATTGCATCAGATTTTTATCATGCCCTGACACTATTGTCTCGACTGCCGATTAGTTGTCCTACGGCCATTGTCTGCGATGGACGTTACCCCAAGGAAGCGTACGAAAATTGTAACGCTGCACGAATACACTAGCAAACCTTACTAGTAAGTGAATCAAAGTACTATAGACTGTCCCGGAAACTGTCCTGATTTAGATCAATTCGAGAATCTGTGGTCATGGAACGATTCGGCGAATGTACATACGAAGTACTAACATGTGCACTGGGCCATGTTTCATTGGAAAAATACGAAAAAAAAAGTAAATAATAACGCAATTATGCATCATATATACGTTCCACGTTATGATTGACAAAGCTACTACTGAGTATTGTGTTTGATCTTCAACATTAACTAGGCTAACAATGGTTGGTATATCGTAAAATCAACCAACCAAAATCAACACCAGATTTTGTTATTATAAGATATGTTTTTATTATCATGACCGTCAATCAGATAAGAGGATAAAGAAACCATTATAGCGGAGTGAATAACTGCTAAAGAAGGTAATAGATAGACAGAGTGAGAAAAAGAGGGAAAGAAAGAAAGACAGAAAGAAAGAAAGAAAGAAAGAAAGAATGCAAGAAAGAAGGAGAAAGCAATGCAAGCAAGCAAGCAAAAAAGAAAGAAAGAAAGAAAAAGAAAGGCAGAAGACAGAAAGAAAGACGAAAAGAAAGCAATGAAAAAAGAAAGAAAGAACGCAATGAAGAAAGAAAAACCGACAGAAAGAAAGACGGAAAGGAATCTAGCAAGCGAGAAAGAAAGAAAGAAAGCAATGAAGAAAGAAAGAAAAAAGAAAGAAAGAAAAACCGACAGAAAGAAAGACGGAAAGAAAGCTACCAAGCAAGCAAGCAAGAAAGAAAGACAGAAAGAAAGAAAGAAAGACAGACAGAAAGAAAGAAAGCAATGAAGAAAGAAATCAAGAAAGAAAGCAAAGAAGGAAGCAATACAGAAAGCAAGGAAGAAACTAAGCAAGCAAGAATGAAAGCAAGCAATAAAGCAAACAAGAAAGAAATTGCAAAATAAGCCAGTTGAAGAGTTGTGGTGAATCCATGCTATTTAAACCGATCATTTGGGCAAGCATGTTTGTGCAATATGGCTGCCATAATATAATTGAAAATTATCTTTTCTATTGTCCTCTTTTTTATTTCTGTTCTGCTCTAACGTATTTCGACTTTTAAAAAATAGAAAAGGAAAAATTTTATATTCTTTGAGGATCAAATTACGGAATCAGCGTTTTCCAAACAAACTTGGATTGTCTGTTTAATAAAGAATCACGATCGACACAAACAAAAAGTTTTAAAAAAATGGTATGGAATTAAAAAAAAATAGTTTAAGAACTTATTTTCACTAGCCATTACTATTATGCTGAGTTCGATCGTCACTTGGAACTCCAGATATGTCGACTTAGGCGAGAAGATGTTAAGTTAAATAATACCCCGTCTCGCCGTGTAGAATTAATTAATAAACTCATCTCACAAATTTAACATACATGTAAATCAATTATTTATTCCTAAACCATTCTGCTAGCCATACATCCAGCATTTATTATATCATAAATATTTTCCTAAAAAATAAGCAATAAGATAAAAGTCCGAATTGTTTTGAAATGTTACGGTATTTTTTTTTTTTTTTTTTGATATGGTATACTATGATTGATAAAACTTGGAGCATCCCAAATAGATGAACAAGCATAGAAAGTTTTGATAAATATTTTGATGGGATTGTCTTGGTTTAGTTCACTTAGTTTTTATAGTGAATATTATTATTACATTAACTATCCGTTGTCAGAAAATGGAGATTTAAAGACGGCTTTATAAGGAAATGATATCAAGTTTGAACATTTAAAAAGGTATGGCGTTTCATCACTATAAGGCATGAGCATTGAGCAAAGATCACACCCGAAAAGTTTCAAGACTTCCGTTGGGAAAATTGTCCGTACTTTCTGGATCTTTCTTCATATGATTATGGCTCTAGTTCCAAGTTAACGGAACCGCCTCTTAGTGACTAGCCTTTAAAACATGTGAAGAAGTGGAAAATACCAACTCTGCATTCTTTATTTTTCAAACCCACAAAACATTAGCATTGATCATCTGAATCGTTAAAAGGTTGATTAGTTGTTAAATTGAACTAAGCTTCAACAATTGTAAAATGGAATAAAATACAAGAAAGAATTACTGTAAGCATATACATAGGTTCGGTTGACACTAGAGTAAAAAAAAAGATAGACAATAGTCAGGTTCACACGAGATTAAGAAAGAGATACAATGGTCTGGTTGACGCTAGAGCCAAAAAGATAGACAATAGTCAGGTTCACACGAGATTAAGAAAGAGAGACAATAGTCTGGTTGACCCTAGAGCTAAAAAGATACACAATGGTCAGCATTACACAAGATTAAAAAGATAAACAATAGTCTGGTTAACGCTAGAGCCCAAACGATAGACAATCGTCAAGTTTTAAAAAGATTAAAAAGATAGACAACAGTCTGGTTAATGCTAGAGCCAAAAAGATAGACAATAGTCAGGTTCACACGAGATTAAGAAAGAGAGACAATGGTCTGCTTGACGCTAGAGCCAAAACGATAGACAACGGTCAGTCTTTCACAAGATTAAAAAGATAGACAATAGTCTGGTTAACGCTAGAGCCAAAAAGATAGACAATATTCAGGTTTACACGAGATTAAGAAAGAGAGACAATGGTCCGGTTGACGCTAGAGCCAAAACGATAGACAACGGTCAGTCTTTCACAAGATTAAAAAGATAGACAATGTCTGGTTGACGCTAGAGCCAAAAAGATAGACAATAATCAGGTTTACACGAGATTAAGAAAGAGAGACAATGGTCTGGTTGACGCTAGAGCCAAAACGATAGACAACGGTCAGTCTTTCACAAGATTAAAAAGATAGACAATGTCTGGTTGACGCTAGAGCCAAAAAGATAGACAATATTCAGGTTTACACGAGATTAAGAAAGAGAGACAATGGTCTGGTTGACGCTAGAGCCAAAACGATAGACAACGGTCAGTCTTTCACAAGATTAAAAAGATAGAAACTAGTCTGGTTGACGCTAGAGCCAAAAAGATAGACAATCGTCAATTTTACACAAGTTTAAAAAGATAGACAATAGTCTGGTTGACGCTAGAGCAAAAAAGATAGAAAATGGTCAGGTTTACACGAGATTAAAAAAGAGAGACAATGGTCTGGTTGGCGCTAGAGCCAAAACGATAGACAATGGTTAGTCTTACACAAGATTAAAAAGAGAGACAATAGTCTGGTTGACGCTAGAGCAAAAAAGATAGACAACGCTCAGGTTTACACAAGATTAAAAAAGATAGACAATAGTCTGGTTAACGCTAGAGCCAAAAAGATAGACAATCGTCAATTTTACACAAGTTTAAAAAGATAGACAATAGTCTTGTTGACGCTAGAGCCAAAAAGATAGACAATGGTCAGGTTTACGCAAGATTAAAAAAGATTGACATTGGTAAGGTTTACACAAGATTAAAAAAGATAGACAATGTTCTGGTTAACGCTAGAGCCAAAAAGGTCGACAATGGTCAGGTTTACACTACATTAAAAAGATAGACAATAGTCTGGTTGACGCTTGAGCCAAAAAGATAGACAATGGTCATGTTTACACAAGATTCTAAAAGATAGACAATGGTCAGGTCGACACAAGATTAAAAATGATAGACAATGATCTGGTTAACGCTAGAGACAAAAAGACTGACAATGGTCAGGTTTACACAAGATTAAAAAGATAGGCAATAGTCTGGTTGACAAAAGATTAAAAAAGATAGACAATGGTCTAGTTGACGCTAGAGCCAAAAAGATAGACAATCGTCAGGTTTACAGAAGATTAAAAAAGATAACAATGGTCTGGTTAACGCTAGAGGCAAAAAGGTGGACAATGGTAAGGTTTACACAAGATTAAAATGATAGACAATAGTCAGGTTTACACAAGACTAAAAAAGATAGAAAATGGTCAGGTTGACAAGATTAAAAAAGATAGACAATGGTCTTGTTGACGCTAGAGCCAAAAAGATAGACACTGGTCAGGTTTACACAAGATTAAAAAGATAGACAATAGTCTGGTTGACGCTATAGGCCAAAAGATAGACAATCGTCAGGTTTACACATGATTAAAAGAGATAGACAATGGTCTGGTTAACGCTAGAGCCAAAAAGATAGACAATAGTCTGGGTGACGCTAGTACAAAAAGATAGACAATGATCAGTCTTACACAAGATTAAAAAGATAGAAAATAGTCTGGGTGACGCTAGTACAAAAAGATAGACAATGGTCAGTCTTACACAAGATTAAAAAGATAGAAAATAGTCTGGGTGACGCTAGAGCCAGAAAGATAGACAATGGTCAGTTTTACACAAGATTAAAAAGATAGACAATGGTCTGGTTAACGCTAGAGCCAAAAATATAGACAATGGTCAGGTTTACACGCGATTAGATAGACAATAGTCCGGTTGACGATAGAGCCAAAAAGGTGTACAATGGCAAGGTTTACACAGGATTAAAAAAGATAGACCATGGTCTGCTTAACGCTAGAGCCAAAAAGATGGAAAATGGTCAGGTTTACACAAGATTAAAAAGATAGACAATGGTCAGGTTTACACAAGATTAAATGAGATAGAAAATGGTCAGGTTGACACTAGGGCTAAAAAGGTGGACAATGGTAAGGTTTACACAAGATTAAAAAAGATAGACAATGGTCAGGTTTACACACGATTAAAAAAGATAGACAATGGTCAGTTTGACGCTAGAGCCAAAAAGATAGACAATCGTCAGGTTGACACAAGATTAAAAAAGATATACAATGGTCTGGTTAACGCTAGAGGCAAAAAGGTGGACAATGATAAGGTTTACACAAGATTTAAAAAGATAGAGAATGGTCAGTTTTACACAAGATTAAAAAGATAAACAATAGTCTGGTTGACGATAGAGCCAAAAAAATAGAAAATGGTCAGGTTTACACAAGATTAAAAAAGATAGACAATGGTCAGGTTTACACAAGATTTAAAAAGATAGACAATAGTCTTGTTGACGCTAGTGTGAAAAAGATAGACAATGGTCAGATTTACACAAGATTAAAAAAGATAGACAATATTCTGGCCGACGCTAGAGCCAAAAAGATAGACAATCGCCAGGTTTACTCAAGATTAAGAAGATAGACAATAATCTGGTTAACGCTAGAGCCCAAAAAGTTGGACAATGGTAAGGTTTACACAAGATTAAAAAGATAGACAATGTTCCGGTTGACGATAGAGCCAAAAAGATAGACAATGCTCAGGTTTACACAATATTAAAAAAGATAGACAATGTTCTGGTTAACGCTAGAGCCAAAAAGGTCGACAATGGTCAGGTTTACACTACATTATAAAGATAGAGAATAGTCTGGTTGACGCTTGAGCCAAAAAGATAGACAATGGTCAGGTTTACACAAGATTAAAAAGATAGACAATGTTCCGGTTGACGATAGAGCCAAAAAGATAGACAATGCTCAGATTTACACAAGATTAAAAAAGATAGACAATGTTCTGGTTAACGCAAGAGCCAAAAAGGTCGACAATGGTCAGGTTTACACTACATTAAAAAGATAGAGAATAGTCTGGTTGACGCTTGAGCCAAAAAGATAGACAATGGTCAGGTTTACACAAGATTCAAAAAGATAGACAATGTTCTGGTTAATGCTAGAGCCAAAAAGATAGAAAATGGTCAGGTTTACACAAGATTAAAAAGAGAGACAATGGTCAGGTTTACACAAGATTAAAAAGATAGGCAATAGTCTGGTTGACAAAAGATTAAAAAAGATAGACAATGGTCTTGTTGACGCTAGAGCCAAAAAGATAGACACTGGTCAGGTTTACACAAGATTAAACAGATAGACAATAGTCTGGTTGACGATAGAGCCAAAAAGGTCGACAATGGTAAGGTTTACACAAGATTAAAAAAGATAGACAATGTTCAGGTTTACACAAGATTAAAAAGATAGACAATAGTCTGGTTGACGCTAGAGGCCAAAAGATAGACAATCGTCAGGTTTACACAAGATTAAAAGAGATAGACAATGGTCTGGTTAACGCTAGAGCCAAAAAGATAGACAATCGTCAAGTTTACAGAAGATTAAAAAATAGACAATAGTCTGGGTGACGCTAGTACAAAAAGATAGATCAGTCTTACACAAGATTAAAAAGATAGAAAATTGTCTGGGTGACGCTAGAGCCAGAAAGATAGACAATGGTCAGGTTTACACAAGATTAAAAAGATAGACAATTATCTGGTTGACGCTAGAGCCAAAGAGATAGACAATGGTCAGGTTTACACAAGATTAAAAAAGACAATGGTCAGATTTACGCTAGAGTAAAAAAGATAGACACTGATCACGTTTTCATTAGAGCCAAAATGATAGACAATGTTCAAATTTACACTAGATTAAAACTAATGGACGATGGTCAAGTTTACACTAGCATGAAAAAGGTAGACAATAGTCGGGTTTATACGAAAGTTGAAATGTTAGACAATGTTCGGGTTTATATCTTAGTGTGGAAAAGGAGACAATATGTCACGTTTAAGTTTCAGTGTAACACGGATATAAGAGAGTTGTCGGAACCGGAGAAGAAGTCTCTTATATCCGGGTTTGGTCTATTTTGTTTAGGTAAGTATGGCTCTAATTTGGGATCAGAGAAAATTGGAATTGGACTTATAGCCCGAATCAGAGTTAAAGTGAAGTTTTGAAGTTCCACGAACTGATAATTGAGGCATTAAAATATATTTCTTCAAAATTATTATTCCTGTTTTCTAAGGTGGATCGTTTTAGTTTTGGGCCGGAGCAACTATTTTAAAAGTTCGTACGGAGTGAGACTTTTAAGATAGTTTAAAATAAAATTGTTTTATTAGTTATTTATTGAGCAACAGGTATCGAAAAATTTTGTGATTATAGCCAGGATTATGGTTGTTGGCTGATTTGGTTCTATGGGTAGGATAACTGATATCGACGCGGATCGTGGAATTAAGGAGCCGAATTCAAATTCCGGAGTAGTCTGTTGCATTCACTTTCGTAAAATTGTTCTTGGGTAAAGCCATGCAATTCAGTCGAAGTTCCATGAAGTTTGTGAGTACACTATTTACATTGTTCGGACTATGAACCTCATCTTTTTTGCCATATATTTTCGGCCGTTGTACGCTCCGGTCTTCTTCAGATGGTTGGAATGCCGAAGTGAACCCTTTATTTCGCTCACTGGGGTAAACTGTTCTAGTTCCACGTGCCATGTCTAATGGATGTCAGTTAACAGTTATCTCCTGTTAATTCCCCTCTCCAAGTTCTCCACCGCCTTAACGAGATATTGAACTCATACCCTTTGGGCCCTGTCATTGGATCTAACTAACGCCTTTATCCACTTGAAGACATCTGTGTATTAATTTCTAAACCTAATGTCTTCAGGAACCATTTTTAACGTTGTGATAAATATGACAAAAAAGATGAGGATTATAGTAAAAAATGTAAATAGTGTTGTTTATAAGTGTTCCAAAAATTTTGTGGCTAAGGGAAGCTTCAGAAACCGTCAACTTTGGATTTTCACGGAGTGAAGGAGATACGTCTTATCGACTCTGTGTTGTTGATTTTACTACTGCTGCTGTTGCTTTTGTTGGAAAGGTTGTTTTTATAATGATGAAATTTCAGATCTTTCTAGAGTGATGAAGTATCAACATAACAGACATTGTTACTATTAAAATCTATTGCTGGAATTATTTTACTATAAAAACGTATTTTTATAATTTCATATTGTTTTGACCCCAATTCGACTTGGTTAGATTTAATTTCTTTAACAGCATGTTAACTACTTATGGGTCATTTAATTCTGAAATTTAATTTTTCTTGGGAGCTTTGGTAATTTTTTTCTTACTATTAAAATATATTTTACTGGAATTGTCTACTATGAAAATGTAATTTTATACTTTCCTAGCGTTTTGATTTTTCGTTAAAGATTCACTATTTGCCCATAACTAAGACCCAAACATGTGCTACCACTCCGTGTCGAGTTGGACCTGGGAACAACAGCAATTAAAATCTGTTAATTGCCAGTCTTGCGAATCCCATGACATTAATGCAAGCCTCCCTCCAGGCACACTCCTCGATCCTGCCCTCTTTCTGCTTTATATTAACATTCAACCTCGTAACATTGTCAGATCATTAATTGATATCAATGCAGCTTAGAGCACAGTGCATCACCTAAAATCAAGATGGCCAGAGCCTGGCAGTTGATCTCTGCTCTGGTCTGGTCCTAACAGATCAATGGAGGAAAACTGGCTTCTAACATTCAATAATCAGGCTATTAACGCTTAATAGTTCTTTCTTTCTTTCTTTAGCAGTAATAGTAGCACTTTCCAATCTTTCATTCTTAATCTTTTTCAATCTTTCTTTCTTTCTTTCTTTCTTTCTTTCTTAATATCAATCAAGCTTTCTTGAATTTAGATGCATTGTCAATTGTGATCTTTTGTCTTTCAATTCCTATCCTTTTTATTGTTCTATAACTTAATAGTGGTTTTCTTCATGTAATGCTCAATATACCCTTGCGTCTTAGTGACGTTATTGCCTTGCTTGGGATGAAGGGATAACATATATATATATATATATATATATATATATATATATATATATATATATTTCTTTCTTTCTTTATATCAATCAAGCTTTCTTTCTTTCAAAATACTTCACACACTTCTTTCTTTCTTTCTTTCTTAATATTCTTTCTTAATATCAATCAAGCTTTCTTTCTTTCAAAATACTTCACACACTTCTTTCTTTCTTTCTTTCTTAATATTCTTTCTTAATATCAATCAAGCTTTCTTTCTTTCAAAATACTTCACACACTTCTTTCTTTCTTTCTTTCTTTCTTTCTTTCTTTCTTAATAATCTTTCTTAATATCAATCAAGCTTTCTTTCTTTCAAAATACTTCACACAATTCTTTCTTTCTTTCTTTCTTTCTTTCTTAATATTCTTTCTTAATATCAATCAAGCTTTCTTTCTTTCAAAAGACTTCACACACTTCTTTCTTTCTTGCTTTCTTTCTTAATATTCTTTCTTAATATCAATCAAGCTTTCTTTCTTTCAAAATACTTCACACACTTCTTTCTTTCTTTCTTTCTTTCTTAATATTCTTTCTTAATATCAATCAAGCTTTCTTTCTTTCAAAATACTTCACACACTTCTTTCTTTCTTTCTTAATATTCTTTCTTAATATCAATCAAGCTTTCTTTCTTTCAAAATACTTCACACAATTCTTTCTTTCTTTCTTTCTTTCTTTCTTTCTTAATATTCTTTCTTAATATCAATCAAGCTTTCTTTCTTTCAAAAGACTTCACACACTTCTTTCTTTCTTTCTTTCTTTCTTAATATTCTTTCTTAATATCAATCAAGCTTTCTTTCTTTCAAAATACTTCACACACTTCTTTCTTTCTTTCTTTCTTTCTTTCTTAATATTCTTTCTTAATATCAATCAAGCTTTCTTTCTTTCAAAACACTTCACACAATTCTTTCTTTCTTTCTTTCTTTCTTTCTTTCTTTCTTTCTTTCTTTCTTAATATTCTTTCTTAATATCAATCAAGCTTTCTTTCTTTCAAAAGACTTCACACACTTCTTTCTTTCTTTCTTTCTTAATATTCTTTCTTAATATCAATCAAGCTTTCTTTCTTTCAAAAGACTTCACACACTTCTTTCTTTCTTTCTTTCTTTCTTAATATTCTTTCTTAATATCAATCAAGCTTTCTTTCTTTCAAAATACTTCACACACTTCTTTCTTTCTTTCTTTCTTTCTTAATATTCTTTCTTAATATCAATCAAGCTTTCTTTCTTTCAAAAGACTTCAAACACTTCTTTCTTTCTTTCTTTCTTTCTTTCTTTCTTAATATTCTTTCTTAATATCAATCAAGCTTTCTTTCTTTTAAAATGCTTCATAGACTTCTTTCTTTCTTTCTTTCTTTCTATTTATTTTTACTCATTTTGATCATTAGACTTATTTATATTTAATATGCGTATAATGACCGTATTCTGTCAGTAATTGCAGAATTACAAACCCGAGTGTAATGATGATATCTCAGTTTCCAACACCCGTGGAATTTTCACGGGTACAGCCAGGAGAAATAAATAAACTATAAAGAGAGAAGGAAAGAGAATAAAAAAAAATCAGAATTTGCCCAAATTTGATTTTACCGTCGACGTATACCAGATAAAACAGATGTCTACTGATATGAGAGATTGCTCTGAGAATTGTGAAGGAAGCTTTTCCCTGATAGGCACATTAGCATCGCAACAGTGATTAATATGAACTGACAGAGAAATAGGAGGAGATTCAGATCGATTGCTTGATACGTATGTAAAATCAGATGGACAGAGATAAAGAGAAACATAATCATATAGAAAGAGACTGAAAGGACTGAGAGAGACTGTGTGCAAGAAATTGGGAGTGAAAGACAAAATGATACAGAGGAATAGACTGAAACAAAAAATAGATATGAACTGATTAAATAGATACGAACAGACCAATATATATATATATATATATGTATATATATATGTATATATATATATATATATATATATATGTATATGTATATGTATATATATATATATATATATATATATATATATATATATATATATATATATATAATCTGTGTGTGTATGAGAGATAACGTTACATATTTTTTTATATATCAACAACAATGTTGTGTAAAATGTATGACAAAGTGGAAAGAGTTTTCTTTTGACGCGTTTTGTCCTTTACGACTTCATCGCACACGCGTACGAATGTGGGATGCTGGGAATCTCTATTTATAAAAGGCAGGATGTGTGTGTGTGTATGTGTGTGTGTGTGTGTAACGAATACACGTCCGCAATTTTCGACGGATTTGCACCAAAATTTACATGCACATGCTCCAAGTTAGTGGGAAGGCCAAGTGGAAATAATCGATTTTTTTTCATGCTTCTACGGCAGTTTTCATGTAGTTTGCGGCCATTTTCTACTGGCCAGAGTGAGAGCCTATAGCTGGCTGCCACGAATAGGCAGGAATATTCTACTGGCCAGCGTGAGAGCCAACAGTTGACTGACACGAATTTTAACTAGCAGGCTAGCATGCAAAAAAAAAAAAATGATAGCTGCATTCGTCACAAGTGGGAAAAATTTAAATCTGTATGGCACTTTACTCCAATTGGCTCATTCGCTTGCTTAAACTCAACATTGATTCTGATTCCGCAGAACTGTGAAAAAGTATTTGTTGTTAACATTCTTTTTTCATTCGGTTTTTCCAGTTACGAGTCTTTTTTAAAGCTGATCGTTTTGTGTTCATTTTGTTTAGTTATTTTTTTCGTAACAGATTTAATGTTTAGTATAGAGCTTAGAAAAAATTCGCAGTGTGAGATAGGCAAGAAGTAAGGCATGTAGCAACATCAGCACGGCAAAGGGCACTCCTTTAAAGGCAAGGAAGGTCAAAAATATTTTAAGTCAAGTGATAGCGATTGCTGTATGAGTCGTACGATTTTTGAATCAAGCACGGGCAACGCCGGGCCACGCTGCTATATATCGGACGTCTAGCCACACTGATGAGCTGTGATGCAGCGAAACAGTCTATCTGTGGATGACACAAACACACACACATATATATATATACGGTATCTGGTATATTTATATATATAGTATCTAATATAAATATAAACGATCAGGTTGTCAGTTTTTTTTAATATATATATATATATCTATATATCTATATATCTATATATCTATCTATATATATATATATATATATATATATATATATATAGACCAATGGGTCCAATAGCCTCAGGTGGGGAACGGTCTAGGAAAAGTACAACTTTGAATTGAAAACATGTGGAGGGTCGTTTGTGAGTCTTGTGGGGACTGTGCATCAGTTCCCTGTATTGGGCTCTCCCAAAAACTGGTTGGTTCTAAAGTTCATGAATATTGAAATAAAGTTCAAATACACACACACACACACACACACACACACACACACACACACACACACACACATATATATATATATATATATATATATATATATATATATATATATATATTATTCCAGGATTATTTTCAAACTTATTCAAGATGATCTTCGCTCCCTCTAAACTTCTAGTTTTTTGCCCTGGAGTAACAAGGTACCTAAACAGGTTTCACGTACGATTTCCTTTTCAAGTCTTTTTTCACTGCTATTTAGAATGTCCTAGCGGAAATTTCTTCTCCCAAGTGCCGAACGTCTTATGAATTGAGTTGGATCTTTTCTAATTGATCTCTTTAGCTCTAAGTTGAAATGACAATCACTCTTCCAGTTGTGATCCAGTTTTCTCTCTACTGTTTCTTTTTGTTGGTTCTTGAATGGACTTTGAAGATGGAAGCCAATGTATGAATGTTAATACCATTACTGAAGGCGTGAATGATATTTTTCCCTCACCGTAGCTCAGTTGTGACGATAGAGGCTCTGACACCTAACAATATTAACCTGCCTGTCTTCTTTTTAGGTGAATAAATGAGAGGGTTTTCCGTGATTGAAACAAAAAATGGTGTCAAGATGACTTAACGTGTTATCTGAAAACCTTGAAAAAAGAAACGCAATTAATTATTATTTTTTTTTTTTTTAGATATTAAACATTTTTTGGGATGGATAATTATGCTGTTACACGATTGTTGACAATTTTGCTATTGCATTCGCTATATATATATATATATATATATATATATATATATATATATATATATATATATATATTGAACAATAAAAAATCTTTAAAAAATTAAAATCTTCAGACACACTGGCTTGTATATTAATATTCCTTCGTTTTTATTATTATTTCATTTAGATTCTTCGACTAGTTTTGGCCATCATCAGGAGAAAAATAATTTTCTGCTTGCTGGTAGCAGTGAACTACAGAAATGAATGTCTTGATGGAGAAAATGAATTTTTGTCTGTAGTTTTCATTTTTTTTTTTTTTTAATGCAAATTTTGGTCAGTCTTTGTGTTGGTCAAACAGTCTCTTTTAAGTTGTTATTTGAGATAAGATTCATGCTGCTCTGAATTCCCTTGGTCATTTTGACAGTTTTATTGGTTCCTGAAAAGGGGATGTGTCTCTGTTAAGTGTGTGTGTGTTATTTGGTTCTTAGCGAGTGAGTGAGTATGATGTGTGTAAGCGTGTATATTCTTGTGGGTGTGTGTATAAGTGTGAGGCCTCAACACCTCTGTAAGCATATCTGTCTTGTGTGGGTGAGAAATGTGGGTAGGTTTTGATTTGTAGGGTTATATATTAATACTATCTATATTGTTAAATTTATGGTTAAGCCCAGCTGGATAGTGCGTTTTTAAACGTTGTATCCACTTATTTTCATGGAACTCTAAAATCTTTTTAATATTATCTGCTCTGGACTTTTCTATTCTCTCAATTATAGTGAATTTGACATGGGTTTTAAAATCGTGTTTTTCTAGGCGGAAATGTTGTTCTGCAGGTAATATATATATATATATATATATATATATATATATAGGGAAGAGGTTATAGTTGTTCCAACGAGAGAAAAGTGTATATTTTAAAAAAAGAGAGAAACCGTGACAATCCCACACATAAAATACACACAACATGCACATATAATGGCGAAATACAGTGGTCGAACCATTCACATGCACACACTCACACGCGGGTGAACATACAGGGGTCATTAAAAGATAAGAATACACATATCTTTCCTCACCCTTCCTCGGACCAATTTAATTATTACCATTCAAGCAGAAGAACTTTTTCACCACCAGTACCTGAAAGACATCCGTGTCACTACCACACAAAAAGAGAGAATGTTTAAGATCGAAAAACATAAGAAAAAATAATTAATTTTAATAATATGTGGAAATATCCACTCTTTGCCTGAAGAAGGTCGCGAGACCCGAAACCCGTGTTGCAATATTATGGGTAAATAAAGCATAATATATATTTATATTTTTAAAAAATCCACATTACAACCAAAAGCGTTTACGGTTTCTCTCTTCTTTTTAATATATATATATATATATATATATATATATATATATATATATATATATATATATATATATATATATATATATGAATAAACACAAAGGGAAAATCATTTTTACCAACGCGTTTCGTCCCTTGAGGTACTTTATCAAGGTAAATGTAAGTATTTTTCTTCATTCAAACTGTTTTTTACAGGCATATTTTGTCTATATCTGTATATTTATTTACACACACACATATATTCGGAGAGATAGATAGATAGATCGATAGATAGATAGATAGATAGATAGATAGATAGATAGATAGATAGATAGATAGATAGATAGATAGATATTGCGGAAACCTCAAAATTGCTCGCTGTGGAACCAGCTGCCGTATTTGTATTTTAAACGTTCGACAAGTCGCCTCAACATGGAATAACTACTACTCCTTTACAACCATGCATAGAATACGAACATAAAAATACTGGCAACAACCCTTTTGAAAATGGCTTCTTTAGTCCTTTTTATGGGTGCTAGTTGCTAACCATGTTATACACACAAACTACACTTACATCTATCTATCTATCTATCTATCTATCTATCTATCTATATATATATATATATATATATATATATATATATACATTGAACAATAAAAAATATTAAAAAATAAAAAATCTTCAGACATACTGGGTTGTAGATTAATATTCTTT
>OZ010592.1:51998387-52010887 GCA_963932145.1 Acanthosepion lycidas | reverse complement strand
ATCAATATAACACAGGTACACATTCTTTTTAATTTTTGTTGCTCTTACTGATATTATTCTGAGTACAAATATTCCATTCATTTTCCCAGTGGGTTTTTAACGAAGCCACACTGTTTCATATCATACTTCCGGTGTAAATCTGCTGAGGACTCTATTCAGCTGAATTCCTGTCTATATCTCTGAGATAAGTCATGATTACTTGCATTATTTACATTAACAAAAATTCATACACAGATGTCCTCAAGGACGCATGGCCCAGTGGATAAAGACATTGGTTAGATCCAGCGACCAGGCCCAAAGAGTCAAGAGTTCAATACCTGGCCACGGCAGTGGTAAAAAAAATAAATACCTTGGAGAGTTGAGTTAAAGTAAGGGGAAATAACTGAGACATCCAGAAAAAAGCATGACACGTGGAACTAGAACAATCTATTCCGGTGGATGAAATAAATGGTTCTGTTCGAAATTCCAACCACCTGAAGAAAGCCGGAGCGTACAACGGTCGAAACGTTGTGAATATGAAGGTTAACAGCCCGAGTAATGTAAATAATACAAGTAATCATCTGAATTCGGATGATGTTTTGTTATATGGCTCCCTAGGCTGATTGTCCGATAGAGTTCACATAGGTTTTCACCTGGCTTTTTAGGCACTGCTATGAAAATGGATCTCCTTAGTTTTACAGATATACTGCTACTGTTGTATATTTCATTTATTATGTCGAATTTTGTTAATGCCGAAAACATCTAAAGCTGCAGGAATCTCTATTATAATTCCGTCTAGTGCAGCTGCTTTGTTACTGAGGGAATTTGGCAATTGTTTATTTCACTTCAGATTTTAATATTTTTGGCCCTTCAATATTTCTGCGTATTTTCAGCTGTTCTATTTCGACGTGGAAAAGTTTTCCGATGTATACCCTCCATATCTAAAGTATTTTTCTTTCTCTAATATCAGTGTCCAGTCCTTGGATTTTATACATCCTGTTGATGGGTATATCATGTCCTAAATGAACTTGTTTCAGACACAAAAAGGTTATGAAGCAAGTCTAAAAAAAACACTGCATGACCTTTTAAAACCGTCGTCCTTATGTAAATACCTGAACCCATTTACTAAGGAATCATAATAAAACATATTCTTGCTTCAAGGCATCTCTTTATCGCATAGTGATTGTATGTCACAGTAAGCATGTTTGAATTGGTTTAGTAATAATTAATAGTTTTCATAGATTATGTAATGTTTTTACTTAATTAATTAATGTGAACTAAACTGATTTTTTTATTTAAAAGTATAAAGAGTTTTGTTTTGGTGGTATTTTGTCTGTGTCATCTAGATTAAATAATTAGTAGTACGAGTTAGTTTAAATTCTTATTTAGCTTTGTTGAAAATTCTAAGTAAATTTATATATTGATAAATTATATTTCAATTCATTTAATTTATGGTAAAATAAATCTAAAAAGTAAGTAAATAACATTTTAATGAAGTAAATGTTATTACAATCATAATTTATTGCGGCATTACCTGTTATGAAATTTGCATCAGTTTAGTATATATATATATATATATATATATATATATATATATATATATATAATGAAATGGACAAAGTCCGACAATTATTTTAATTATTTTAAGACATTTTTATGTTTATACATTCTTTTTATAGATACAAATATTTAAGTTAATGCTCTGTTTAATACTGTTATTATAAACAGAGCATTTACTTAAATATTTGTATCTATAAAAAGAATGTATAAACATAAAAATTTCTTAATATATATATATATATATATATATATATATATATATATATATATATATATATATATATATAAATATATATATATATGTATACAAATGAATTTGACTAAAAAAAATCGACAAATTCTGTCTTTTTAATTTTTTATCATATTTTGCCAGTTTCCGGATATAGATGTTGGGTATTAAGTTCAAAGTTGTGGATAAACTGTCCGAAGTTCATATTTTGTTATTTTTGATCTAGTACTTCCGACTATCACAGAAACAACAACTCCAGCATCCATCATAACATTCTGTATACAAGAAAACAAACTTTTATACAACAGTCCATTTGTTTTTATTTCTCTGACCAGGTTTATCCCTTTTTCTGTGATACACACATTTAGACCAACACATTCAATTTTCTTATTTAAAACTTTATTTTCATACACATTCTTAAATACCAATAGGCATAGAAATGAGAAAAGTGTCCCATTAACATGCATGCAAAACTGTCGCGCTTGCGCACTCACTCAAGAATTTCAAAAGCAGACGTTCTCATCTTCCATTGAGTAAAACTGGTTTTTACCATTGACACTATCACTTCAAACCGCCGTGCCTCATCAGCAGAGATTCCCTCTGCGTTCTGCTCTCATCTCAACATCATACACGCTCACCGACTCTTGGTCATCTTCATCTTTTAACACTGTCTTTCTTTTTAAACCTTCGAACATTGTGAATCAGCGCAGTTTTCTAGCATCTCTTTCTACTCATACCATCAAAACGAGATATGTACTTAGCATTTACCTCTTTTCTATACCCTTCCGTTTTTTGCTGTTTTTCTGGTGTTGAGCACGATTTACTTGAAGAAAACACGAACGGCGAATCTGGATAGAAATTATCAAAAGGAGCAGCCCACGCCTTTTTCCCTTTTTTCTGTTGAGAATGACCTTCAACGAATTTCGGCATTGTTTTTTTGACGATATTCTAGGCACTTGTGTTCTGTTACTAGTTAAAATGCCTCTTAGATGGAGATGTTATCGTTTGAAAAACATCTGTTGGATGGAAATCAATGTGTGTGTTGTGTTGTGTGTGTAAATTTGTGTCTATACATGTGAGGAGGAATAGAGAAGAAAGAAAGAAAGAAATAAACTATAGAGTATACAAATCATTATGTGTGGGCGTGCAATAGAAACGTCTAGAGATTTTATACGTACAGTTGGAAGGAGAAAGAATATGAAATAATTAATGTTTTAGAAAGAAACAAACAAAGAAGGAAGGAAAAAGATATAAAGAAAGCAAGTGAGAAAGAAAGAAGGAAAAAGAAAGCAAGAAAGAAAGAAAGAAGGAAAAAGAAAGCAAGAAAGAAAGAAAGAAAGAAGGAAAAAGAAAGAAAGAAAACGGGTGCAAATATTATGGAATAGCAACTTTTTATCAGAAACATCTATCTGCTAATATTTATGTACGAGGGTCGTTCAACAAATAATGCTTTCCCTTCATTAATTACAACATATTTAATAGGAGAATCATGTAATTGATTGATTGTTTTTTAATGGCTTATTAATCTTATGCAGGTTATCTAAAACCAGAAAATATTTTTAGATTGTAAGAATGCAATGGAGATAATAATGAGATTTTAATACTGATAACACTCCTACTAATTAACCCATAGCTGGGAGGAGAAAAGGGTAATTGCGTGTAAGTGAATATGACAATCCCGACTGGAATTGGAACTAGGTTCTCTGATTTCAAATTCCGTGCCATTATCCATACACCAGTCTCACACCCAAGCTTACAGCACCTGGTATTCTCAGTCGGTCATCCATCTAGGTACTGACCAAACTCGACGTTGCTTCCGTGGCCGTATGAAAACCTGTTTTAACATGATAGCGTCTGCTCAATAGCTTCATGTTTTGCACTTCCCGTCTGTGTAACTCCTTTCCTCTTACTTGAGTCCCTGATAGCTATAATCTCTAACTATTCAAATGCAATGTCAATCGATATCTCTAGGTGCCTTGATCTATTCCCCATCCTTCTCTTCATACTTTCCTCTATCACACCTCTTTACTCTTGCTCCCACTCCCTGTAACCCCTTGCGTACTAGTGTCACTCCCGCTCTGATAAACTTAAAAAAATATATGGCCGTACGCCAGAAGTATGCGGAAATGAATACAAATGTCTCAGACTTCCAAATCTAGTCTTCAATACAGCCTCCTTTTTTCTAAATTCTCGTGCGTGGGTTGATCAAAAGGTGACGTCTGCGCTCCGTCACAAAAGATTTAATGGTAGATGCACATAAAGCGTACTAAAGAGGAAACAAATGTTTCTCGGATTGCCAATTTAAGAAGCTAGATATGAGGATCGATCAAAAAGTAATGTTTGTCCCTCATTGCAATAGATCGAAGTAAAAACATACCAAAATTAACACAAATTTCAAGAGATTCCAAATCCCGTCTTTAACAAAGTGTCTTTCTTTAACAATCGTGATGTGATTGTCGGCCAAAACGTAATGCCTCATTTTCTTAAATTAAAATAGATTTAAAAAACAGAAATACACAAAGCATATATAATTTAGAATTCAATGTATTCTTCTTTGTGAGCTGTTTTCCCTCAGGACGTAGGCGATCATGGCTCTCCACAATTTCCTGTCCTTTGTAGCCCTTAATAAATTTTATCTTTCTGCTATTTCTCCTAAACCCTGTTCTCTCATCCAGTTACTCAAGTTCACTAAGTATGTTATGAGTTGTTTTCCATCTTGCATTTAATCTATTATCTGAGTAGCAGATTTTTCAAGCCCTTTTTTCTCACTATGTGCCTAGGAAACTTCAACTGTCTCTTCCTGATGTTAAGTATGAGTCTCTTTTTTGTTTCCATTTTCTCTAAAAATTTGAGTTGTTCGCATGTTCGGTACATGGTGTCTTCAGCATCTTTCTGTAGAATCAAATTTTTGTTTCTTCAGGTTTCCTCTTCATCCCTGAGGAGATTATACTGCACTCACTGGCATGCAGGACGACAGATGTCACGTATCAGTTTAGTACTGTTTTTCTTGTTTCTAGCGAAGTTTTTCTATTAGGTTGGTGCAAAAATAATTTCGTTTTCTAACATATGTCACTATGTGAGAGAACGAAATTATTTTTGCACCAACCTAATATTTCTTAGTATTCTGCTTTGCATCTGGAATTAATTTTTGGCTATCCCAATACACCTTCGGATTTCAGTGTCACACTTTCCGTCCTCTGTTAAAACAATTTGTAGATGTTTACATTTTTGCACTTGTTTGATATTGGTAACTTCGATTTACGATTCGCACTTTGGTCTCACCTTAATGCATTCTGTTTTCTGTCAGTTTATGTTTACATTTTTTCTGCATTCAAATTATTAGGTTGGTGCAAAAATAATGTCGGTTTTTGACGTTTTTTAACGTCAAAAACCGACATTATTTTTGCAGTTTTGTCGGTTTAACGTATTTTTTAATACGTTAAACCGACATTATTTTTGCACCAACCTAATAAAGTCTTCAAAGTATTCTTTCTTATTCCTGGTACGAGGTGCGGTCATAAAGTAATGCCTTCTCTTCATTAAATGCAACAGATTTAATAATAGCACATAAAAAAAAAATGTTGAAAAGAACAAAATTTCAGGATTTCAAACCATTCTTTCTTAGTAATGAAAAGAGAGGCAGTTAAAATACATGTCCTTCATAAATTGCAGCATATTCAAAAGTATAAGAACAGAACTTTTAGATAGAATTAAATATTAGGTCGGTGCAAAAATAATGACGTCAAAAAACGTCATTATTTTTGCACCAACCTAATAGCATTGCCTATCGTCAGGTTCTCACGCATCCTCGGTCTTTGGAATATGAGAAAAAACTTCACGGGCTACCAGGGATCCTTTCAATGAGTCTATCGGTTCCTTTTCCAATCAAGCAGAAGGCTCCAACTATAACTGGAAATATTGATGTCCTTATGTGCCAGATTTTTTAGATTTTCATTTCAAGATCCTTGTGTTTTGACAATTTTTTGAAGATCTTCAAAGATATATTACAATCTGCAGGGACTGCCATATCAATAAAAAAACACATACTGTTTTTGTGGCGTTTTACCACACTATCTGGGCGATAATCTTTGATTTTACTGTATTGTAAAGACTCGTTGTTTCCTGTTTAGGATTACGTTTCCGGTTCCTTCTAGCATCTACTTCAAGTCTATATTTCTAACATCACCACCTGAAACCTTAAATTTTATTCACTATGTATTTATTTTCTTCTTAATAGGAGTAGATAGGTTCGCCTATCGTTTGGCTCCCCAACCCAATCTTGTGAACGTGTGTAGAGCTTCATCACTTCTATCCTGTTTAGGTATCCTGTTCGGGTTTCCGGTTCCTTCTAACATCAACTTCAAGTCTATAATGCTAACGTCTATACTTCTAACAATACACTGATTTGTTTTTTTACGACTTATCAACCTTTATTGGGCTATGTACAGCCGAATCATAGTTTTGGTTGGTACGATTTGGGGTTTTGTTTTAGTGAGCGAATATTTTATTAGGTTGGCGCAAAAATAATGACGTAATAATGTCGTTTTTTGACGTTAAAAAATACGTCAAAAAACGACATTATTACGTCATTATTTTTGCACCAACCTAATATCGACAATTTCTTGAGCGATAATGATTTTCAGATAGACGTTCAAATATCTAACCCGTAGCTGGGAGGAGAAGAGGTGGATTCATACTTATCCCAAAAGTATTTGGGTTCCACCAGTTCAGACATTTACAGCAAAACCCCGTCATGGCATTTGCAATATGTTGGGAAAACAATACCATGAACTGAATATTCTGGTTAATTAATATCATGAAAGGAATGTGCAAGTTTCGAAGTCACCACATTTATATGGAAAGTGTTCTGAGGAGCTACATTACTTAGTTCCACCAGTTCAGACATTTTCAGCTAAGGCCCGCAATGTCATCTACACATTGTTGAATCATCGTCATTCTTCTCATATTCCATAAGCAAGAAAGAAGTTCCGTTTGGACTGCTTCTTTCCAAGTGACTGCTAACTTATAGAACAAAATCTATAGACGATTCTCCAAACACTACAATCGTAACTATATTTTTATATATAACTATATCCATACAAAAACCTCATTTAGTAACCATTTACCTTGAGTGGTTCTTGGGTCTTGTATTGTATAAAAAGTTATTTAGTAAACAGAACAGAAAAAAGAATGCAGGGATCTTTTCAAAGGTAGCATTGGACTCATAGACTATCTGAATGTTCAAAAATATTAGGTTGGTGCAAAAATAATGACGTAATAATGTCGTTTTTGACGTTATTACGTCATTATTTTTGCACCAACCTAATATCTCTCTCCGATTGAGGAGGTTCCCAATTATGTTAATGCGACCCAGATATCGCCTTGGCTGCCTAATGCTGTAAAAAAAATCAAACAACGCCTTTCGACACAAGTCCATGGTGCTTCTCTATGACTCCTGCATTTGAACAGAAATGCCGAGAGCACCAGACCAAGGGTCAGTTTCAAGCAACGAACAAGCAAATCTGTGCTACTGACTTGGATATAAACTGTAGACTATTTTAAATCACCTTCAATTAAATTAAGATAAAGCCATGAGAATCACTCCTCGTATATAATCAGAGCATTATTATTATTAAGAAATGATACGTCTTTGTACAAACGTTGCTTTTTTTGTAGATTTATATATTTTTATACTAAAAGAAAAACATTTTTAAATATACAGTGTAACCCGGATATAAGAGAAACCCGGATATAAGAGAAATTGTATCTGGTCCCAAATTAGAGCCACACTTACATAAACAAAATAGACCAAACCCGGATATAAGAGAAACCCGGATATCAGATACTTCTTCTCCGCTCCCGACAACTCTCTTATATCCGGGTTACACTTTTCTTTTATTTTTATTCCCTTAAATCGCGTTCTTCTCCTAAATGTTGAAAAAATATTGGAAGAGTTACGTCAATGATTTTGATTATTATTATTATTATTATTATTATGATTATTATTATTATTATTTTCTTGGGTTTCTGTTGTATACATCCTTGTCTAATATTCCTTTCTATTTTTATATATTCTCTGAATTATTTTTATCCATATGCAGTGGTTTGATCCCAGTATTGTCAGTACCTTTTTATTATTATTCTATCTTCTTGCAATAATTATTTTGTCCTATCTTCTCGCTTTTCATTACTACTATCTCTATGAGTTTCTGAGTTTCCTTTTTGTGTCTGCTATCAACACAGTGTCATCTGCATATTTTATTATATCCGCCAATAATAAATCCTGTTAGGAATTCTAGTTTCCTCAGGATCCCCCCGATGTAAAGGTGAAATAAGTCTGGTGAGAAGATACATCCTTGTCTAATATTTCTTTCTATTTTTTCATACTCTCTGAATTATTTTTTTCCATATGCAGCGGTTTGCTCTCATTTTTTTTTTATTATTAGTTACAAAAAGTACAAATAAAGGAAAAATGTGACGGGAAGACTGTGTTACACCAGTCCCTAAGAAAGGTGAGTGTGCATGTCTAGAAAATCAACATTTGAAATAATCGCAATTTGATCGCAGACCCCTGATTAGCAGCAAATACGTAAGTCCATACTCATATATCTACGACAAAACAACAACAACAAAAAAAATCCCTGATGTCAGACGCCATGTTAATACTTCTGGTATCAGACATAATATTAGTATTAGGTTGGTGCAAAAATAATGACGTAATAATGTCGATTTTTGACGTTTACGTCAAAAAACGACATTATTACGTCATTATTTTTGCACCAACCTAATATTTCTCTCACATATTTGATAAGATGTGTTACGACGGTGCGTCAGCGTAGAAATAAGTTTATTATTAATTATCAGAAGTTGCCTACCAGCGTACAACGGTTAGCAAATTCGACCAACTTTCAGATCAATTCCCTCATGTAGCAACTTTGATCTTGAGTGGGTACCTCATTACTCGAACATTAGTTGAACTACTCTAAGACATAACAGGTTGCACGTTGGTGCCTACGGTAAGGCGATCGCTAACGAGTTTCTCTTTCAGACCATTTCCCTAGTGTTTACTACTTCGACACTTGTTCATATAATATACACTGATGAATTCAGTTAATAGGAGGGGATAGGTTCGCCTATCAATCGGTTCTTTTTAACAAGAGTAGAACTTTATCACTCTTTGCCTGTTTAGGATTGGGTTTACGGTTCCTTCTAAAGTCAATTTCAACTCTTTACCTCTAACGTTTCTCTCTGAATTCTGATTTTTCTTTTACTCGATAGTAATAGATAGGTTCGCTTATCGTCCGGTTCACACTTCTCTCTGGTCTTTTGAACAGGTGTAGAGGCTTATCCACCGTGTTTAGGATTGGTTTTCCGGTTCCTTCTAAAGTCTACTTCAACTCTATATGTTTTACATCTCCGGTTGATCTATGAAATTGTGTAGGAGTAGATAAGTTTTCTTGCCCCCCGGTTCTCAATCCTCTCCCGTCATTTGAACAGAAGAAGAGGTTTATCACATGTTCCCTGTTTAGGACCGGGTTTCTGGTTTCTTTTAAAGTCTACTTTAGCTCTATACGTTTAATATCTCTGCCTGAACTATGAAACTTTGTTTTACTCAATAGGAGTAGATAGGCTCGCCTGTCGTTTGATTCGCACTCCTCTCTGGTCTTTTGAGCAAAAGTAGAGGTTTATTCCCTGTTTAGGATTGGGCATCCAGTCCCTTCAAAAGACTATTTATTCTCCTTCACTCCCAGTAACCCCTTGCATATTAGTGGCATTATCGCCTTGCTTGGGGTAAAAAAATACAAAAAACAAAAAAAAAAAAAAAAAAAAATAACAAAAAAAAAAATCATTATGACTAATTTTCTAATAAGGTGTTGTTCTTTGACGCATCTGTAAAACACCTGGAATTTCCTCTTTGAGCCATTTCTGTTGTCCGTTCTTTGAAAATAGTAAGGACATTAACTCTTTTCACGATTATTTCACAGATGCAAATGTGGAGCCTCCATCGATGAGTTTGGTTTGCATCATCTCTCCTGTCGTCGTAGTGCCGGTCGCTTTCCACGGCATGCAGCCATTAATGACATCAAAAGAGGTTTGGATGCAGCTGGGTTCCCAAATCGAACCCGTAGGCCTCGACCGCGGTGATGGAAAGCGGCCGGATGGCATTACAATTTTCCCTTTTAAAATGGGGAAGTCGTTGATTTGGGATGCGACCTGTGCGGATACATTTTCGGCCGGTAACTTGATCAGGTCCCGCGGTTGAGCCGGGATCCGTCGCCCGGGACGCAGAGATGAAAAAAATAGTTAAATATTCTTCTCTTGCTGATAGATTATTTTTTTGCTCCTGTGGCAGCGGAGACTTCAGGGGTTATTGGCCCTCGTTCGATGGTGTTCCTTCGGAGGATTGGCGCGATTGCGTCTCGATTAAGGGACGAGCCTCGCGAAACGGAGTGGCTCTTACAGCATGTCTCACTGGCCATGGTTCGAGGTAATGGTTTCTTCATCATTGCGGCTACCAGAGGTTAGAAAAAATTGTTTATTATTACGTTGTTCTGGAATTGTCATCAGTGGTCAACTGTACTTGTTTTGTTTCAATAAATTTTGATTAAAAAAAAAAAACAAATTTCGTAGTTTATTGTATTTTAACCGTCTTCATAATTTGTAAATAGAATATTTAATTAGTCTATTTTAATCACCATTGTTGTGTACTTTATTCTTTGCATTCTTTGTGTCTATTTAAGAAGAAACACCATGTTTATGGAAACCAAATAATTATTTGAAAACTTGAGAATACGTCATTTAAAACGATCACTGACTTGTAATAATGTTAAGAATCAATTTAAACGATATTTATAAAAATGTGATAGTTGTTTCCCCTCCCTGAATCAAACAAGTGCGAGAATTTTATAAAATCTGGGAAGGGATTTAACAGAGTTTGAAAAGTGCGAACCTAAAATCCGAAGGCATATTGGGATAGCCAAAAGTGCATACCAAAAGCTAAGCAGAGTATTAAGAAAATAGAAAAAACATCGTTAGAAACAGGGAAAAGAGTACTAAATATATGTCCTCCTGTATGACAGCGAGTGCTGGACAATCTCTTTACAGATGAAGAAGGGACTTTAAGCAACAGAAGAAGGATGCTGAGAATTCAATGGACGGAACATATGTGCAATGAGGATTTTTTAGGGAAAATGGAAACAAAAAGGAAACCCATCCTTGACCAGGAAGGAACAGTTGAAATGTCTATGGCGCGTAATGAGGAAGGAACGCTTGGAAAATATGATACTCATAGGACAGATTGAAGGCAAGAGAGACAGAGAAAACATCGGATGACATACTTAGTGAGCTTGAGTAAATGGAGGGTGGAACAGGGTTCAGAGGAAATAACAGAAACACGTGGAACGGGAAGTTGTGAAGAGCCATGATCGACTACGTCCTGCGGGGGGCACAGCATATAAAAAGAAGATATGTAGTGATAGGGATCTGTGAAGTTATGGAAGATCGGTGCGAGTGTTTTTACGTTTTACGTTTCCAGATATAGATATTCGTGTTGACAAAATGGCGGAAAGTAACCAAGGCGGACCTTGACAGACCAAACATCTGACCGCCCGATGAAACCAGTTTTGTTAGATCTCGACCGTCTCGATCCCCTCTTGAGCCGCGAGGGAGGCGCTTCTGGCCAAGTATGTGAGTTTCTATGTCTCGCAGAATTGTCCAAATTCACGCGTATGACCTCGTCAGACTATCTTTGATTCACAGGCATCTCCGCTATCGCCCTGAGGGTGAGGGTGGTGAGAAAGGGAATAGAGAGAGCGAGAGAATGACTATCTCGATGCTCGGAAGCGAGCCGCTGACGTGGTAATACTCACAAACAATTTTGTGGAGTTTGAGCGATCCGGAAGTTATTAGCTGTGATATGTGATATTTTGGGGCCTTGAGGAGAATTATGGCGGTGTTAAATTTTTGAATTTTTCTTTTCTCTTGAAGAGAGATTTAAGTTTTGTATTGTTTTGAGATAAGGTCGGATTTATAGCATTTTCGAATTCAAATGATTCTGTCAAAGTTTGGTATGGGCTTGTCTTAATGCCTTCATTAAAAGCTGAGATCGTTTTAGATTCTTTTTTAACCCTTCAGTCGTAAGTAAAGTTCTTAATCCAGGATAAGTTGTAATATGTTTGTCGTCTTTCAATTCTAAGACATTTTTGGACAAAATTTCGATTTTCGCTTATCGTTGCTTTATTATCAAAAATGGAGTAGTGGTAGCAGTTATATATTAGGTTGGTGCAAAAATAATGACGTAATAATGTCGTTTTTTGACGTATTTTTAACCTCAAAAAACGACATTATTACGTCATTATTTTTGCACCAACCTAATACTTTGTTGAGGAGATGGTATCTTGAACTGGGTATAAAATATTTAGTACAATATGATAACAATAATAATAATAATACGTATAAAATAATGGTGCGTTCTTTTCTGGTACGATCTAGCTCCGTGTAGCCATTATACATCTAACGACCCTAATTTGGATCCCAGCGTTTCAAAAAAAAAAAAATATGGAAGAATTTCCCCAACAAGATTTTGTCTACCACACTGGCAGCACCTTCTGCTTTTATTGAGACAGTCAAAATTAGTTAAAACAATTAACCTCGGGCAATTTAACCATAATCGTTATCCCAATGTGCAACACCTTATTGGAAAATTGTAAAAAATAAAATAAAAAAAATTAAC
>OZ010592.1:51933387-51993387 GCA_963932145.1 Acanthosepion lycidas | reverse complement strand
AACCTTTGCCTGATAATAATAATAATAATAATAATAATAATAATAATAATAATAATAATAATAATAATAATCTATCCATGAAATTCGTGTTAAAACATTATCAACGCTTGTAAATTATCCCAATAAAATCCCGGGATGGGTTACTGAAGGTATTACATAGACGACCCGAAAAATTATAGACCGATAACATGTCTCTCCACAACGTATAAGTTGATCACGTCTGTACTGACGAAACAAACAGCATTCTTCCGCTGGAACAGAAGGGATGCAGAAGAGGTTCACATGGCTGCAAAGATCAACTACTGATAAATAAAATGATCCTGGAAAATTGCAGGAGACAACGTAGAAATCTTAGCGCAGCGTGGATTGATTATCGTAAAGCCTTTGATAGTGTTCCACATTTTTGGATCCTTAAGACTTTGGAAATGTATAAAGTCTCCCCTGTGGTATCAAATTTCCTTAAGCACAGCATGGGAATGTGGAACACCAAACTATACCTTAGTCACACCGTGGGCACTGCCATATCCAACCGTCTGAATATCCGACGTGGAATCTTTCAAGGAGACTCTCTGTCACCCCTTCTGTTTTGTTTATCCTTAACCCCTCTTACGCATGAACTGAACAACAGTAGCTATGGTTACAAAATAAATAAGAAAATATTCAATCACCTACTCTACATGGATGATCTCAAACTCTTTGCCAAAGACAACAATGAGTTGAAAGGCCTCCTCAATATTGTAAAATACTTCAGTGACGACATAGGTATGGACTTCGGATTAGATAAATGTGCAAAAGTAACATTCAAGAAAGGTAGAATTACAGAAACACCATTAATAGATTTAGATTTTGTCACAAAGATTAGGGAACTGGAGCATGACGAAGCTTATAAGTAACTAGGAATTAGCGAAGGAGCTGGCATACAACAACTCCAAATGAAAGAAAAAATAAGAAAAGAGTACTACAGGCGTGTACGTCTGGTACTAAATACTGAGCTAAATTCAAAAAACAGAATATCAGCCATAAACACGTTGGTTGTCCCTGTGGTGCAATATAGCTTTAATGTCCTTAACTGGACCATAGCTGAAATTAAGCGAATGGACACCCAAACGAGAAAACTTCTCACTTGCTACCGCATGCATCATCCCAAAGCTGATGTTGATCGTCTGTATGTGCCAAGATCCGAAGGAGGCAGAGAATTAGTTCAACTAGAACTGTCCTACAAAACTACAACAATTGGCCTCCAAAGATACTTGGAAACTACAGAAGACTGGATGATGGTATGCGTCAAGGAACATGAAAGTAGTAAGCGTCTTTACTCTGTAATAAAAGAAGCCAACAAATTCAAAATGGAGTTTCAAATGGGCGTAGAGATGCAAGTACAGCACAATACACCGGCTGAAACTGCAAAATACTTAAAAAAAGACAGCAAATACGAATGCAACCGACCAGATACAGAAGCGATGGCAAGATAAACCGCTTCATGGCCAATACTCTGCCCGTACCAAACAAGCTGACGTAGACAAACCCCGTACCCATCAGTGGCTACGTAGTGCAGGGTTGAAAGCGGAAACTGAAGGTTTTATCCTTGCTTCACAGGACCAATGCTTGCTAACTAGGAATTATCAAGCGCATATACTAAAATATTGTGTCAGCCCAAAATGCAGAAACGATTGATCATCTTGTATCAAGTTGCACGATATTGGCACCCACTGAATATAAAACCCGGCATTACAGAGTGGGCCAATATCTGCACTGGAAAATCTGCAACTTCTACGGGAAGGAAACTGAAAGAAAATGGTATGAACACCATCCAGACCCGGTTATAGAGATGGGACCTGTTACAATTCTATGGGACTAAACAATATACACTGACAGAACAATCAAAGCCAACCGACCAGATATTGTTATTAAAGACCACAAACAAAAAAAAGTGCCTCCCTATTGATATGGCAGTCCCTGCAGACGGCAATGTATCTTTGAAGATATTCAAAAATCTGTCAAAATACAAGGACCTTGAAATAGAAATCTCGAAAATGTGGCATATGGGAACATCAACAATCCCTATTGTAGTTGGAGCCCTAGGATTGGTTGGAAAAGATTCTAGTAGACTAATTGAAGGGATTCCTAGAAGTCCATGCCTCAAGGAGATAAAAAATTGTTCTGACAAGTACAGCCCACACTTTACGAAGGGCTTTATCTATGTAATATATATATATATATTTTTTTGCCAGTGGAAAGTGTCTTGATGTCATTTCTAACCTTAGATCCCTGGACGGGACCCGGAAAGAAATGTGTAAACGCCAGAAATCAAAGAAAAAAATAATAACAATAATAATAATAATAACAATAATAACAACAACAATAATAATAGCAATAATAATAATAATAACAATAATAATAATAATAATAATAATAACAATAAATTAAATGATGCTGCACCAGGTGTTGCTCTCATGGCTTAATTGAATGGGGGTATTAACTCATACATACTTTGTCTTGGGGAATTAATATGGTTTATAGTACATATTCCGCTCAGTAAAAACTCCCATGTCAGTTGATTGGCTTTAAACAGTGGGGCATTCCTCTAGAAGCTGCCTATACACTGTGCTTCTGTGTTCATGTGCGGGAGTGTTCAGTGAGCATCGTGGTCGAGTGTCGAGAGAGTTTTTATTTTTAAATGTGAGGCAGCCACGGCAACTTGGGAGATTATTATTTTTTAGATGAAGTATATCTCTGCTCCGACATCTTGAGGTTGACCACGGGGTCAGATGTAAGACATAATAAGGAAGTCGATTTTGATTGGCTGAGTCAGAGTGGGAATGATAGATAGGGAATGATTTTTCAGATCGTCAAGTCTTAACCGTCATGCAATGTAAACGTGTTTTTTTTTCGTGTCTGAAACGGCTCTCCAGTGAGGATGAACGACGCTCACTGGATAGTTAGTACATGTCGACATTAATAAAATAGATAAGTTAAAATTATCTGTGTTGGAGTCTTTCATTGCCGAGCCGAAACGATTGGTGATCGCCGGCCAACAGAAAAAGCCGAGCTGAGATCATTTACTGCTGTCAATATAAAACAGGAATTACATCTCGATACTTGATTAGACCCTTAATCGGAGACGGTTTGAGCGAACAGGGTTAAACAACCTGAAAATATTTCTAACTGGATCCCACTTGCAAGTTTATGCGCTGATTTTACCAAAACCTGTCACCATATTGCGAACATTTGGCTGTGATGCATATGCCTGGTGTCACGGCCTTGATCTCAGATATAAATAAAATCTATATTTAAACCGGGATGCAGGATTTGGTTCGGAATATGATTTCCTAGATTCTTATGAGTAAGGGACGTCTACAGGATAGGAACAATACACGCAAAATACAATAATCAATGAAATAAAACGACAGCAAATACGTGGAGTCAATTTAACATAGACAATTGAATAACATGAAAGTGAGAATATAAAAAAGAGAATATAAAAAAAGAAGGCTTGGGTTTGCATGCGGTGGATGTGGCATATAACAAAAAATTCAATCATCTTAAGAGAATTCACAATATTATTTAACTTTGTTTTGGAGTCAACATGTCGACAGTTCTTATAAAGAGGTTGACTCTGTGTATACCACAGAGTCAACCTCTTTATAAGAACTGTTCATAACCACAGAACATCCGTCTCCATGAATAACTTCAGAGTCCAGTGTCCGTCGAGCAGATGTTGACAAACGTCGAGAGATATCTGTAATTCCAGGATAGGATAAAAACTGGTTCAAGTAACAGTTTTCTGCATTATTAGACGTAAAGCACCCGTCTCATTTGGTTCTTGTTCTTCAACTGCCGAATCTTGACTTTTGACGCCCCGGTCACGTGATCCGCTTATATGAAAATCGAGGTTCTAGCGTTTGTACACCATTGCTGAGAGTGTAGGGAAGCATATCTACTCAGTCATTTATGTGCCAAACGTGATACACGCTTAAGCGATTTTTCAATACATGACTGATGAGGCAGATTTTTTTTCTGTGGTAGACCAGTTGCCATCCAAAGCTATAGACCCGGTCTGTTTGCCCATAGCTGGGGTCTCATGAATGTAATGGATTCGACTGGAATTCGAACTCGGTTCTCCGCTACCCATTACTCCACCGTATCACATATCTGCTTACACCATGTAAAAGTGGTCAGAATGAAAGAAAGACGTAGATAACGTGATAGGTATTTAATTTCAATTTATTTGTTTTCTCCTTCCTCTCCCGTTACGATAACAGCCAATGCGCTTGTACGTTGCTTACCCGTAACACTGGTATACGGTTAACAGGCTATGCGTCATTAGGGGTACATTGAGCTTCGTACCCTAGCGTCACTTTCCTCGCATGCTTATCTCTCAAATAATGATCATATGAAATATACTGGTTCTAACAACAATTCCTTCAACTGAAACAAAAAAAAAAGGCCCACAAACGAGAGAACAGCAAGGAATGCAATAAGGTAAGGAAAACTATCGGGGAATTCTCTATACATAATTTAAAAGGTAGACAGATTTTTCGAAGATGAAAAAATTATGGAAATGGTCATTCTTACGACACCTGAAATGCGAAACGATATCTCTTGAAAAAGATGAAAGAAAAGATGACTCCAGACCAATTATGTCAAGTAGAAAACAGAAAAATACTGAATGTCAAAGACATCCGTCGACAGAAGACATTATCGGTCAATATATTAAAATGACGCTAAAGAACACGATAATTAAATAAAAACGAAAGAGCAAACTGGGAACTGTTCAAACGACCCAAATTTATGCAAATAAATTGGACCACTATAGAGCAAAGGCCGTCTTAGAAAATAAAAAGTAAAATAATCCATTACTAGGTCAGCTGCTAAGAAAGTTGGTTCACTGTGTTGTGCGAGAACCTATTATACATGTCTATCATTCGTCCGTGCTTAGAATATTACTGCCACATATGGTCTGGTGCCTCTGCTATTTACCTTGAGCTCCTTGATAAAATCCAAAGAAGAATCAGCAATATTATTAGCTGCTCAACTCCAGTCACTTACCCACGGCCGCAAGGCTCCCTCCCTGTGCCTTTTTTTATAAATACTTTCATGGTATTTTTCGAATGAACTCTTCGCTATCATGTCTAAACTTTATGAATGCATGCGCAGTGCACGATCAAGATTTCGTCAATTTACAGTTGAGCTGGTTAGATGTAGCCGGAATTGCTAACAGCTTCTTTACTTCTCGTTTGTGGAAATCCTTTTCAGCTCTATGCTTTCCAGTCGACTTTTAATCAGCAAAAATTTATATGCTATATCAATCACTATCAACTGTCCTCCTGATTACTCTTTCCTTTTCTCACTCATTATTACTTCTACTGTTCCTAATTATTCCATACTAAGTAACCTCTTGTGACTTTGTGGTTTTACTGTCTTGTTTGGGGTTACATCGATTAAAAAGAAAAAAAAAATTCTCGTGTGAAGAAGGTTATAAATACTTGCTAGATCGTAAAGTTAAGTATTCCAGAATGCAACACGGCAAAAGAAAAAAAAAAGACAAAGATACAAGGACCTCACCGGAGATGTTAAGAAGCACTGACCTTTACAAATGGGAAACGCCATGTCACGTTCACAAGGGTGAATCATCCCCATTCCATTCGTATTTCATTACTTAGAAGTAATTTCCACTAGGACAGTCTCTTCCAAAGAACTGCTGCATTGTAGAACAGACACCCGGCAGGATGTTTTTCCCGATCTTTCCAATCGTGGCTTCTTCAAATTAAACGTCATCTTTTTTGTATAACCCCATGAACTTTTCTTCTTGCCTTTTTGTGCGCTCATACAGCACTACACAGTAACCCTCTACCATGAGTGGCTCTTGGGCCTTATACTGCGTGAAAATCTTTTAAGCATTTTACTCCAAGCAAAGCGGGAGTGCTACCAGTAAGCAAGGGGCTACATAGAGTGTAAGTAAGGGAAAAGACTGGGTATAGGGGGTTGAGGAAAGGATAAAAACGGGGATCAAGGCATCAGAAGATGGCGATTGAGGTTTATATTTAATTTTTTGAAGATTATAGTTATCAGGGAAGCAAGTAAAGCGAAGAAGAGGCGGTTCCATTTAATTGTTTCGACAGTAAAAAGTGGGGGCCGGGATGCCAAACTAGTAGCACGCTTAAACTCATACAGTTTAGGGCACCAGTGAAAATAGCTCGCCAGAGCAGATGCCATGAAAATATTTATAGAAAAGACAGAGGGAAGCCATATTACGTCTGTGAGAAAGTGACTGCAGTCGAGACCCCAAGTCAGGACCGATCACATTGCATATCCGTCTTTAGATTTTGTCGAAAACCTCGAGATGAACAGCGGGGACACCAGACAATACATGGCAACAGTATTCCATGCATGGAGAAATGGTATTGTAGATATGAAGGATAGACTCAGACTAGAAAAACCTTCTTGCGCGACACAGAGAACCAACTTCATCAATATAAAACAGTCACACTTAGATTAAACGTTTTAATAGCGGTCATTTAATGCTGAAAATCCGACTTCCATTGTAACAAAGACTTACTTCGATATATAGTATTGGGCAAAACAAAAGTATTAAATCATAATATAGAGCATTGTCAGCTAAGTGTATCTGTATATTTTGCTTTATCATGTCTGTCATTTTTTGTTTTACAAAAGTAAGTAGGAGAGGCTTTTGTTATGACAATGGCGGACTTTTCAAACATGTTTACAAAGCCGGGAGATAAAAAAACTCACTTCGTGAAAGATCAGAAGTTCAACAGTCATTATTGGAAAAATATATTAGAAGCCTCAGATGTGAAAGCCTAATAATAAATATTTAACAAAGTATCTATTTTATATATGTCAGAATCTTTGACAGCATGTCTAAACTTCGACAACAATAGTCTGCTAGATTAGTTTTAACAACCAATTTTTACAGTAAATTTCGTCCAATTTGTTTTGTTTTCATGACATGAATCGATAAGGGTTGTATCCTTGCTGCCTCCTCCAGAGATTTAAATTCGAAGTAGACTGGATGCAGCTCCACGCTCGAAAGACCAATCTGCCTTACTAGCTGACTCAAAGCTGAGGAGAGAAGAAAGGGATTCCTACCTTCTCCAAGGGCATTAGTAGAAGCAAATGGGTTCAATACAAAGCAAAGTTTGGACTTTTAAAAATCATTTCACCCGATGCAAGGCAATAAAGTCACTAAGACTCAAATCATTGTTAAGGAGCGGGAACAATAACAGAAGAGTAGCCAAGAAGACAGTAGATAACGACTAACATTGCATTTAAATTTTTGAAGTTCAAAGTTGACTGGAAAGCAAGAAACCGGAAGAGAGTTCCACAAGCGGGAAGTGTGAGAGAAGGAACTCTTAGTATAGAACTTACGGTTACATGTAGACAATTCAACTGTAAATTGATGAGACCTTGTTGTCAATCTAGTACTGCGTTTAAATTCATAAAGTCTAGGTAGCATAGAGTAAAGTTCGTCAGAATAAATGTCATACAGTGGAACCTCGGTTCACGAATTTAATTTATTCATGAAGCCCGTTCGTAATCCGAAATGTTCGTTAACCGAAGCTATTTTCCCAATGAATGCAAGGAATCAATGAAAAATGGATTAATCCGTTCCTGGTCCCAAGATGACTGATTATTTAAACTTTTACAAAACTAATGAAAATCATTAAATCTAAGAAAAAAAATAAATAAACCTAATACCAAATAGATAAAATATAGACGAACGATTTAATTTTACAGTACCTGTAAGTAGGAGAGTTGATGGCGGAAGCGAAATGAAAAGGAAAGAGATGTTATTGCTTGGAAAAGGGAAGGAAAGACATGATCGTCTCTTTATTTATAAGAATAGTATAGATCGTTGATTTTGCCATATGAAACTGAGTAGGAAGAGACAATATCATAATTATGGAGACAATATCATCAACAATTGTTTTTCTCTTAACTTTTCTTTTTCCTTTACCAATATCACTTCTAGCTTTCTTTGGAGCCATGGCTGAGGACGAATGAAAAAATTAAAATGGCGCAGTACAATAAAATTGGAAAAGAAAAGCACAGCACAACACATGAATGTATACAACATGGCGGTCGACTGAGAAATGATTCCGTTCGGGTTAACTCGCTTCGGCAATGTTGTTCGAGAACCGAGATTTAGTTCGATAACCGAGGCATTTTCATCTCGAATATTCTGTTCAAAAACCGATTTATTCGACATGTGAGACGTTCTAGAAGTGAGGTTTCTCTGTAAAAGTATTATGTTGGTGCAAAAATAATGTCGTTTTCTCACATATGTTACTATGTGAGAAAACGACATTATTTTTGCACCAACCTAATAGTTATAGAAAAGACACTGGGGAACCAAATTACGGCGGTGTGAAAGTGACTAAAGCCGGGATGCCAGATTAGGACCAATAACATTGCAGATCCTTCTGATATTGATTTGTTCTCTTGTTAACTCGATTTCACCTTTTGTTTGTCGCAATTATTTTTATTTTTCAAAACCTTGCCTTTTGTGATCCTCGTTTTCCTTGATTGTGTAGTAAATGATTTAATTAAACTAACATTTGGTGGAGGCACGGTGGAGTAGTGGATAGCAGCTCGGATTGAGGAATCGAAGAGCCGCGTTCGAATTTCATTCAAATCCATTACATTCACTTACGTGGTAATATCCTTAAATTACAGGACAGATATCGCTTTGGATGGCAACTGCAGAAAGAAATGAAAAACTACTGCGGAAAAAAATTGCCTCGAAAGATACATGATCGCCTAAGCGTGTATCATGTATGGCACATAACTGACTGACTGATTTCGTCGATATGTGCTAAAAAGCTATAGAGCACCAATAGTTTACTGAACAAAGCGCCGAATAAATGTGTATAAGTCGAGTAGAGTCAGGAACAAGACCGTAATCACTTAGTGAGAAACAAACTCACTATAGTACTAATAGTTTGTGAGACTAAGTTGCTAAACCTTTTTCTGTGTCGGCTAAATTTATTTAATGAGTGTATCTTAGACTCGTGCAGTGAAAGACGGCTTTGAAAAACTAACCAAAGTATTAAGAAACGAGAATATTTTCAAAGAAAAGAGTCCTGAATGACTATATAATTCCACTCTTCATATATGGCAGTGAAGCCTAGAAAATTTTCACACAGATAAAGAAAGGACTTGAACAGAGATGCAGTTCTACAGAAGGATGCTGAGAATACCATGGGCGGAACATGTAAGCAAAGAGGAAGTTTTAAAGAAATCGGACACAAAAAGGAAACGTGTACTTAGAATCAGAAAGAAACAGTTGAAGTTTCTCGGACGCATAATGGGGAAAGAGGAAAGAGGGCTTGGAGAAATTAACACTCATTGTATATATTTAAGGCAAGAAGGGAAGAGGGAAGTATCAAATAAAGTACCTACTTTATGCAAATGGATGGCAGTACAGGAAGTGGAAAGGAATGTAAAGGGGCAATACTTGGAGAATTTTTTTATCAATTCGCCCCAAGCAAGGCGATAATGCCACTAAGGCGTAAGAAGCTACTGGGAATGAAAATCCTAAACGGGGAACAAAGAATAAACGTCTACTCCTGTTCAAAAGACCGGGGAGGGTTTGAACCGGACGATAAATGAACCTATCTACTTCTACAAAGATGGGAAATTGTGGAGTGCCATGATCATTTACATCCTGAAGTGACTCGACATAAAAGATGAAGAAGTAGCACCTTAGAAATGTTTAGTTTGTTCAACGGCATATCAACTCCTTGTGGGTCATTTAATGCTGAATTTTTATTTTCTTAGAAATTTTGTTAATATTTTTTTACTATGAAAATGTATTGCTGGTATTTTTAATATAAAAATGTATTTTTATATTTCCATTTTCCCGTTATTATATTTTCATTGTCCCGTTTGTGGGGTTCACTATTTGACCATAGTTGGGACCGCAACAGGTGCTGCCACCCCATGTCAGGGTGGACTTGGGAACGCCAGCAATTAAGAGGTGGCACCACGCTCCTCAAAATCTTCGATTAGAGGCCTTGCTGCCGGATGTAGTTTATCGTCATAATTTCAACTCTCTTTCTGCTGTTAAGTACAAATATCCCTTTTGTTTTCCTTTTCTCTAAAACTTCGTTGTTGCTCATATATTCAGTCCATCGGCACCGAAAATATTTGGTTTAACTTGCTATAAGCAATTAGCAAGAACCATTTTATCGTCGTCTACTACACGGCCACACGCTTGGCACATCATCTGAAATCAACATCTTCTTCTTCTTCTTCTTCTTCTTCTTCTTCTTCTTCTTCTTCTTCTTCTTCTTGCCCTTACAAAATAAGCAGCCATGGCTCTCCAGAACTCCCAATCCATTATCGCCTTTAGCAGTTTTTTACTTTTGCTAAGGACCTCGACCTTCGTTCGCCAGATAAGTGGCTCGCTCCCTTCATCCATCCCTTTTGCCATTAATATGCCTAGTGAGAGTTAAGTTATCAAAACTTAACTTTTTCATTATGTGTCTAAAGAATTTTAGCTGTCTTTTTCTGATTCTGAGTATAAGCGTTCTTTCGGTTGCTATTTTTTTTTTTTAAATGTCCGTTTTGATTACGTGCTTCGTCCTTTGAATTCTCAGCATCCTTCTGTAGAACCACATTTGTGTTGCCTCCCGCTTTCTCCTCATCCATGAGGAAAAATTGTTAAACGTTTACCGCCATATAAAAGGATAGATATCACATAGACATCCAGCACCGTTTTCTTTATTTCTAACGATTTTTCCGTTTCTCGGTGCCTTGCTTCGCTCATGAAATGTTTCTTTTGCTAGTTCAATACGCATTTGCTTTTCGCTCGCAACACTATCCCATATCCTCCTGGCGTTTATTTAAAATGATTTCATTTTTTTCCTTCATATATGAATTATAATTTTAAAATATTAATTTGGTAAATAGATTTTCACCGAAATATGTTGGAAAAATTCAAAATTTTCTTCTGAAATCGAGAAAAGAAGAGCCTTAAGTCTAATGGTCACAATGTATGAAAAAAAAAAAAAAAATTCTAGCATCAGTTTAAACTGACGTCCTATTTTTCTTCATATATCATAAGCTATAATTTTGGAAAGTAAAAATTTCACTGAAATATGTTGTAAAAATTCAGCTTTCACCTTAAATCAAGAAAACACAAATTTTTAACAAGATTGTCACAATATACGGAAAAAAGAAGTCGTCATTTTAAACTGACTCTAGAAAGATATGGTTTGCGCCAATAGTTTGCTAGTATCAGCTTCAAAGGAAGGCATCTCTAGCAAATTATCACCATAATTATGGATTGTTGACAAGAAAGGCATCTGTATGGAGGAATCGTTTCCTTTTTTATAATCATATAAAGGACTTTTCCAGAATCCTTAATGGAAAAATGTCGATCGCCAGTCATTCTTTCAGTTGCGTGCTACTGCTCTTTACTCTCATTGATCCGATAGTAATTACTCTGATCTGTGAAAGAAAGCATGTTTAATCAATTGAATGGAGTCGATTTTGCAATTACAAGTACAATATTCAGTGGGAATAAAAAGGACAATGGAAACATTCGAGACAGAAAACTGAAATGAAAGAATACGAAACGCTTCAAATTGCGATGAAAATAATAATAATAATGATAATAATAATAATAATGATAATAATAATGACAAAAAGACAACAACAATAATAATAATAATAATAATAATGATAATAATAATAATGATAATAATAATTATACTAATGGTAAAAAGACAACAACAATAATAATAATGATAATAATAATAATGATAATAATAATAATAATGACAAAAAGACAACAACAACAATAATAATAATAATAATGATAATAATAATAATGATAATAATAATTATACTAATGGTAAAAAGACAACAACAACAACAACAATAATAATAATAATAATAATGATAATAATGATACTAATGACAAAAAGACAATAATAATAATAATAATAATAATAATAATAAGAAGAAGAAGAAGAAGAAGAAGAAGAAGAAGAAGAAGAAGAAAAAGAACAAGAAAAATGAATTGGAAAACGAAATGAGAGAAGATTACTACTGCTACTACTACTACTACTAATAATAATAATGATGATGATGGTAACAAGAAGACCCAAGCTGTCTTGGGATTGAATATGCATGTAAAGGTGACTTAGGAAACTTGTCACTCCAGTTAGAATCACTAATTCTTTTTGGTGCGAACATGCCTATAAATAATAATGAAGAGCATACGAAATGGCCACAGAGTTTACCGAAAAGAGATGAGTGCGCTTAGATGTGTGGCAGAATTGAGTCGATGTCGCCTACAGCACTATTTATATTGGCAATCGGACAGAGGTGACAGTTGGTAATTAAAGAACTCTTGTCATCCAACGATGTTTACTAGTAATTCCGTTTATATACCCTACTACTACTACTACTACTACTAAAAATAATAATAATAATAATAATAATAATAATAATAATAATAATGATTATGATAAATACATGCCATGAGACTATACCAGGTATGGCTTGGAGGTGATTAGAGGTGTTAACATGGACATTGCGTGCGTGAATTAAGACTGGCTTCAGTAAATATCCTGTTTAGTACTGCCTTAACAGCTACCTAATTTTAACCAGTTGAACAAGTCGTCTTTGGGATTGATTCACCGTGCATCTCTGTTTATGAACGGTAGTAGAAGGTGGGAGAGTATTATGGCCGGGTGTTGAGAGGATTGCCTTCTTAAGTTAGAAGGCAGCCAAGGCGACTTGGAAGACACATCTAGATACTTGGAAGCACCCCGAATCGGAGACCGTCAAAGCGGACTGGTTTACCCGGCCTGAAGATATCTCTAATAGGCTCCTTCTCACCTGCAAATCTATGCACCTTTTATTAAAACCTGTGATCATTTCACGCATATTTGCTTGTGATGTATGCATACGGTGTACGCTTAATAGACGTACCATGGCGGATATTAAGGTATATAACCTTTTTATAACCTTATGTTCTTGTGTCAAAAATCAATGGACTTTTCTACACGCATAATTAAAAAGGCATTAATTTGTTTTAGTTCTTGAAAAAGGTTACCCTAAACCGAAAATTCGATTTTGCCACATACTCAATAAGGGTAAAAGGCAAAATGTTTCGGAACTTTATTTTTTTATTCGCTAATGATATAAGTGGATGGTACTTATGTATTTTTGAAGGCATTTAACGGTTTATAGCTATAGCATATGATACACACAAATAATAAAAAAAAAGTTCTAGAAGGTTCCATAAAATTCTACAAGTTTCTAGAAAATTCTAAAAGATTCCAGAAATCAGGATACTAATATACTTACACATGATTTTAGAAATTTTGTGTTAGGAGTGACATTTAAAAAAAAAATAAACTGAATTAGACCCTTTATTATTTTTGAACAAAAGTTCATCGAATTATGATACAGGAAATCAATTATTTCCCAAAACGTGAAAGAGTCATAAATATATTGAAATCTGTATTCACCAGTGTTTCTTTGGTGTTTTGTTGCTACTGTTACTATTACTACTAATAATAAAGCGTTCAACTAGGCTGGCATCTCGCTCTCACCCTTTCACTATCGAAACTGTTAAATGTAGCCGTCTCTTCTACTCCAACAGCTTCGTCTCGCACTTCTCGCCTGTGGAACTCCCTCCCCTTTTCCTGTTTTCCTGATAGCTATAATCTCCAACTATTCAAATGTAACGTCAATCGACGTCTCCAGATGCTTTGATCTATCCCCTATCCTTCTCTACATCCTCTTCTCTATCACTCCTATTTGCTCTCGCTCCAACTCTCTGTAACCCCTTACGTGCTAGAGGCTTCCCGCCTTGCTTGGGGTTGAATGCTTAAAAAAATAGTGATGATAGCTCTGATGAGATAAACATGAAAGAGGAATTATAATCTTTTTGATAATTGTTTGATGCAAAAGTTTTCAAGAACAGTTTTTTGTGCGCGCAACAATTGAGAGGCAGTGTGTAAAAAGACCCTATTCGTGTACACACGCAAAAAGCTAACGCACTGACAAACCACAAAGTAACTTTCTTCTTTTCCTCTCTCTTCCCAATAGTTGGCGAGGGAGGGGGCGGTGAACTACAAAGAGAACCGTTTCCTAAGGCCACACAGTTCACAGTAAGAACTAAATTGTATCGAATCTCGACACACCAAATTTTGATACTTAACAAAACCCTGAATAGAAGAATGGACAGCTTTAAGTTGCTCTTACTAGAACAAGAAATAAGCAGACTCTGAAATTATTAATTGAATCTACAGTTTCTCAAGGATTACTCAGACTCTCCAAACTTGACACAAAAAATAGTCTGCTTTAGGGATTTTTGTAGTAAAAAAAAAAAATGGTTGTAAATATGTAACATTTATGAGGATAAAATATGGATATCTTTCCTGAGATGTTTATAAATTGTACACTGTTCAATCATTAACGTTAACAACGAACTATTTTAAATTAAAACATTGTGCATGGATTAAATGAAAATTACTTATAATACATGTTATAATATATTCTTTCTTGCCGTCAATTTTGACGTCACGGCTACACTAGATTTTTAAGAATTCCCTACAGAAATGTAATAATTTTGCATCTGATGAACATTATATTTCAATATAAGATAAGTATACACAGCATTTCAACGTGATATAATGGTTAACAAGCTTTTCTCGCCATATCAATCGTAATGAGTTCAATCCGCATTAGGTGCTCCATACTTTCGGCCTTTTGCTGCATCTAAGCTATGCTTACTAAACCGCTTCGTGCACTTTGACGTGGTTTCGTCTCATTATAGATCAATTACGACTAAATACCGTGTTCGATCCTCACTGAGAGGACCATAATTTCGGCCTTGTGTTTACCTTGATATACTAAGTTTCACTTAGGAAATCACTATATTGGTCACTTCAACGCGGTGAATTGGTTAGAAAGCTTGTCTAGCCATATCAGCTAGTCCTAGTGAGATTTATCCTCGAGTTGACTGATGGGACGATATTGTGACGAGCGTAAATGCTCAACCATATTTTTAAAACCAAGGCAAATGGCTAACGCCCTCGTAGATCAAAGAAACATTTTCCGTTTAGGGTTTGATTAAACAGCTTTTCCAAAAATGTAGATAATTCAAGTCCAATATTCTCAGGAACGATCACTGGAATTTTATCCCGGCCGGTAGCCTTCTTCGAGTAAAGCCTTTTGTCAGTCAGTTATGTACCATGCGTGATACACGCGTAGGCGATCATGTATCTTTTGACTAATGATCGACAAGGCAGATTTTTCCCGAAGTAGGTTGCCATTTCTTTCTGCGGTAGACCATTTGCCAACCAAGGCTATAGAAGCCTGTCTGTCCTGTTATTTACCGATAACTAGGGGAAGAAGAGGAGGATTCATACCGTTCCCAAGGGTATTAGCACGGAAGTGAATGTAATGGATTCGACTGGAATTCGAACTCTGCTTTTCGATGCCTCAATCCGAGAAGCTTTTGACTATTCAGAAAACTGTCCGCGCCGAGATAAAGAAATCGCGCAAATTATGTTCTACGAGAGAGGGGAAGTCTGGTAGTGGATGGACTTTATTGTCCAAAATAGAGTTAGTTGAAAAATTTCTTTATAAAAAGATTAGCCTGATTCGATCAGGATGAGATAACCTCAGAGCTATTTATGATAGTAGGCACCGAAGAATTGCCTTGATTAAGAATCATGTTAGTGATTCTCCAGAGCTCAAGGGAATCAAATTATTGTTTGCACCGACTTCGGGCAGTTCTGAGTAATGCAAGTGTTCTTCTACACAGTTCCCATTTATAAAGATAGTAGCAGTGTTTAGGTGAACTATGGTGGAAGCACATACAGGCATGTGCAAAGGTTGGTACTTCGGTCTTTGTTGATACATTTTGTAGAGCATAAAACTTTCCAAGCTAGAAATAATTCATTCGAAAACGAAGGAGCGTTATTTTTTAAAGAATGCTGTGAGAGCAATGTGACTCTTCCAGTCAGTATCGAAAGATTGTCCTGTGATCATTGAGTAGTCTTAAGATCCCAAAGGCGGCAACATTTCAGTTTAACATTTGTCAGGACAGAAGGTGAGAAAAGATCTAGGACGCTTGTGTAATGTCCAATTATGCCAGGAACTCAGATATGCTTATCCACTATCTGGGTCAGTTCGGAGACGTCATAACGGCTGAAGACAAGGATTTATGTGCTGAAGCATTGTCCTCTTTTGTCAGTTATTCTGGGCGTTCGTAATTGCTTAAGTATGTTGGAATAGTACTCTCCATTGATGGTTTGGCCCGCTTTTGAATATAGTCAATACACACAATGTCATTTGCATCCCAAAAAATCTGAGGCCATTAACTTCACTACAGACAAAACGACAGCGGCCTTCTTTGGAGCAGGTGAGGACGGGTATTTCCAATGTATGAATTGTCTCTTTGTATCTGGATCAAAGTGATGAACCCAACACCCATCCTATGTTAGGTAACGTTCAAGGAAACCAGCTGGATCTGCCCCCCAAATTGTGTGATTTTCCGTTATATGATCAGCTTGGCGTGCTTTGGATCATGTGTCAGAAGACGTGGCACACACCGAGCAGAAACCTTCGTCATGCCAAGTTGATTGTGCAGAATATTCTCAACAAGATATGCATTGACTATTTGATTTATAGTTAATCGCCTGTCATTCATCCGTATATGGGAACAAGATCAATGCTTTCCTCGGTGATGGCACTCGCAGGATGTCCAGATTTTTGGTAATCTTCAAGATTATCTCTTCCTCTCCTAAATCCATTTGCCCACTTTTTGCACTGTTGATAAAGCTAGAACATCATCCCCTAATGTAGCAACCGTGTCACCATGAATGTCCTTGGGGTTAAACCTTTTTTTGCAGTTGTTTGATAACACAACGATTCCAAATTTTGTCCATTTTCAAGAAAAGTCTCTACAAGTTACTTTTAAAGTTTTCTCTGAACGGACAGATGTCAGTTTATCCTGAAAGAAACGGTGTAGTTATTAATAAGAAGAATTAAAACTAATGCATGCAATATTTCATAGCTCTAGCGTCACTGTTTCATGGTCAGCTTATGAACTTTTCAGCCCACTCTCGTACTTAGCTTTTCATTGGTCTTGTTTGAGTGGACAAACCACTCCTCATGGTCAATACTGAAATCGCTACATAGGTTAGCTTATGGATGATCATAGAGAATAACATAAAATCTCTCAGATATTTGTATTTAAAATCGGAATCATTCTGTGAACTATTAGGTTTGTGCAAAAATAATGTCGTTTTCTCACATATGTTAATATGTGAGAAAACGACATTATTTTTGCACCACCCTAATATATACAGTGAAGATGAAAAGGATACTATGAAATAGAGGAAGGTGAATGCATATGAATAGAAATTATTAGGGGGGGGTGCAAAAATAATGACGTAATAATGTCGTTTTTTGACGTATATTTTAACGTAAAAAACGACATTATTACATCATTATTTTTGCACAAACCTAATAGAAATGTGGCGGTCACAGTCATATGGAAATCGATCCTTAGTATAGACCTCAAACCCATGGACATGGTGATTTAGAGGGTCATGTTTTGTGGTTAGTGGTGGGTAGCCGAGGATTATAAATTCTCGAACTGGAAACTGAGTCCCGTTTTCGATAAAAACTGACGGTCAGGTTGACATTTCGAAGATGGAGTTTAACTTCTAAAGAGTTGGAAATATCATATTAGCGTTAGAAATGGAGAACGTGGGGTCTGCTTTTGGTTATCGAGAGCGATGTTTGGTACATAAAGGTTAAAAAAAAACGAAGTACAGCAGCAACTAAAATGCATGACACATGTGAATTGAAGAGAAAATAATGACATAAAGAAAAAGTCGATATTCTCACACTGCTTTAAACAAAAGGTTACGGAGGAAACCCACCATCAATAAAAGAAAGATCAATAACACTTACTGGACTTGAGAAATCTATTTCACTGAAAGTGTTTTTAATAGAAAGATTTTATAAATTTCAACCAACGTTAGCACTGGTAAACAAATACCAAATATTTCCTTGTAAGGAAACGGCTGATATTATCATTACCATTGTAGCGGCTATTGTTATTAATAATAATATTAATAAATTAATATACCTTGTTTCAGGTTACTAACCAATGCTGTAGAGTACTAGACAATAAGATCTTTCAGACCAGCATAGTTATATTCAATTCGATTTTAGCATGATACTCCATATGCACGGCCTTCTACTAGATTAAGGCAAGCTTAAGACTTTCGCTGTTGTGAACCTACCGACACGTCATTACGGAACATATAACGCCTACTGTCGATCTTATAAATACATTCTCAAGTAAAAAGGAAATTTTGGTTCATAACGTTTCAGATTATAAACTAAATTGTGCTTGGTGCTATTTCCAAACCAGACATGTATTAACGTGGACGTTGGGCTCCTCGAGGCGGTGTACGATTAGCTTGTCCCCTTAAAACAGTTACAAACTGAAGATTGAGTTCGATCCTCACCGGGTGCGCCACACTTTCGGCCTTGTGCCACATGTAAGCTATGCTTGGAAAATCATTTGGGCATCTCAGCATGGTGTAATGGTTAGCAAGTTTGTCCCACTAAAACACTTACAAACTGAAGATTGAGTTCGATCCTCACTGGGTGCTCCACACTTTAGGCCTTGTACCACATCTAAGCTATGCTTGGAAAATCACTTGGGCATCTCAGCATGGTGTAATGGTTAGCCAGCTTGTCCTATTAAAACAGTTACAAACTGAAGATTGAGTTCGATCCTCACTAGTGTATATTGATTCTACAGGGTATTCTGAACTGAACACTTTATTGTATATATATGAACTCCTCAAGTGTATATTGATTCTACAGGGTATTCTGAACTAAACCCTTTATTGTATATATATGAACTCCTCAAGTGTATATTGATTCTACAGGGTATTCTGAACTGAACCCTTTATTGTATATATATGAACTCCTCAGGTGTATATTGATTCTACAGGGTATTCTGAACTGAACCCTTTATTGTATATATATGAACTCCTCAGGAGTATATTGATTCTACAGGATATTCTGAACTGAACCCTTTATTGTATATATATGAACTCCTGAGGTGTATATTGATTCTACAGGGTATTCTGAACTGAACCCTTTATTGTATATATATGAACTCCTCAAGTGTATATTGATTCTACAGGGTATTCTGAACTGAACCCTTTATTGTATATATATGAACTCCTCAGGTGTATATTGATTCTACAGGGTATTCTGAATTTAACCCTTTATTGTATATATATGAATTCCTCAAGTGTATATTGATTCTACAGGGTATTCTGAACTGAACCCTTTATTGTATATATATGAACTCCTCAAGTGTATATTGATTCTACAGGGTATTCTGAACTGAACCGTTTATTGTATATATATGAACTCCTCAGGAGTATATTGATTCTACAGGATATTCTGAACTGAACCCTTTATTGTATATATATGAACTCCTGAGGTGTATATTGATTCTACAGGGTATTCTGAACTGAACCCTTTATTGTATATATATGAACTCCTCAAGTGTATATTGATTCTACAGGGTATTCTGAACTGAACCCTTTATTGTATATATATGAACTCCTCAGGTGTATATTGATTCTACAGGGTATTCTGAATTTAACCCTTTATTGTATATATATGAATTCCTCAAGTGTATATTGATTCTACAGGGTATTCTGAACTGAACCCTTTATTGTATATATATGAACTCCTCAAGTGTATATTGATTCTACAGGGTATTCTGAACAGAACCCTTTGTTGTATATATATGAACTCCTCAAGTGTATATTGATTCTACAGGGTATTCTGAACTGAACCCTTTATTGTATATATATGAACTCCTCAAGTGTATATTGATACTACAGGGTATTCAGAACTAAACCCTTTATTGTATATATATGAGCTCCTCAAGTGTATATTGATTCTACAGGGTATTCTGAACTGAACCCTTTATTGTATATATATGAACTCCTCAAGTGTATATTGATTCTACAGGGTATTCTGAACTGAACCCTTTATTGTATATATATGAACTCCTCAAGTGTATATTGATACTACAGGGTATTCTGAACTGAACCCTTTATTGTATATATATGACCTCCTCAAGTGTATATTGATTCTACAGGGTATTCTGAACTGAACCCTTTATTGTATATATATGAACTCCTCAAGTGTATATTGATTCTACAGGATATTCTGAACTGAACCCTTTATTGTATATATATGAACTCCTCAGGAGTATATTGATTCTACAGGATATTCTGAACTGAACCCTTTATTGTATATATATGAACTCCTGAGGTGTATATTGATTCTACAGGGTATTCTGAACTGAACCCTTTATTGTATATATATGAACTCCTCAAGTGTATATTCATTCTACAGGGTATTCTGAACTGAACCCTTTATTGTATATATATGAACTCCTCAGGTGTATATTGATTCTACAGGGTATTCTGAATTTAACCCTTTATTGTATATATATGAATTCCTCAAGTGTATATTGATTCTACAGGGTATTCTGAACTGAACCCTTTATTGTATATATATGAACTCCTCAGGTGTATATTGATTCTACAGGGTATTCTGAACTGAACCGTTTATTGTATATATATGAACTCCTCAGGAGTATATTGATTCTACAGGATATTCTGAACTGAACCCTTTATTGTATATATATGAACTCCTGAGGTGTATATTGATTCTACAGGGTATTCTGAACTGAACCCTTTATTGTATATATATGAACTCCTCAAGTGTATATTGATTCTACAGGGTATTCTGAACTGAACCCTTTATTGTATATATATGAACTCCTCAGGTGTATATTGATTCTACAGGGTATTCTGAATTTAACCCTTTATTGTATATATATGAATTCCTCAAGTGTATATTGATTCTACAGGGTATTCTGAACTGAACCCTTTATTGTATATATATGAACTCCTCAAGTGTATATTGATTCTACAGGGTATTCTGAACAGAACCCTTTGTTGTATATATATGAACTCCTCAAGTGTATATTGATTCTACAGGGTATTCTGAACTGAACCCTTTATTGTATATATATGAACTCCTCAAGTGTATATTGATACTACAGGGTATTCAGAACTAAACCCTTTATTGTATATATATGAGCTCCTCAAGTGTATATTGATTCTACAGGGTATTCTGAACTGAACCCTTTATTGTATATATATGAACTCCTCAAGTGTATATTGATTCTACAGGGTATTCTGAACTGAACCCTTTATTGTATATATATGAGCTCCTCAAGTGTATATTGATTCTACAGGGTATTCTGAACTGAACCCTTTATTGTATATATATGAACTCCTCAAGTGTATATTGATTCTACAGGATATTCTGAACTGAACCCTTTATTGTATATATATGAACTCCTCAGGTGTATATTGATTCTACAGGGTATTCTGAACTGAACCCTTTATTGAATATATATGAACTCCTCTGGTGTATATTGATTCTACAGGGTATTCTGAACTGAACCCTTTATTGTATATATATGAACTCCTCAAGTGAATTATTGATTCTACAGGGTATTCTGAACTGAACCCTTTATTGTATATATATGAACACCTCAAGTGTATATTGATTCTACAGGGTATTCTGAACTGAACCCTTTATTGTATATATATGAACTCCTCAAGTGTATATTGATTCTACAGGGTATTCTGAACTGAACCCTTTATTGCATATATATGAACTCCTCAGGTGTATATTGATTCTACAGGGTATTCTGAACTAAACCCTTTATTGTATATATATGAACTCCTCAAGTGTATATTGATTCTACAGGGTATTCTGAACTGAACCCTTTATTGTATATATATGAACTCCTCAAGTGTATATTGATTCTACAGGGTATTCTGAACTGAACCCTTTATTGTATATATATGAACTCCCCAAGTGTATATTGATTCTACAGGGTATTCTGAACTGAACCCTTTATTGCATATATATGAACTCCTCAGGTGTATATTGATTCTACAGGGTATTCTGAACTAAACCCTTTATTGTATATATATGAACTCCTCAAGTGTATATTGATTCTACAGGGTATTCTGAACTGAACCCTTTACTGTATATATATGAATTCCTCAAGTGTATAATGATTCTACAGGGTATTCTGAACTGAACCCTTTATTGTATATATATGAACTCCTCAAGTGTATATTGATTCTACAGGGTATTCTGAACTGAACCCTTTATTGTATATATATGAATTCCTCAAGTGTATATTGATTCTACAGGGTATTCTGAAGTGAACCCTTTATTGTATGTATATGAACTCCTCAAGTGTATATTGATTCTACAGGGTATTCTGAACTGAACCCTTTATTGTATATATATGAACTCCTCAGGTGTATATTGATTCTACAGGGTATTCTGAACTAAACCCTTTACTGTATATATATGAACTCCTCAGGTGTATATTGATTCTACAGGGTTTTCTGAACTGAACCCTTTGTTGTATATATATGAACTCCTCAGGTGTATATTGATTCTACAGGGTATTCTGAACTGAACACTTTATTGTATATATATATGAACTCCTCAAGTGTATATTGATTCTACAGGGTATTCTGAACTGAACCCTTTATTGTATATATATGAACTCCTCAAGTGTATATTGATTCTACAGGGTATTCTGAACTGAACCCTTTATTGTATATATATGAACTCCTTAGGTGTATATTGATTCTACAGGGTATTCTGAACTGAACCCTTTATTGTATATATATGAACTCCTCAGGTGTATATTGATTCTACAGGGTATTCTGAATTGAACCCTTTATTGTATATATATGAACTCCTCAAGTGTATATTGATTCTACAGGGTATTCTTAATTGAACCCTTTATTGTATATATATAAACTCCTCAAGTGTATATTGATTCTACAGGGTATTCTGAATTGAACCCTTTATTGTATATATATGAACTCCTCAAGTGTATATTCATTCTACAGGGTATTCTGAACTGAACCCTTTATTGTATATATATATGAACTCCTTAAGTGTATATTGATTCTACAGGGTATTCTGAACTGAACCCTTTATTGTATATATATGAACTCGTCAAGTGTATATTGATTCTACAGGGTATTCTGAATTGAACCCTTTATTGTATATATATGAACTCCTCAAGTGTATATTGATTCTACAGGGTTTTCTGAACTGAACCCTTTATTGTATATATATGAACTCCTCAAGTGTATATTCATTCTGCAGGGTATTCTGAACTGAACCCTTTATTGTATATATATGAACTCCTCAGGTGTATATTGATTCTACAGGGTATTCTGAATTGAACCTTTTATTGTATATATATGAACTTCTCAAGTGTATATTCATTCTGCAGGGTATTCTGAACTGAACCCTTTATTGTATATATATGAACTCCTCAAGTGTATATTGATTCTACAGGATATTCTGAATTGAACACTTTATTGTATATATATGAACTCCTCAAGTGTATATTGATTCTACAGGGTATTCTGAACTAAACCCTTTATTGTATATATATGAACTCCTCAAGTGTATATTGATTCTACTGGGTATTCTGAATTGAACCCTTTATTGTATATATATGAACTCCTCAATGGTATATTGATTCTACAGGGTATTCTGAACTGAACCATTTATTTTATATATATGAACTCCTCAAGTGTATATTGATTCTACAGGGTATTCTTAATTGAACCCTTTATTGTATATATATGAATTCCTCAAGTGTATATTGATTCTACAGGGTATTCTGAACTGAACCCTTTATTGTATATATATGAGCTCCTCAAGTGTATATTGATTCTACAGGGTATTCTGAACTGAACCCTTTATTGTATATATATGAACTTCTCAAGTGTATATTGATTCTACAGAGTATTCTGAACTGAACCCTTTATTGTATATATATATGAACTTCTCAATTGTATATTGATTCTACAGGGTATTCTGAACTGAACCCTTTATTGTATATATATGAACTCCTCAAGTGTATATTGATTCTACAGTGCATTCTGAACTGAACCCTTTATTGTATATATATGTACTCCTCAGGTGTATATTGATTCTACTGGGTATTCTGAACTGAACCCTTTATTGTATATATATGAACTCCTCAGGTGTATATTGATTCTACAGGGTATTCTGAACTGAACCCTTTATTGTATATATATGAACTCCTCAAGTGTATATTGATTCTACAGGATATTCTGAACTGAACCCTTTATTGTATATATATGAACTCCTCAGGTGTATATTGATTCTACAGGGTATTCTGATCTGAACCCTTTATTGTATATATATGAACTTCTCAGGTGTATATTGATTCTACAGGGTATTCTGAACTAAACCCTTTATTGTATATATATGAACTCCTCAAGTGTATATTGATTCTACAGGGTATTCTGATCTGAACCCTTTATTGTATATATATGAAATCCTCAAGTGTATATTGTTTCTGCAGGGTATTCTGAACTGAACCCTTTATTGTATATATATGAACTCCTCAAGTGTATATTGATTCTACAGGGTATTCTGAACTGAACCCTTTATTGTATATATATGAACTCCTCAAGTGTATATTGATTCTACAGGGTATTCTGATCTGAACCCTTTATTGTATATATATGAACTCCTCAGGTGTATATTGATTCTACAGGGTATTCTGAACTGAACCCTTTATTGTATATATATGAACTCCTCAAGTGTATATTGATTCTACAGGGTATTCTGAACTGAACCCTTTATTGTATATATATGAACTCCTCAGGTGTATATTGATTCTACAGGGTATTCTGAACTGAACCCTTTATTGAATATATATGAACTCCTCTGGTGTATATTGATTCTACAGGGTATTCTGAACTGAACCCTTTATTATATATATATGAACTCCTCAAGTGAATTATTGATTCTACAGGGTATTCTGAACTGAACCCTTTATTGTATATATATGAACTCCTCAAGTGTATATTGATTCTACAGGGTATTCTGAACTGAACCCTTTATTGTATATATATGAACTCCTCAAGTGTATATTGATTCTACAGGGTATTCTGAACTGAACCCTTTATTGCATATATATGAACTCCTCAGGTGTATATTGATTCTACAGGGTATTCTGAACTAAACCATTTATTGTATATATATAAACTCCTCAAGTGTATATTGATTCTACAGGGTATTCTGAATTGAACCCTTTACTGTATATATATGAATTCCTCAAGTGTATATTGATTCTACAGGGTATCCTGAACTGAACCCTTTATTGTATATATATGAACTCCTCAAGTGTATATTGATTCTACAGGGTATTCTGAACTGAACCCTTTATTGTATATATATGAATTCCTCAAGTGTATATTGATTCTACAGGGTATTCTGAAGTGAACCCTTTATTGTATGTATATGAACTCCTCAAGTCTATATTGATTCTACAGGGTATTCTGAACTGTACCCTTTATTGTATATATATGAACTCCTCAGGTGTATATTGATTCTACAGGGTATTCTGAACTGAACCCTTTACTGTATATATATGAACTCCTCAGGTGTATATTGATTCTACAGGGTTTTCTGAACTGAACCCTTTATTGTATATATATGAACTCCTCAGGTGTATATTGATTCTACAGGGTATTCTGAACTGAACCCTTTATTGTATATATATATGAACTCCTCAAGTGTATATTGATTCTACAGGGTATTCTGAACTGAACCCTTTATTGTATATATATGAACTCCTCAAGTGTATATTGATTCTACATGGTATTCTGAACTGAACCCTTTATTGTATATATATGAATTCCTCAGGTGTATATTGATTCTACAGGGTATTCTGAACTGAACCCTTTATTGTATATATATGAACTCCTCAAGTGTATATTGATTCTACAGGGTATTCTGAATTGAACCCTTTATTGTATATATATGAACTCCTCAATTGTATATTGATTCTACAGGGTATTCTGAACTGAACCCTTTATTGTATATATATGAACTCCTCAAGTGTATATTGATTCTACAGGGTATTCTGAATTGAACCCTTTATTGTATATATATGAACTCCTCAGGTGTATATTGATTCTACAGGGTATTCTGAATTGAACCCTTTATTGTATATATATGAACTCCTCAAGTGTATATTGATTCTACAGGGTATTCTGAACTGAACACTTTATTGTATATATATGAACTCCTTAGGTGTATATTGATTCTACAGGGTATTCTGAACTGAACCCTTTATTGTATATATATGAACTCCTCAGGTGTATATTGATTCTACAGGGTATTCTGAATTGAACCCTTTATTGTATATATATGAACTCCTCAAGTGTATATTGATTCTACAGGGTATTCTGAATTGAACCCTTTATTGTATATATATAAACTTGTCAAGTGTATATTGATTCTACAGGGTATTCTGAATTGAACCCTTTATTGTATATATATGAACTCCTCAAGTGTATATTGATTCTACAGGGTATTCTGAACTGAACCCTTTATTGTATATATATATGAACTTCTCAAGTGTATATTGATTCTACAGGGTATTCTGAACTGAACCCTTTATTGTATATATATGAACTCCTCAGGTGTATATTGATTCTACAGGGTATTCTGAATTGAACCCTTTATTGTATATATATGAACTCCTTAAGTGTATATTGATTCTACAGGGTATTCTGAACTGAACCATTTATTGTATATATATGAACTCGTCAAGTGTATATTGATTCTACAGGGTATTCTGAATTGAACCCTTTATTGTATATATATGAACTCCTCAAGTGTATATTGATTCTACAGTGTTTTCTGAACTGAACCCTTTATTGTATATATATGAACTCCTCAAGTGTATATTAATTCTGCAGGGTATTCTGAACTGAACCCTTTATTGTATATATATGAACTCCTCAGGTGTATATTGATTCTACAGGGTATTCTGAATTGAACACTTTATTGTATATATATGAACTTCTCAAGTGTATATTCATTCTGCAGGGTATTCTGAACTGAACCCTTTATTGTATATATATGAACTCCTCAAGTGTATATTGATTCTACAGGATATTCTAAATTGAACATTTTATTGTATATATATGAACTCTTCAAGTGTATATTGATTCTACAGGGTATTCTGAACTGAACCCTTTATTGTATATATATGAACTCCTCAAGTGTATATTGATTCTACAGGGTATTCTGAATTGAACCCTTTATTGTATATATATGAACTCCTCAATTGTATATTGATTCTACAGGGTATTCTGAACTGAACCCTTTATTGTATATATATGAACTCCTCAAGTGTATATTGATTCTACAGGGTATTCTGAATTGAACCCTTTATTGTATATATATGAACTCCTCAGGTGTATATTGATTCTACAGGGTATTCTGAATTGAACCCTTTATTGTATATATATGAACTCCTCAAGTGTATATTGATTCTACAGGGTATTCTGAACTGAACCCTTTATTGTATATATATGAACTCCTCAGGTGTATACTGATTCTACAGGGTATTCTGAACTGAACCCTTTATTGTATATATATGAACTCCTCAGGTGTATATTGATTCTACAGGGTATTCTGAATTGAAGCCTTTATTGTATATATATGAACTCCTCAAGTGGATATTCATTCTGCAGGGTATTCTGAACTGAACCCTTTATTGTATATATATGAACTCCTCAGGTGTATATTGATTCTACAGTGTATTCTGAATTGAACCCTTTATTGTATATATATGAATTCCTCAAGTGTATATTGATTCTACAGGGTATTCTGAACTGAACCCTTTATTGTATATATATGAACTCCTCAGGTGTATACTGATTCTACAGGGTATTCTGAACTGAACCCTTTATTGCATATATATGAACTCCTCAAGTGTATATTGATTCTACAGGGTATTCTGAACTGAACCCTTTATTGTATATATATGAACTCCTCAGGTGTATATTGATTCTACAGGGTATTCTGAATTGAACCCTTTATTGTATATATATGAACACCTCAAGTGTATATTGATTCTACAGGGCATTCTGAACTGAACCCTTTATTGTATATATATGAACTCCTCAATTGTATATTGATTCTACAGGGTATTCTGAACTGAACCCTTTATTTTATATATATGAACTCCTCAAGTGTATATTGATTCTACAGGGTATTCTGAATTGAACACTTTATTGTATATATATGAATTCCTCAAGTGTATATTGATTCTACAGGGTATTCTGAACTGAACCGTTTATTTTATATATATGAACTCCTCAAGTGTATATTGATTCTACAGGGTATTCTGAATTGAACCCTTTATTGTATATATATGAATTCCTCAAGTGTATATTGATTCTACAGTGCATTCTGAACTGAACCCTTTATTGTATATATATGAACTCCTCAGGTGTATATTGATTCTACTGGGTATTCTGAACTGAACCCTTTATTGTATATATATGAACTCCTCAGGTGTATATTGATTCTACAGGGTATTCTGAACTGAACCCTTTATTGTATATATATGAGCTCCTCAAGTGTATATTGATTCTACAGGGTATTCTGAACTGAACCCTTTATTGTATATATATGAATTCCTCAAGTGTATATTGATTCTACAGGGTATTCTGAAGTGAACCCTTTATTGTATGTATATGAACTCCTGAAGTGTATATTGATTCTACAGGGTATTCTGAACTGAACCCTTTATTGTATATATATGAACTCCTCAGGTGTATATTGATTCTACAGGGTATTCTGAACTAAACCCTTTACTGTATATATATGAACTTCTCAGGTGTATATTGATTCTACAGGGTTTTCTGAACTGAACCCTTTGTTGTATATATATGAACTCCTCAGGTGTATATTGATTCTACAGGGTATTCTGAACTGAACCCTTTATTGTATATATATATGAACTCGTCAAGTGTATATTGATTCTACAGGGTATTCTGAACTGAACCCTTTATTGTATATATATGAACTCCTCAAGTGTATATTGATTCTACAGGGTATTCTGAACTGAACCCTTTATTGTATATATATGAACTCCTTAGGTGTATATTGATTCTACAGGGTATTCTGAACTGAACCCTTTATTGTATATATATGAACTCCTCAGGTGTATATTGATTCTACAGGGTATTCTGAATTGAACCCTTTATTGTATATATATGAACTCCTCAAGTGTATATTGATTCTACAGGGTATTCTGAATTGAACCCTTTATTGTATATATATAAACTCCTCAAGTGTATATTGATTCTACAGGGTATTCTGAATTGAACCCTTTATTGTATATATATGAACTCCTCAAGTGTATATTCATTCTACAGGGTATTCTGAACTGAACCCTTTATTGTATATATATATGAACTTCTCAAGTGTATATTGATTCTACAGGGTATTCTGAACTGAACCCTTTATTGTATATATATGAACTCCTCAGGTGTATATTGATTCTACAGGGTATTCTGAATTGAACCCTTTATTGTATATATATGAACTCCTTAAGTGTATATTGATTCTACAGGGTATTCTGAACTGAACCCTTTATTGTATATATATGAACTCGTCAAGTGTATATTGATTCTACAGGGTATTCTGAATTGAACCCTTTATTGTATATATATGAACTCCTCAAGTGTATATTGATTCTACAGGGTTTTCTGAACTGAACCCTTTATTGTATATATATGAACTCCTCAAGTGTATATTCATTCTGCAGGGTATTCTGAACTGAACCCTTTATTGTATATATATGAACTCCTCAGGTGTATATTGATTCTACAGGGTATTCTGAATTGAACCCTTTATTGTATATATATGAACTTCTCAAGTGTATATTCATTCTGCAGGGTATTCTGAACTGAACCCTTTATTGTATATATATGAACTCCTCAAGTGTATATTGATTCTACAGGATATTCTGAAGTGAACACTTTATTGTATATATATGAACTCCCTAAGTGTATATTGATTCTACAGGGTATTCTGAACTGAACCCTTTATTGTATATATATGAACTCCTGAAGTGTATATTGATTCTACAGGGTATTCTGAATTGAACCCTTTATTGTATATATATGAACTCCTCAATTGTATATTGATTCTACAGGGTATTCTGAACTGAACCCTTTATTTTATATATATGAACTCCTCAAGTGTATATTGATTCTACAGAGTATTCTTAATTGAATCCTTTATTGTATATATATGAATTCCTCAAGTGTATATTGATTCTACAGGGTATTCTGAACTGAACCCTTTATTGTATATATATGAGCTCCTCAAGTGTATATTGATTCTACAGGGTATTCTGAACTGAACCCTTTATTGTATATATATGAACTTCTCAAGTGTATATTGATTCTACAGAGTATTCTGAACTGAACCCTTTATTGTATATATATATGAACTTCTCAATTGTATATTGATTCTACAGGGTATTCTGAACTGAACCCTTTATTGTATATATATGAACTCCTCAAGTGTATATTGATTCTACAGTGCATTCTGAACTGAACCCTTTATTGTATATATATGAACTCCTCAGGTGTATATTGATTCTACTGGGTATTGTGAACTGAACCCTTTATTGTATATATATGAACTCCTCAGGTGTATATTGATTCTACAGGGTATTCTGAACTGAACCCTTTATTGTATATATATGAACTCCTCAAGTGTATATTGATTCTACAGGATATTCTGAACTGAACCCTTTATTGTATATATATGAACTCCTCAGGTGTATATTGATTCTACAGGGTATTCTGATCTGAACCCTTTATTGTATATATATGAACTTCTCAGGTGTATATTGATTCTACAGGGTATTCTGAACTAAACCCTTTATTGTATATATATGAACTCCTCAAGTGTATATTGATTCTACAGGGTATTCTGATCTGAACCCTTTATTGTATATATATGAACTTCTCAGGTGTATATTGATTCTACAGGGTATTCTGAACTAAACCCTTTATTGTATATATATGAACTCCTCAAGTGTATATTGATTCTACAGGGTATTCTGATCTGAACCCTTTATTGTATATATATGAAGTCCTCAAGTGTATATTGTTTCTGCAGGGTATTCTGAACTGAACCCTTTATTGTATATATATGAACTCCTCAAGTGTATATTGATTCTACAGGGTATTCTGAACTGAACGCTTTATTGTATATATATGAACTCCTCAAGTGTATATTGATTCTACAGGGTATTCTGATCTGAACCCTTTATTGTATATATATGAACTCCTCAGGTGTATATTGATTCTACAGGGTATTCTGAACTGAACCCTTTATTGTATATATATGAACTCCTCAAGTGTATATTGATTCTACAGGGTATTCTGAACTGAACCCTTTATTGTATATATATGAACTCCTCAGGTGTATATTGATTCTACAGGGTATTCTGAACTGAACCCTTTATTGAATATATATGAACTCCTCTGGTGTATATTGATTCTACAGGGTATTCTGAACTGAACCCTTTATTATATATATATGAACTCCTTAAGTGAATTATTGATTCTACAGGGTATTCTGAACTGAACCCTTTATTGTATATATATGAACTCCTCAAGTGTATATTGATTCTACAGGGTATTCTGAACTGAACCCTTTATTGTATATATATGAACTCCTCAAGTGTATATTGATTCTACAGGGTATTCTGAACTGAACCCTTTATTGCATATATATGAACTCCTCAGGTGTATATTGATTCTACAGGGTATTCTGAACTAAACCCTTTATTGTATATATATGAACTCCTCAAGTGTATATTGATTCTACAGGGTATTCTGAACTGAACCCTTTACTGTATATATATGAATTCCTCAAGTGTATATTGATTCTACAGGGTATCCTGAACTGAACCCTTTATTGTATATATATGAACTCCTCAAGTGTATATTGATTCTACAGGGTATTCTGAACTGAACCCTTTATTGTATATATATGAATTCCTCAAGTGTATATTGATTCTACAGGGTATTCTGAAGTGAACCCTTTATTGTATGTATATGAACTCCTCAAGTGTATATTGATTCTACAGGGTATTCTGAACTGAACCCTTTATTGTATATATATGAACTCCTCAGGTGTATATTGATTCTACAGGGTATTCTGAACTGAACCTTTACTGTATATATATGAACTCCTCAGGTGTATATTGATTCTACAGGGTTTTCTGAACTGAACCCTTTATTGTATATATATGAACTCCTCAGGTGTATATTGATTCTACAGGGTATTCTGAACTGAACACTTTATTGTATATATATATGAACTCCTCAAGTGTATATTGATTCTACAGGGTATTCTGAACTGAACCCTTTATTGTATATATATGAACTCCTCAAGTGTATATTGATTCTACATGGTATTCCTAACTGAACCCTTTATTGTATATATATGAACTCCTCAAGTGTATATTGATTCTACAGTGCATTCTGAACTGAACCCTTTATTGTATATATATGTACTCCTCAGGTGTATATTGATTCTACTGGGTATTCTGAACTGAACCCTTTATTGTATATATATGAACTCCTCAGGTGTATATTGATTCTACAGGGTATTCTGAACTGAACCCTTTATTGTATATATATGAACTCCTCAAGTGTATATTGATTCTACAGGATATTCTGAACTGAACCCTTTATTGTATATGTATGAACTCCTCAGGTGTATATTGATTCTACAGGGTATTCTGATCTGAACCCTTTATTGTATATATATGAACTTCTCAGGTGTATATTGATTCTACAGGGTATTCTGAACTAAACCCTTTATTGTATATATATGAACTCCTCAAGTGTATATTGATTCTACAGGGTATTCTGATCTAAACCCTTTATTGTATATATATGAAATCCTCAAGTGTATATTGTTTCTGCAGGGTATTCTGAACTGAACCCTTTATTGTATATATATGAACTCATCAAGTGTATATTGATTCTACAGGGTATTCTGAACTGAACCCTTTATTGTATATATATGAACTCCTCAAGTGTATATTGATTCTACAGGGTATTCTGATCTGAACCCTTTATTGTATATATATGAACTCCTCAGGTGTATATTGATTCTACAGGGTATTCTGAACTGAACCCTTTATTGTATATATATGAACTCCTCAAGTGTATATTGATTCTACAGGGTATTCTGAACTGAACCCTTTATTGTATATATATGAACTCCTCAGGTGTATATTGATTCTACAGGGTATTCTGAACTGAACCCTTTATTGAATATATATGAACTCCTCTGGTGTATATTGATTCTACAGGGTATTCTGAACTGAACCCTTTATTATATATATATGAACTCCTCAAGTGAATTATTGATTCTACAGGGTATTCTGAACTGAACCCTTTATTGTATATATATGAACTCCTCAAGTGTATATTGATTCTACAGGGTATTCTGAACTGAACCCTTTATTGTATATATATGAACTCCTCAAGTGTATATTGATTCTACAGGGTATTCTGAACTGAACCCTTTATTGTATATATATGAACTCCTCAAGTGTATATTGATTCTACAGGGTATTCTGAACTGAACCCTTTATTGCATATATATGAACTCCTCAGGTGTATATTGATTCTACAGGGTATTCTGAACTAAACCCTTTATTGTATATATATGAACTCCTCAAGTGTATATTGATTCTACAGGGTATTCTGAACTGAACCCTTTACTGTATATATATGAATTCCTCAAGTGTATATTGATTCTACAGGGTATCCTGAACTGAAAGCCTTTATTGTATATATATGAACTCCTCAAGTGTATATTGATTCTACAGGGTATTCTGAACTGAACCCTTTATTGTATATATATGAATTCCTCAAGTGTATATTGATTCTACAGGGTATTCTGAAGTGAACCCTTTATTGTATGTATATGAACTCCTCAAGTGTATATTGATTCTACAGGGTATTCTGAACTGTACCCTTTATTGTATATATATGAACTCCTCAGGTGTATATTGATTCTACAGGGTATTCTGAACTGAACCCTTTACTGTATATATATGAACTCCTCAGGTGTATATTGATTCTACAGGGTTTTCTGAACTGAACCCTTTATTGTATATATATGAACTCCTCAGGTGTATATTGATTCTACAGGGTATTCTGAACTGAACCCTTTATTGTATATATATATGAACTCCTCAAGTGTATATTGATTCTACAGGGTATTCTGAACTGAACCCTTTATTGTATATATATGAACTCCTCAAGTGTATATTGATTCTACATGGTATTCTGAACTGAACCCTTTATTGTATATATATGAATTCCTCAGGTGTATATTGATTCTACAGGGTATTCTGAACTGAACCCTTTATTGTATATATATGAACTCCTCAAGTGTATATTGATTCTACAGGGTATTCTGAATTGAACCCTTTATTGTATATATATGAACTCCTCAGGTGTATATTGATTCTACAGGGTATTCTGAATTGAACCCTTTATTGTATATATATGAACTCCTCAAGTGTATATTGATTCTACAGGGTATTCTGAACTGAACCCTTTATTGTATATATATGAACTCCTCAAGTGTATATTGATTCTACAGGGTATTCTGAACTGAACCCTTTATTGTATATATATGAACTCCTCAAGTGTATATTGATTCTACAGGGTATTCTGAATTGAACCCTTTATTGTATATATATGAACTCCTCAGGTGTATATTGATTCTACAGGGTATTCTGAATTGAACCCTTTATTGTATATATATGAACTCCTCAAGTGTATATTGATTCTACAGGGTATTCTGAACTGAACCCTTTATTGTATATATATGAACTCCTTAGGTGTATATTGATTCTACAGGGTATTCTGAACTGAACCCTTTATTGTATATATATGAACTCCTCAGGTGTATATTGATTCTACAGGGTATTCTGAATTGAACCCTTTATTGTATATATATGAAATCCTCAAGTGTATATTGATTCTACAGGGTATTCTGAATTGAACCCTTTATTGTATATATATAAACTTGTCAAGTGTATATTGATTCTACAGGGTATTCTGAATTGAACCCTTTATTGTATATATATGAACTCCTCAAGTGTATATTGATTCTACAGGGTATTCTGAACTGAACCCTTTATTGTATATATATATGAACTTCTCAAGTGTATATTGATTCTACAGGGTATTCTGAACTGAACCCTTTATTGTATATATATGAACTCCTCAGGTGTATATTGATTCTACAGGGTATTCTGAATTGAACCCTTTATTGTATATATATGAACTCCTTAAGTGTATATTGATTCTACAGGGTATTCTGAACTGAACCATTTATTGTATATATATGAACTCGTCAAGTGTATATTGATTCTACAGGGTATTCTGAATTGAACCCTTTATTGTATATATATGAACTCCTCAAGTGTATATTGATTCTACAGGGTTTTCTGAACTGAACCCTTTATTGTATATATATGAACTCCTCAAGTGTATATTCATTCTGCAGTGTATTCTGAACTGAACCCTTTATTGTATATATATGAACTCCTCAGGTGTATATAGATTCTACAGGGTATTCTGAATTGAACACTTTATTGTATATATATGAACTTCTCAAGTGTATATTCATTCTGCAGGGTATTCTGAACTGAACCCTTTATTGTATATATATGAACTCCTCAAGTGTATATTGATTCTACAGGATATTCTGAATTGAACATTTTATTGTATATATATGAACTCTTCAAGTGTATATTGATTCTACAGGGTATTCTGAACTGAACCCTTTATTGTATATATATGAACTCCTCAAGTGTATATTGATTCTACAGGGTATTCTGAATTGAACCCTTTATTGTATATATATGAACTCCTCAATTGTATATTGATTCTACAGGGTATTCTGAACTGAACCCTTTATTGTATATATATGAACTCCTTAAGTGTATATTGATTCTACAGGGTATTCTGAATTGAACCCTTTATTGTATATATATGAACTCCTCAGGTGTATATTGATTCTACAGGGTATTCTGAATTGAACCCTTTATTGTATATATATGAACTCCTCAAGTGTATATTGATTCTACAGGGTATTCTGAACTGAACCCTTTATTGTATATATATGAACTCCTCAGGTGTATACTGATTCTACAGGGTATTCAGAACTGAACCCTTTATTGTATATATATGAACTCCTCAGGTGTATATTGATTCTACAGGGTATTCTGAATTGAAGCCTTTATTGTATATATATGAACTCCTCAAGTGGATATTCATTCTGCAGGGTATTCTGAACTGAACCCTTTATTGTATATATATGAACTCCTCAGGTGTATATTGATTCTACAGTGTATTCTGAATTGAACCCTTTATTGTATATATATAAATTCCTCAAGTGTATATTGATTCTACAGGGTATTCTGAACTGAACCCTTTATTGTATATATATGAACTCCTCAGGTGTATACTGATTCTACAGGGTATTCTGAACTGAACCCTTTATTGCATATATATGAACTCCTCAAGTGTATATTGATTCTACAGGGTATTCTGAACTGAACCCTTTATTGTATATATATGAACTCCTCAGGTGTATATTGATTCTACAGGGTATTCTGAATTGAACCCTTTATTGTATATATATGAACACCTCAAGTGTATATTGATTCTACAGGGCATTCTGAACTGAACCCTTTATTGTATATATATGAACTCCTCAATTGTATATTGATCCTACAGTGTATTCTGAACTGAACCCTTTATTTTATATATATGAACTCCTCAAGTGTATATTGATTCTACAGGGTATTCTGAATTGAACACTTTATTGTATATATATGAATTCCTCAAGTGTATATTGATTCTACAGGGTATTCTGAACTGAACCCTTTATTTTATATATATGAACTCCTCAAGTGTATATTGATTCTACAGGGTATTCTGATTTGAACCCTTTATTGTATATATATGAATTCCTCAAATGTATATTGATTCTACAGTGCATTCTGAACTGAACCCTTTATTGTATATATATGTACTCCTCAGGTGTATATTGATTCTACTGGGTATTCTGAACTGAACCCTTTATTGTATATATATGAACTCCTCAGGTGTATATTGATTCTACAGGGTATTCTGAACTGAACCCTTTATTGTATATATATGAGCTCCTCAAGTGTATATTGATTCTACAGGGTATTCTGAACTGAACCCTTTATTGTATATATATGAATTCCTCAAGTGTATATTGATTCTACAGGGTATTCTGAAGTGAACCCTTTATTGTATGTATATGAACTCCTCAAGTGTATATTGATTCTACAGGGTATTCTGAACTGAACCCTTTATTGTATATATATGAACTCCTCAGGTGTATATTGATTCTACAGGGTATTCTGAACTAAACCCTTTACTGTATATATATGAACTCCTCAGGTGTATATTGATTCTACAGGGTTTTCTGAACTGAACCCTTTGTTGTATATATATGAACTCCTCAGGTGTATATTGATTCTACAGGGTATTCTGAACTGAACCCTTTATTGTATATATATATGAACTCGTCAAGTGTATATTGATTCTACAGGGTATTCTGAACTGAACCCTTTATTGTATATATATGAACTCCTCAAGTGTATATTGATTCTACAGGGTATTCTGAACTGAACCCTTTATTGTATATATATGAACTCCTTAGGTGTATATTGATTCTACAGGGTATTCTGAACTGAACCCTTTATTGTATATATATGAACTCCTCAGGTGTATATTGATTCTACAGGGTATTCTGAATTGAACCCTTTATTGTATATATATGAACTCCTCAAGTGTATATTGATTCTACAGGGTATTCTGAATTGAACCCTTTATTGTATATATATAAACTCCTCAAGTGTATATTGATTCTACAGGGTATTCTGAATTGAACCCTTTATTGTATATATATGAACTCCTCAAGTGTATATTCATTCTACAGGGTATTCTGAACTGAACCCTTTATTGTATATATATATGAACTTCTCAAGTGTATATTGATTCTACAGGGTATTCTGAACTGAACCCTTTATTGTATATATATGAACTCCTCAGGTGTATATTGATTCTACAGGGTATTCTGAATTGAACCCTTTATTGTATATATATGAACACCTCAAGTGTATATTGATTCTACAGGGCATTCTGAACTGAACCCTTTATTGTATATATATGAACTCCTCAATTGTATATTGATCCTACAGTGTATTCTGAACTGAACCCTTTATTTTATATATATGAACTCCTCAAGTGTATATTGATTCTACAGGGTATTCTGAATTGAACACTTTATTGTATATATATGAATTCCTCAAGTGTATATTGATTCTACAGGGTATTCTGAACTGAACCCTTTATTTTATATATATGAACTCCTCAAGTGTATATTGATTCTACAGGGTATTCTGATTTGAACCCTTTATTGTATATATATGAATTCCTCAAATGTATATTGATTCTACAGTGCATTCTGAACTGAACCCTTTATTGTATATATATGTACTCCTCAGGTGTATATTGATTCTACTGGGTATTCTGAACTGAACCCTTTATTGTATATATATGAACTCCTCAGGTGTTTATTGATTCTACAGGGTATTCTGAAGTGAACCCTTTATTGTATGTATATGAACTCCTCAAGTGTATATTGATTCTACAGGGTATTCTGAACTGAACCCTTTATTGTATATATATGAACTCCTCAGGTGTATATTGATTCTACAGGGTATTCTGAACTAAACCCTTTACTGTATATATATGAACTCCTCAGGTGTATATTGATTCTACAGGGTTTTCTGAACTGAACCCTTTGTTGTATATATATGAACTCCTCAGGTGTATATTGATTCTACAGGGTATTCTGAACTGAACCCTTTATTGTATATATATATGAACTCGTCAAGTGTATATTGATTCTACAGGGTATTCTGAACTGAACCCTTTATTGTATATATATGAACTCCTCAAGTGTATATTGATTCTACAGGGTATTCTGAACTGAACCCTTTATTGTATATATATGAACTCCTTAGGTGTATATTGATTCTACAGGGTATTCTGAACTGAACCCTTTATTGTATATATATGAACTCCTCAGGTGTATATTGATTCTACAGGGTATTCTGAATTGAACCCTTTATTGTATATATATGAACTCCTCAAGTGTATATTGATTCTACAGGGTATTCTGAATTGAACCCTTTATTGTATATATATAAACTCCTCAAGTGTATATTGATTCTACAGGGTATTCTGAATTGAACCCTTTATTGTATATATATGAACTCCTCAAGTGTATATTCATTCTACAGGGTATTCTGAACTGAACCCTTTATTGTATATATATATGAACTTCTCAAGTGTATATTGATTCTACAGGGTATTCTGAACTGAACCCTTTATTGTATATATATGAACTCCTCAGGTGTATATTGATTCTACAGGGTATTCTGAATTGAACCCTTTATTGTATATATATGAACTCCTTAAGTGTATATTGATTCTACAGGGTATTCTGAACTGAACCCTTTATTGTATATATATGAACTCGTCAAGTGTATATTGATTCTACAGGGTATTCTGAATTGAACCCTTTATTGTATATATATGAACTCCTCAAGTGTATATTGATTCTACAGGGTTTTCTGAACTGAACCCTTTATTGTATATATATGAACTCCTCAAGTGTATATTCATTCTGCAGGGTATTCTGAACTGAACCCTTTATTGTATATATATGAACTCCTCAGGTGTATATTGATTCTACAGGGTATTCTGAATTGAACCCTTTATTGTATATATATGAACTTCTCAAGTGTATATTCATTCTGCAGGGTATTCTGAACTGAACCCTTTATTGTATATATATGAACTCCTCAAGTGTATATTGATTCTACAGGATATTCTGAAGTGAACACTTTATTGTATATATATGAACTCCTCAAGTGTATATTGATTCTACAGGGTATTCTGAACTGAACCCTTTATTGTATATATATGAACTCCTCAAGTGTATATTGATTCTACAGGGTATTCTGAATTGAACCCTTTATTGTATATATATGAACTCCTCAATTGTATATTGATTCTACAGGGTATTCTGAACTGAACCCTTTATTTTATATATATGAACTCCTCAAGTGTATATCGATTCTACAGAGTATTCTTAATTGAATCCTTTATTGTATATATATGAATTCCTCAAGTGTATATTGATTCTACAGGGTATTCTGAACTGAACCCTTTATTGTATATATATGAGCTCCTCAAGTGTATATTGATTCTACAGGGTATTCTGAACTGAACCCTTTATTGTATATATATGAACTTCTCAAGTGTATATTGATTCTACAGAGTATTCTGAACTGAACCCTTTATTGTATATATATATGAACTTCTCAATTGTATATTGATTCTACAGGGTATTCTGAACTGAACCCTTTATTGTATATATATGAACTCCTCAAGTGTATATTGATTCTACAGTGCATTCTGAACTGAACCCTTTATTGTATATATATGAAATCCTCAGGTGTATATTGATTCTACTGGGTATTGTGAACTGAACCCTTTATTGTATATATATGAACTCCTCAGGTGTATATTGATTCTACAGGGTATTCTGAACTGAACCCTTTATTGTATATATATGAACTCCTCAAGTGTATATTGATTCTACAGGATATTCTGAACTGAACCCTTTATTGTATATATATGAACTCCTCAGGTGTATATTGATTCTACAGGGTATTCTGATCTGAACCCTTTATTGTATATATATGAACTTCTCAGGTGTATATTGATTCTACAGGGTATTCTGAACTAAACCCTTTATTGTATATATATGAACTCCTCAAGTGTATATTGATTCTACAGGGTATTCTGATCTGAACCCTTTATTGTATATATATGAACTTCTCAGGTGTATATTGATTCTACAGGGTATTCTGAACTAAACCCTTTATTGTATATATATGAACTCCTCAAGTGTATATTGATTCTACAGGGTATTCTGATCTGAACCCTTTATTGTATATATATGAAGTCCTCAAGTGTATATTGTTTCTGCAGGGTATTCTGAACTGAACCCTTTATTGTATATATATGAACTCCTCAAGTGTATATTGATTCTACAGGGTATTCTGAACTGAACGCTTTATTGTATATATATGAACTCCTCAAGTGTATATTGATTCTACAGGGTATTCTGATCTGAACCCTTTATTGTATATATATGAACTCCTCTGGTGTATATTGATTCTACAGGGTATTCTGAACTGAACCCTTTATTGTATATATATGAACTCCTCAAGTGTATATTGATTCTACAGGGTATTCTGAACTGAACCCTTTATTGTATATATATGAACTCCTCAGGTGTATATTGATTCTACAGGGTATTCTGAACTGAACCCTTTATTGAATATATATGAACTCCTCTGGTGTATATTGATTCTACAGGGTATTCTGAACTGAACCCTTTATTATATATATATGAACTCCTTAAGTGAATTATTGATTCTACAGGGTATTCTGAACTGAACCCTTTATTGTATATATATGAACTCCTCAAGTGTATATTGATTCTACAGGGTATTCTGAACTGAACCCTTTATTGTATATATATGAACTCCTCAAGTGTATATTGATTCTACAGGGTATTCTGAACTGAACCCTTTATTGCATATATATGAACTCCTCAGGTGTATATTGATTCTACAGGGTATTGAACTAAACCCTTTATTGTATATATATGAATTCCTCAAGTGTATATTGATTCTACAGGGTATTCTGAACTGAACCCTTTACTGTATATATATGAATTCCTCAAGTGTATATTGATTCTACAGGGTATCCTGAACTGAACCCTTTATTGTATATATATGAACTCCTCAAGTGTATATTGATTCTACAGGGTATTCTGAACTGAACCCTTTATTGTATATATATGAATTCCTCAAGTGTATATTGATTCTACAGGGTATTCTGAAGTGAACCCTTTATTGTATGTATATGAACTCCTCAAGTGTATATTGATTCTACAGGGTATTCTGAACTGAACCCTTTATTGTATATATATGAACTCCTCAGGTGTATATTGATTCTACAGGGTATTCTGAACTGAACCCTTTACTGTATATATATGAACTCCTCAGGTGTATATTGATTCTACAGGGTTTTCTGAACTGAACCCTTTATTGTATATATATGAACTCCTCAGGTGTATATTGATTCTACAGGGTATTCTGAACTGAACCCTTTATTGTATATATATATGAACTCCTCAAGTGTATATTGATTCTACAGGGTATTCTGAACTGAACCCTTTATTGTATATATATGAACTCCTCAAGTGTATATTGATTCTACATGGTATTCTTAACTGAACCCTTTATTGTATATATATGAATTCCTCAGGTGTATATTGATTCTAGAGGGTATTCTGAACTGAACCCTTTATTGTATATATATGAACTCCTCAAGTGTATATTGATTCTACAGGGTATTCTGAATTGAACCCTTTATTGTATATATATGAACTCCTCAATTGTATATTGATTCTACAGGGTATTCTGAACTGAACCCTTTATTGTATATATATGAACTCCTCAAGTGTATATTGATTCTACAGGGTATTCTGAATTGAACCCTTTATTGTATATATATGAACTCCTCAGGTGTATATTGATTCTACAGGGTATTCTGAATTGAACCATTTATTGTATATATATGAACTCCTCAAGTGTATATTGATTCTACAGGGTATTCTGAACTGAACCCTTTATTGTATATATATGAACTCCTTAGGTGTATATTGATTCTACAGGGTATTCTGAACTGAACCCTTTATTGTATATATATGAACTCCTCAGGTGTATATTGATTCTACAGGGTATTCTGAATTGAACCCTTTATTGTATATATATGAACTCCTCAAGTGTATATTGATTCTACAGGGTATTCTGAATTGAACCCTTTATTGTATATATATAAACTTGTCAAGTGTATATTGATTCTACAGGGTATTCTGAATTGAACCCTTTATTGTATATATATGAACTCCTCAAGTGTATATTGATTCTACAGGGTATTCTGAACTGTACACTTTATTGTATATATATATGAACTTCTCAAGTCTATATTGATTCTACAGGGTATTCTGAACTGAACCCTTTATTGTATATATATGAACTCCTCAGGTGTATATTGATTCTACAGGGTATTCTGAATTGAACCCTTTATTGTATATATATGAACTCCTTAAGTGTATATTGATTCTACAGGGTATTCTGAACTGAACCATTTATTGTATATATATGAACTCGTCAAGTGTATATTGATTCTACAGGGTATTCTGAATTGAACCCTTTATTGTATATATATGAACTCCTCAAGTGTATATTGATTCTACAGGGTTTTCTGAACTGAACCCTTTATTGTATATATATGAACTCCTCAAGTGTATATTCATTCTGCAGGGTATTCTGAACTGAACCCTTTATTGTATATATATGAACTCCTCAGGTGTATATTGATTCTACAGGGTATTCTGAATTGAACATTTTATTGTATATATATGAACTTCTCAAGTGTATATTCATTCTGCAGGGTATTCTGAACTGAACCCTTTATTGTATATATATGAACTCCTCAATTGTATATTGATTCTACAGGATATTCTGAATTGAACATTTTATTGTATATATATGAACTCTTCAAGTGTATATTGATTCTACAGGGTATTCTGAACTGAACCCTTTATTGTATATATATGAACTCCTCAAGTGTATATTGATTCTACAGGGTATTCTGAATTGAACCCTTTATTGTATATATATGAACTCCTCAATTGTATATTGATTCTACAGGGTATTCTGAACTGAACCCTTTATTGTATATATATGAACTCCTCAAGTGTATATTGATTCTACAGGGTATTCTGAATTGAACCCTTTATTGTATATATATGAACTCCTCAGGTGTATATTGATTCTACAGGGTATTCTGAATTGAACCCTTTATTGTATATATATGAACTCCTCAAGTGTATATTGATTCTACAGGGTATTCTGAACTGAACCCTTTATTGTATATATATGAACTCCTCAGGTGTATACTGATTCTACAGGGTATTCTGAACTGAACCCTTTATTGTATATATATGAACTCCTCAGGTGTATATTGATTCTACAGGGTATTCTGAATTGAAGCCTTTATTGTATATATATGAACTCCTCAAGTGGATATTCATTCTGCAGGGTATTCTGAACTGAACCCTTTATTGTATATATATGAACTCCTCAGGTGTATATTGATTCTACAGTGTATTCTGAATTGAACCCTTTATTGTATATATATGAATTCCTCAAGTGTATATTGATTCTACAGGGTATTCTGAACTGAACCCTTTATTGTATATATATGAACTCCTCAGGTGTATACTGATTCTACAGGGTATTCTGAACTGAACCCTTTATTGCATATATATGAACTCCTCAAGTGTATATTGATTCTACAGGGTATTCTGAACTGAACCCTTTATTGTATATATATGAACTCCTCAGGTGTATATTGATTCTACAGGGTATTCTGAATTGAACCCTTTATTGTATATATATGAACACCTCAAGTGTATATTGATTCTACAGGGCATTCTGAACTGAACCCTTTATTGTATATATATGAACTCCTCAATTGTATATTGATTCTACAGGGTATTCTGAACTGAACCCTTTATTTTATATATATGAACTCCTCAAGTGTATATTGATTCTACAGGGTATTCTGAATTGAACACTTTATTGTATGTATATGAACTCCTCAAGTGTATATTGATTCTACAGGGTATTCTGAACTGAACCCTTTATTGTATATATATGAACTCCTCAAGTGTATATTGATTCTACAGGGTATTCTGAACTGAACCGTTTATTGTATATATATGAACTCCTTAGGTGTATATTGATTCTACAGGGTATTCTGAACTGAACCCTTTATTGTATATATATGAACTCCTCAGGTGTATATTCATTCTGCAGGGTATTCTGAACTGAACCCTTTATTGTATATATATGAACTCCTCAGGTGTATATTGATTCTACAGGGTATTCTGAATTGAACCCTTTATTGTATATATATGAACTTCTCAAGTGTATATTCATTCTGCAGGGTATTCTGAACTGAACACTTTATTGTATATATATGAACTCCTCAAGTGTATATTGATTCTACAGGATATTCTGAAGTGAACACTTTATTGTATATATATGAACTCCTCAAGTGTATATTGATTCTACAGGGTATTCTGAACTGAACCCTTTATTGTATATATATGAACTCCTCAAGTGTATTTTGATTCTACAGGGTATTCTGAATTGAACCCTTTATTGTATATATATGAACTCCTCAATTGTATATTGATTCTACAGGGTATTCTGAACTGAACCCTTTATTTTATATATATGAACTCCTCAAGTGTATATTGATTCTACAGAGTATTCTTAATTGAATCCTTTATTGTATATATATGAATTCCTCAAGTGTATATTGATTCTACAGGGTATTCTGAACTGAACCCTTTATTGTATATATATGAGCTCCTCAAGTGTATATTGATTCTACAGGGTATTCTGAACTGAACCCTTTATTGTATATATATGAACTTCTCAAGTGTATATTGATTCTACAGAGTATTCTGAACTGAACCCTTTATTGTATATATATATGAACTTCTCAATTGTATATTGATTCTACAGGGTATTCTGAACTGAACCCTTTATTGTATATATATGAACTCCTCAAGTGTATATTGATTCTACAGTGCATTCTGAACTGAACCCTTTATTGTATATATATGAACTCCTCAGGTGTATATTGATTCTACTGGGTATTGTGAACTGAACCCTTTATTGTATATATATGAACTCCTCAGGTGTATATTGATTCTACAGGGTATTCTGAACTGAACCCTTTATTGTATATATATGAACTCCTCAAGTGTATATTGATTCTACAGGATATTCTGAACTGAACCCTTTATTGTATATATATGAACTCCTCAGGTGTATATTGATTCTACAGGGTATTCTGATCTGAACCCTTTATTGTATATATATGAACTTCTCAGGTGTATATTGATTCTACAGGGTATTCTGAACTAAACCCTTTATTGTATATATATGAACTCCTCAAGTGTATATTGATTCTACAGGGTATTCTGATCTGAACCCTTTATTGTATATATATGAACTTCTCAGGTGTATATTGATTCTACAGGGTATTCTGAACTAAACCCTTTACTGTATATATATGAACTCCTCAAGTGTATATTGATTCTACAGGTATTCTGATCTGAACCCTTTATTGTATATATATGAAGTCCTCAAGTGTATATTGTTTCTGCAGGGTATTCTGAACTGAACCCTTTATTGTATATATATGAACTCCTCAAGTGTATATTGATTCTACAGGGTATTCTGAACTGAACGCTTTATTGTATATATATGAACTCCTCAAGTGTATATTGATTCTACAGGGTATTCTGATCTGAACCCTTTATTGTATATATATGAACTCCTCAGGTGTATATTGATTCTACAGGGTATTCTGAACTGAACCCTTTATTGTATATATATGAACTCCTCAAGTGTATATTGATTCTACAGGGTATTCTGAACTGAACCCTTTATTGTATATATATGAACTCCTCAGGTGTATATTGATTCTACAGGGTATTCTGAACTGAACCCTTTATTGAATATATATGAACTCCTCTGGTGTATATTGATTCTACAGGGTATTCTGAACTGAACCCTTTATTATATATATATGAACTCCTTAAGTGAATTATTGATTCTACAGGGTATTCTGAATTGAACCCTTTATTGTATATATATGAACTCCTCAAATGTATATTGATTCTACAGGGTATTCTGAACTGAACCCTTTATTGTATATATATGAACTCCTCAAGTGTATATTGATTCTACAGGGTATTCTGAACTGAACCCTTTATTGCATATATATGAACTCCTCAGGTGTATATTGATTCTACAGGGTATTCTGAACTAAACCCTTTATTGTATATATATGAACTCCTCAAGTGTATATTGATTCTACAGGGTATTCTGAACTGAACCCTTTACTGTATATATATGAATTCCTCAAGTGTATATTGATTCTACAGGGTATCCTGAACTGAACCCTTTATTGTATATATATGAACTCCTCAAGTGTATATTGATTCTACAGGGTATTCTGAACTGAACCCTTTATTGTATATATATGAATTCCTCAAGTTTATATTGATTCTACAGGGTATTCTGAAGTGAACCCTTTATTGTATGTATATGAACTCCTCAAGTGTATATTGATTCTACAGGGTATTCTGAACTGAACCCTTTATTGTATATATATGAACTCCTCAGGTGTATATTGATTCTACAGGGTATTCTGAACTGAACCCTTTACTGTATATATATGAACTCCTCAGGTGTATATTGATTCTACAGGGTTTTCTGAACTGAACCCTTTATTGTATATATATGAACTCCTCAGGTGTATATTGATTCTACAGGGTATTCTGAACTGAACCCTTTATTGTATATATATATGAACTCCTCAAGTGTATATTGATTCTACAGGGTATTCTGAACTGAACCCTTTATTGTATATATATGAACTCCTCAAGTGTATATTGATTCTACATGGTATTCTTAACTGAACCCTTTATTGTATATATATGAATTCCTCAGGTGTATATTGATTCTACAGGGTATTCTGAACTGAACCCTTTATTGTATATATATGAACTCCTCAAGTGTATATTGATTCTACAGGGTATTCTGAATTGAACCCTTTATTGTATATATATGAACTCCTCAATTGTATATTGATTCTACAGGGTATTCTGAACTGAACCCTTTATTGTATATATATGAACTCCTCAAGTGTATATTGATTCTACAGGGTATTCTGAATTGAACCCTTTATTGTATATATATGAACTCCTCAGGTGTATATTGATTCTACAGGGTATTCTGAATTGAACCCTTTATTGTATATATATGAACTCCTCAAGTGTATATTGATTCTACAGGGTATTCTGAACTGAACCCTTTATTGTATATATATGAACTCCTTAGGTGTATATTGATTCTACAGGGTATTCTGAACTGAACCCTTTATTGTATATATATGAACTCCTCAGGTGTATATTGATTCTACAGGGTATTCTGAATTGAACCCTTTATTGTATATATATGAACTCCTCAAGTGTATATTGATTCTACAGGGTATTCTGAATTGAACCCTTTATTGTATATATATAAACTTGTCAAGTGTATATTGATTCTACAGGGTATTCTGAATTGAACCCTTTATTGTATATATATGAACTCCTCAAGTGTATATTGATTCTACAGGGTATTCTGAACTGAACCCTTTATTGTATATATATATGAACTTCTCAAGTGTATATTGATTCTACAGGGTATTCTGAACTGAACCCTTTATTGTATATATATGAACTCCTCAGGTGTATATTGATTCTACAGGGTATTCTGAATTGAACCCTTTATTGTATATATATGAACTCCTTAAGTGTATATTTATTCTACAGGGTATTCTGAACTGAACCATTTATTGTATATATATGAACTCGTCAAGTGTATATTGATTCTACAGGGTATTCTGAATTGAACCCTTTATTGTATATATATGAACTCCTCAAGTGTATATTGATTCTACAGGGTTTTCTGAACTGAACCCTTTATTGTATATATATGAACTCCTCAAGTGTATATTCATTCTGCAGGGTATTCTGAACTGAACCCTTTATTGTATATATATGAACTCCTCAGGTGTATATTGATTCTACAGGGTATTCTGAATTGAACACTTTATTGTATATATATGAACTCCTCAGGTGTATATTGATTCTACAGGGTATTCTGAACTGAACCCTTTACTGTATATATATGAACTCCTCAGGTGTATATTGATTTTACAGGGTTTTCTGAACTGAACCCTTTATTGTATATATATGAACTCCTCAGGTGTATATTGATTCTACAGGGTATTCTGAACTGAACCCTTTATTGTATATATATATGAACTCCTCAAGTGTATATTGATTCTACAGGGTATTCTGAACTGAACCCTTTATTGTATATATATGAACTCCTCAAGTGTATATTGATTCTACATGGTATTCTTAACTGAACCCTTTATTGTATATATATGAATTCCTCAGGTGTATATTGATTCTACAGGGTATTCTGAACTGAACCCTTTATTGTATATATATGAACTCCTCAAGTGTATATTGATTCTACAGGGTATTCTGAATTGAACCCTTTATTGTATATATATGAACTCCTCAATTGTATATTGATTCTACAGGGTATTCTGAACTGAACCCTTTATTGTATATATATGAACTCCTCAAGTGTATATTGATTCTACAGGGTATTCTGAATTGAACCCTTTATTGTATATATATGAACTCCTCAGGTGTATATTGATTCTACAGGGTATTCTGAATTGAACCCTTTATTGTATATATATGAACTCCTCAAGTGTATATTGATTCTACAGGGTATTCTGAACTGAACCCTTTATTGTATATATATGAACTCCTTAGGTGTATATTGATTCTACAGGGTATTCTGAACTGAACCCTTTATTGTATATATATGAACTCCTCAGGTGTATATTGATTCTACAGGGTATTCTGAATTGAACCCTTTATTGTATATATATGAACTCCTCAAGTGTATATTGATTCTACAGGGTATTCTGAATTGAACCCTTTATTGTATATATATAAACTTGTCAAGTGTATATTGATTCTACAGGGTATTCTGAATTGAACCCTTTATTGTATATATATGAACTCCTCAAGTGTATATTGATTCTACAGGGTATTCTGAACTGAACCCTTTATTGTATATATATATGAACTTCTCAAGTGTATATTGATTCTACAGGGTATTCTGAACTGAACCCTTTATTGTATATATATGAACTCCTCAGGTGTATATTGATTCTACAGGGTATTCTGAATTGAACCCTTTATTGTATATATATGAACTCCTTAAGTGTATATTGATTCTACAGGGTATTCTGAACTGAACCATTTATTGTATATATATGAACTCGTCAAGTGTATATTGATTCTACAGGGTATTCTGAATTGAACCCTTTATTGTATATATATGAACTCCTCAAGTGTATATTGATTCTACAGGGTTTTCTGAACTGAACCCTTTATTGTATATATATATGAACTCCTCAAGTGTATATTCATTCTGCAGGGTATTCTGAACTGAACCCTTTATTGTATATATATGAACTCCTCAGGTGTATATTGATTCTACAAGGTATTCTGAATTGAACACTTTATTGTATATATATGAACTTCTCAAGTGTATATTCATTCTGCAGGGTATTCTGAACTGAACCCTTTATTGTATATATATGAACTCCTCAAGTGTATATTGATTCTACAGGATATTCTGAATTGAACACTTTATTGTATATATATGAACTCCTGAAGTGTATATTGATTCTACAGGGTATTCTGACTGAACCCTTTATTGTATATATATGAACTCCTCAAGTGTATATTGATTCTACAGGATATTCTGAATTGAACCCTTTATTGTATATATATGAACTCCTCAATTGTATATTGATTCTACAGGGTATTCTGAACTGAACCCTTTATTGTATATATATGAACTCCTCAAGTGTATATTGATTCTACAGGGTATTCTGAATTGAACCCTTTATTGTATATATATGAACTCCTCAGGTGTATATTGATTCTACAGGGTATTCTGAATTGAACCCTTTATTGTATATATATGAACTCCTCAAGTGTATATTGATTCTACAGGGTATTCTGAACTGAACCCTTTATTGTATATATATGAACTCCTCAGGTGTATACTGATTCTACAGGGTATTCTGAACTGAACCCTTTATTGTATATATATGAACTCCTCAGGTGTATATTGATTCTACAGGGTATTCTGAATTGAACCCTTTATTGTATATATATGAACTCCTCAAGTGGATATTCATTCTGCAGGGTATTCTGAACTGAACCCTTTATTGTATATATATGAACTCCTCAGGTGTATATTGATTCTACAGTGTATTCTGAATTGAACCCTTTATTGTATATATATGAATTCCTCAAGTGTATATTGATTCTACAGGGTATTCTGAACTGAACCCTTTATTGTATATATATGAACTCCTCAGGTGTATACTGATTCTACAGGGTATTCTGAACTGAACCCTTTATTGCATATATATGAACTCCTCAAGTGTATATTGATTCTACAGGGTATTCTGAACTGAACCCTTTATTGTATATATATGAACTCCTCAGGTGTATATTGATTCTACAGGGTATTCTGAATTGAACCCTTTATTGTATATATATGAACACCTCAAGTGTATATTGATTCTACAGGGCATTCTGAACTGAACCCTTTATTGTATATATATGAACTCCTCAATTGTATATTGATTCTACAGGGTATTCTGAACTGAACCCTTTATTTTATATATATGAACTCCTCAAGTGTATATTGATTCTACAGGGTATTCTGAATTGAACCCTTTATTGTATATATATGAATTCCTCAAGTGTATATTGATTCTACAGGGTATTCTGAACTGAACCCTTTATTGTATATATATGAACTCCTCAAGTGTATATTGATTCTACAGGGTATTCTGAACTGAACCCTTTATTTTATATATATGAACTCCTCAAGTGTATATTGATTCTACAGGGTATTCTGAATTGAACCCTTTATTGTATATATATGAATTCCTCAAGTGTATATTGATTCTACAGGGTATTCTGAACTGAACCCTTTATTTTATATATATGAACTCCTCAAGTGTATATTGATTCTACAGGGTATTCTGAATTGAACCCTTTATTGTATACATATGAATTCCTCAAGTGTATATTGATTCTACAGTGCATTCTGAACTGAACCCTTTATTGTATATATATGAACTCCTCAGGTGTATATTGATTCTACTGGGTATTCTGAACTGAACCCTTTATTGTATATATATGAACTCCTCAGGTGTATATTGATTCTACAGGGTATTCTGAACTGAACCCTTTATTGTATATATATGAGCTCCTCAAGTGTATATTGATTCTACAGGGTATTCTGAACTGAACCCTTTATTGTATATATATGAACTCCTCAGGTGTATATTGATTCTACAGGTCATTCTTAACTGAACCCTTTTTTACTGTAGTCTGTCAGTTTATGTGCCATGTGTGATACACGCTTAGGCGATCATGTATCTTTCGATACATGGCTGATGTGGCAGGTTTTTTCCTGCAGTAGGTTGCCATTTCTTTCTGCGGTAGACCAGTTGCCATAGAACCTGCTCTTTTTTGTTATTTACCCATAGATGGGGGGGATAGAAAAAGTAGATTCATACCTTTCCCACGGGTTTCAGGACCTAAATGAATGTAATGGATTTGACTAGAATTCGAACTCGGCTCTCAGATTCCTCAATCCAAGCCGCTATCCATTGCTCTAGCGTACCTGTTTTCGTTCTACTACCCATGTCCACACTTAATTGAAACGGACGAGCAATAACTGAACAGTACTCTAAATAAGAACTAGACGAGATATCCCTTGATATGGGCATTGAAACGAGAGCAGTGTAGATTAAATAAAGGATTCATTCTAGAATTCCTTGTATGTTGCCAGCTGTAGTAGGCCGGAGATCATAACGGCCGAAATGTTGTGATAACAACAACAAGAAATATGGGCATAATAGTCTGAAAATAAATAGTGTAAATACTGATATCTTTTCATTCCACAAAGTCACACAAATTATGAATTATTACTCCCACTACTTCTATTATTACTATTATCATTATTATTATTATTATTAAATTCTTCTTTCCGCCATATATGTTTTCCTGCGTTGTTAAGCAGCCAAGCAAATGTTCTTCGATTTCGCGCCATTTCATTGCCTTTCCGCCAGGCGAAACGCATAAAATACCATTGACGTCCTAATTCAAAGACATTTTTATTTGTCGGGGAAGCGTGTGGAAGCAGAAAAAAAAACTCTTTTGTTGATTTATGCCTGAGGGAAATTAGAATCATGCCAATTCCTCAAGGGATACCGAAAACAATCTACAGTCAAATCTTGAATAAATTTTACACACAAAGATGGCATCGTACGTGGTTCTATTAATAAAAGTATTCGATGGGGCTTCGTAGGAAAAATCAAACATGCTCTCTCTAATCTTCTGTAATGATAAAACCTTTCGTTGAATAACAATTGAGGGTAGAAAAAGTAATTGCCGAGGTTTGCGGTTCGTAAGACACTTCTAAAATTCCTTGAAGACTTATGTCTAATCTTGTTAATAAGAATAAGAATAACAAAAGATACATGAATGCAACATAAGAACGCGTTGCGCTGTAGTTGTGTACAAGCGAGACTTGATTAGTGAGTTCGATCTTCACTGGATGACAACTGTGTGACTCTTGTCTTGTTTCCAAACTAGCTTGTGCTTGTTAAATAGATACATGCAGAAAACACAACTGGTCTCGGACAATGGAAAACTAAGTTCTTCTGATCTCAGTTTTTCACTTACTATTTCAAGTAAGAATATTAGCTCTACACTGAGGTACCAAAACGTATTTGTCGAATATCTTATATCATGTAGAACCTCGCGCTAACCTGCTGGTCTGGAAAAACGACGTGAGATCGTCTCAAAAATTGCCAGAAACCTCTGAAAAGATATGAGGCTATATTTCTGAGATGAGGTATTATGTACACTATTTGCATTAATCGGACTATTGTCCTCATCTTTGTCACCATATTTATTATTTGTTTCGGCCGTTGTACGCCCCGGGCTTCTTTAGGTGGTTGGAATGTCGAACTGAACTTTTTATTTCGCTCACTGGGGTAGACTGTTCTAGTTCCACGTGTCATGTTTAATGGATGTCAGTTATCAGTTCTCTCCTGTTAATTTCCCTCTGAAAGTTCTCCACTGCTTTAACCGGGTATTGAACTCACAATCTTTGGAAAAAGGCGTTGGTTAGATCCAGTGACAGGACCTTGTTTAATGGATGTCAGTTATCAGTTATCAGTTATCCCCTGTTAATTCCCCTCTCCAAGTTTTCCACTGGAACAGTCTAATCCCAGCAATTGAAATAAAGTGTTCAGTTCGACATTCCAACCACCTGAAGAAGGCCGGAGCATACAACGGCCGAAACGTTGTAATAAATATGGCGTCAAAGATGAGGACAATAGTCCGAGTAATGTAAATAGTCTCTGAAAAGATGTTCAACCAAGCTGATTGGATAGCTGTCAGCAGATCCCTGATATTTGCATGTGCCGGATCTTGCCTGCGAATAGAGATATTCCACCCATAACCTGTTTGTTTCTTGTGGGGCAAACGTGACATAAGTAAGTTTTGGATTCTTTTAACTGCATTCTAGTCAATGTTAGCCAACTAGTCAGATGCCACAAGTAGAGTGCCTCCTGTTACATGCAGGTTTACGGCCATATAACGAGGAAACAGCAGTTCTCGTACGATTATCCAAATTAACTGACGGCGAGTCTGGACAGTACCTAGAAGAGTGACCACTTAGGAATAACACCTGCTGTAAAGTTGAATGTGCGAGTGGTGTAATGTATAACGGCTTGGAATTTTTAACTTAAGAACTGAGTTCCAATTCCAATCAGGTTCGTTATATTCATCTCCGCGTAAATACTTTTGGAGAAGGTATAGATGCACATCTTCTTTCTTCAGCTATGAGTTAATTAGTAGGACTTGTATCAGTATTTTACTAACTGAATATAAAATGTCAATTATGACAGCTAATAAAGACGCTTCTAATGTAATTATTTGTCAGCCTCGTTTTCATTGTTTTGCCATCTACTTTCATTATTATTTTTAAATCTGTAACAACCGGCTGAATAAACATGAAACATTCAAACACTTATAGCGCATCGAATATCAAAATATAATAAGAACCTATTTTACGACTACGTTAAAAAAAATGTTAACAAAATACCAGTTTTATTCTTAATCTTGACTGATTAAAACAATCCCAGTTCTGCAATAAACAGATTAAACATTCGGTCTTCAGTTCGAAGGTATCGACTTTAAAGCGAACACATTTTTTGACTGGCTTACGTAGAAGTCATTACACAATTTAACATGCGGACTCTTATCCACATCTTTGTTGCTGTTATAACAACGTTCCAATTCCAGTGGGGTTCGTTACATTCACTTAAGTGCAAATACTCTTGAGAAAGTTATAATTGCATCTGTTCTCCCATAGCTATAGATTAATCACTAGGATTTGTGTCAGTAAATTATTATTATCTCCAAAAATTCTTACATTCTAAAATATTTTCTGTTTTTAAAATCACCCGCAAAAGGTTGATGATCCGTAAAAAACAATCAATTTATACTGGCAATAAAAATAGTTTTATTTTAACATATATTGCCTCCTTTCCTTTCTGCCTCACTCGAAATACTTTAGGGTTTTTGATTGTTACCATTCCAACCAGCCGCAATACATGGTAGTTTTCCAAGTGTATCTTAGAGGTGGCACAAGTCCGAAAGTATAGGGTACTCAGTGAGGATCGAACTTACTAGACAATCGTAATTAAACCGTACGCAGTATATCAAGAATAATTAGGGTAATTTTGTGAAAATTGTTTAGGCAGAAAATATATAAGATTTTAGTCTACGCGACAATGATTTTGTTAACGCTATTTACATTCAGATAATTGTCTTATTATCACAAAGTTTCGGCTATTATGCCCTCTTGCCTTCATCAGGTGTATGACGATGCTGCTAACCTACATTGAATTTCGAATTGAGTATTAAATAACCTGCAAATTCGTAAAAAAAAAACAAAAAAAATCAATGAATACAGTCACATGCCCAATAAAAGACAGCTTCAACGGTTTATATTGTAACAATATGAAAGATCTTGCTCGCACGGCTCAATGGGGTAGAAACTGGTTTTGAGCCTTTGATACCATTAAAACCAAGCTGGTAAGGTTTTATCATCATTGAGCAGACTCTGGACTTCCGCCAATCTTGATGAGCGGTTGTATTCTCATGCTTCTTCTATATACGACTCATTGATAAAGACACTGGGGAAAATGGTTAATTCTCTGTAAAGCTCCAGAAAGTACCTGATATCTGACACCTCCTGCCATGTTTGGAACAAAAACTCACGAATTTCAAGGGAGCAGAACATCTTTAACCATAGCTTTTAAAAAATAGGCCCTAGTAACGATTTCCCATCACCGAGCACATCCTAAATTTTCTCCAGTCATAATGCCGTTCCTTTCCTTGAACGTCTGCTGTGACTCAAATTCAATCCAGATCTCAAGTGTAACTGGTTTACCAGATGTAACGGCAAAATAGTCCAATTCGTGTAACAGTAAAATTGTCCAATTGTTAGAGTAAGCTTTGAACCGGTGTAACTTCGAAATGATTAAAGATATCTTTCTGGAATTCTCCGATGTTTTTATAACACTATTTAACTTTAAGCAATAAGAATGTATAATTACTCTCTAAGCTTAATAGAAGTATCGTGATGTAATCTATCATAAACGAAAATGACATGCTCATTATTAATTAATCATAGCTAAGGGTCGGAATTTCATGAAATATTGAAATAAAGTTCAAATATATATATATATATGTGTGTGTGTGTGTGTGTGTGTTAAGATCATTTTCTAACTGATTGAAGATGATTTTTGCCCTTTCTAACCTTATAATTTTTTGTCCTGGAGTTGCCTTACAGGTTTCACGTACAATTTCATTTTCAGTTCTTTTATCACTGTTTTTGGACTGTTATAGCTGAAACTTATCTCTCACGTGCTTAACATCTTATGAATTGAGTTGGATCTTTTCTAATTGATCGCTTTACCTCTAAGTTGAAATAACGATCCCCTTTCCTGATGTGACCATCTGATCCAGTTTTTCTCTCTAATGTCCCCCCGTTTTTAAACTTATTCACCGTTTTCTTGATGATTCCTGCATGAACTTTAAAGATGGAAGCCAGAGTATGAATGTTGGTACCATTACTGAAGGCCTGGATTATTTTTTCTCTCACCATTGATCAGTTGAGAAAACAATAACGATGACACAAAACGATTTTAACCCGTTCTCTTTCTAACTGAATAACTCAAAGGGTTTTATAGAGATTCTTACATCAAATGGTATCAAGATGGCTAAACGTCTTATCTGAAAACCTGGCAAAATTACAGAATTAGTTTTCTGTTTTTTTTTGTTTTGGATATTAAACATTTTGTGGAATGGACAGTTATGCTGTAACACAATTTGGACAATTTTGTAGTTACACCTGGGATAATATCCATTGCTAAAGCCGCTGGAAAGTGGTCTGTTTCCTGAACCACTCCAACTCCTATCTCTTAAGATCTAGGAATAAAGGTACCTTCAGGTGAAAATTTAGGGTATGCTCGAGGATTGTTAATCGTTACTAGCTTGGTTTTGGCGGTATTGAAAATATTCTGTTTATATAGGTTTATAATGCTATTATTCTAATACGGTTCTTGGAGAATTCTTCATTCATTCTGTTTTTAGATACTAATCAGATTTCACACTCTATACTGTGCCATTGCTTTCCTCAAGGAATAAACTCTCGAGTTGCAAAGGTTTAGCAGATCCTTAACCATAACATTTATCAACTAAGCTCTGTCGCAAAGGAACAAGTAGCAGTACATGGGCATTGTTTGTTTTTCTTTGATTAACGTCGGACACAGACTGAGGAAAGATTGGTTTGTATTATTCACTACCTCCAAAACTAAACTAGCAAAGTTTTATCACTATCGAGAAAACTCCAATTTCTCCAGTCCTGATGAAAGATTGTATACTCAATTAAGCTCCCTGCCTTGAATGTCTACTTGGGCTAAAGCTAACTCCAGACGTCAAATGGAACTCGTATATACGATTGCTAAGATGCCGGAGAAAAAAATGATCTGTTCCAAAAAAGCACCTGACTTCTACTTTCATGCTAGAATTTTACCAGAGCCAGATGATACAGAATGGAATATTGCTGCCATATTTACACTGGAGCTGCCCAATCCTCACTTTCCAGCCTTCAAAAGCGTTTCTTGTGAGTGATGAATTGTTTTCCCCTTCAACAACGCCTTTCAACAGACTCAATGTTGCAAGACTCTCGTTACTCTATCGCTATATCCATGGCTAATATTAAAGAGAATTAAATTTCGTAGTTCCACTAGTTAAGATCTTCACAGCTTAGACCTACTACACGTACACTGAGTCCGCTCCTTTTCATTCCCATCATATTCCATTGGTGTGGAGGAAGTGTCACTCAGACAGTTTCTCCTGAATTGTTACATTATAAAAGAGACTCCCAAGTAGGTACTTCTTTGATCACTACCACCTTGGCCTTTTCAAAGTCTAGGGACGTCGTTATCTACCCTACATATTCTTATAATACGCATTATTTGCTCCCTACTTGTACGTCCTTACGACAAACTCCCTTCTAATACATAAAACTATTTACAATGACATATCTTATAGAACACGAGGAAACTCTTTATAGAAATGAGAGAACAGTTTATAGAAACGAGAGAAATATTTGTAGAAATGAAGCAACTGTCTATACAAATGAGGGAACTGTTTACAGAAATGAAGGAACTGTCTATACAAATTAGGGAACTGTTTACAGAAATGAGGGAACTGATTATAGAAATGAGGGAACTGTTTACAGAAATGAGGGAACTGATTATAGAAATGAGGGAACTGTCTATAGAAATGAGGGAACTGATTATAGAAATGAGGGAACTGTCTATAGAAATGAGGGAACTGTTTATACAAATGAGTGAAGTGTCTATAGAAATGATTGAACTATTTATACACATGAGGGAACTGATTTAGGTATTGATAGAACAGATTATAGAAATGAAGACGCTGTCTATAGAAATGAGGAAACTGTTTATAAAATTCATGCCATAAAGCCGAAATCATATAGATTTATTTAGCGTCGTTCATTGACTTGTACGAAACTTTTGTCTGAATTTTTGGGACGAGGAGTTACTATTATTTACGCTATTTACATGCGGAATATAGTCCTTATCTTTGATGCTGTTATCACAATATTTCAACCGTTGTGCCAACTGGCCTTCATCAGATGCATGTCGATTCGGGTAATCTACTGGGAATTACCAGACTAAATGAATAACGAAATAAAGGGAACAGTTCGGAATTCCCTGTAGGATAGTCATGCATCTAATTATGGCTGGAGAGCAGAATGACCGAAACTTTGTGATAACAACAACAAAGATGGCAATTATCCAAATGTAAATAGTGTTAACAAAGTTATTGTCGTGTAGACTAAAATCTGATATATTTTCTGCCTAAAGAATTTTCACAAAATTTCCCTAATTATTCTTGTGATATACTGCGGGCGGTTTAATTACGATTGACTAGTAACTTCGATCCTCACTGAGTACCCTGTACTTTCGGCCTTGTTCTACCTTTAAGATACACTTGGAAAACTACCATGTATTACGGATGGTTGGAATGGTAACAATCGGGAAACCTGAAAGTCTTCCGAGTGAGGCAGAAAGAAAAGGAAAGAATATATGTTAAAATAAATCTACCTGTATTGCCAGTATAAATTGATTGATTTTTTACAGATTATCAACCTTTTGTATTAGCAGCATTGATTGATTTACTTACTGATTATCAACCGTTCGTGGGTGATTTTAAAGCCAGAATATATTTTAAATTGTAAGAATTTTTGAAGATAAT